>OX104064.1:157284185-157504586 GCA_944474145.2 Dicrocoelium dendriticum | reverse complement strand
CACGCTTTCGCCTTACGAACCTCGTTTTAACATTCCTTTTTGAGTTCGAAGTCTTTCTATGTTCAGCCTTCTAGGGGCGGAGCTCTGTAGCGCCCAAAAAGATAACTCTTATCTTTCGTGTGCAATTTACTTGTTGACCGAATGTACATTACTCCTTCTTGTTTTATTCTTACAACCGGCTCGACACACAAGTGCCTTGTAAGTCCCCGCGCTCACGTGTACTCTTTTGCATCGCTTCATCCGCCTGCAGCTTGTTGTAGCCCATCGAATACAGTCCGCTGTGTCCGACTCCAATTGCCTTCTGATATCCCCGCTTAATTCCGCGCACCGTCTCAGACTAGTATTAACTAGTCCTACAAGGGATAAATCTTGTGATGTTTAGCTAAGTAATGTGTGTATTTTGTAGGCCGAAATCAGTCAACGGATCTGAAAGATCCTCAGGGTTACTCAGGTAGACCCGGCTCATGCGGCCTTCTTGTAAGCTTTAGAAAAGCTTAGAGGCTTAAAAATTCTAAACTCTATTTTACTGGTTGTTTATGTGGCTCAGTATCCACTGAAAATAGTACACTTTGGCCTTCTAACCGTGAGTTAGTTACAAGCTCCCCTGAATTCCCAGGTAGATATAATATTCCTTGCTGGATTTCTAGCGTTATTGCGCAAGATCATTCCTTACTTGCATATATTTTTCATGTATGCATGAAAAGTTTGCTTTTTGGTCACCTGCGCAGGTCGTAGTTGTCGCAGGGTATTACGGGCTAATTAGAGCATTTCTGGATAGCTATGGCTATCTAGAACACACGCCGCTTCCCTACTTTTATATTTTCCTTTCTGTTTTCTGCTATCTGCTTGCAAAGCAGAAAGCCATTTTTAGCGAAAAATAAAAAAGCCTTATTCGTAGACCATCATTTAATTGCGAATAACTCGCAAACTACTGCACGTATTGTGTTGCTTTTACGTTCAACGCATTCAGGCGCTGAAGCTGGTCCAGACCAGTGTTCTTCTGTGCTACTTTAAGCGGTATCCTAACTGTAGAAAGGCTTTTTCTTTTATCTGAGAATAACTCAGGTTAAAATTTCGCGCCTAGGTGCAATATCAGCGTAAGAAACGTAGGGCTATATTTTTTGTTAATTTGGTATTTTTCTACTGAAGCACGCAGCTTTATTATCTCTCTTAACAAATTGTTTCTATTTTTGTCTGCATTTATCGGAATTGTTTTCAACTTTTCGTATGCCTTATAATCCCTTCACTCATTGCTTCCATGTGCGCAACAACCATTGGGGCAACTGAGTGGCCAATTAATGTGCGATCAATTTAAAGTGAACTTACGGCGATTTGGATTCTGTTCCAAGGAGAAAAAGCACAACTACACCTCCGCGAAGTTTTCACAATAAACGAACAAGGAGCTCAATATCGCCCGAAGGAACCAGAAAAATGTCAAGGTGGGCGCCTGCGACCCAGTAGCTGTATATCAAACAAAGCCAATGCATTTGGAATTGCTAACGATGAACATATACTTATATTTTACCTACTTCCATGCAAGAGCATCGGATGTATGTAAGCATTGATCTGAATCCTTTAGTGTGCAGCCTCTAGCAGGTCTAGAAATATACCTATTTATTTATGTATTTATTTATTTATTTAAGTTAGTCCAATATATGGATTGTAGCGGGATGGCGGAATGAGGAAATGAGAAGAGAGACTTCTCTCTATATATGTAAGTTTGTTGAAGTGTTGGGATTGTCCGCGGTGGAAACAAGATTCTTGTAGTCACAGTCAGCAGTCCCCGATTTTGCTTGCTAGTGAGAAGTTGTTATATGGATCCGGGGACAAAGATCGGCAAGCGTCAAATCGCTGTACTGTGGTGCGATAATTTATTTTGGCTTTCTTGTGCAATCTGCTGGAAGTGTATACGGGTCACCATGTAAAATGTGTAAATAAGTAGATAAACAACTATTTTATTCTTGAATTCGTCGTGGCACATTAACTCAGGCGTGCTCAACGTTTAAAAATAATTTGGTTGCGCAACCTATACGTTATGCTACACGTAATTGGCTTTAGCCAAATGCCGAAAGTTTCAGAACCCCAAGAAGTTCTCATGGGGAGCAAAATCTTCAGCGTGGTGATGGTGAACTGGATGCATGTGTACGTAGAAGAAACAGGAAGAGCACAGTAGGTTGCGCGATGACAGCGCGTGAAGACCGAGTGCAACTTTTTGTACGGGTCAATGCCATAGTGAAAATGTCTAGTCACTATTCTAGAGCGTAGTTATGGGCAGTGACTTTACTCAGTAGCGAGCCACATCCGCCACGTCGCAGGGTTGTGAAACGGATATTGGTAGCATATTCTAGGGAGAACGCACGCCAGGCCAAAACTTACCACGTCCTAGAACACTGTGGTTGATTGTTTTGGACGGTCACGTACATCTGGCAAAGCCTGGTATCAACCATTTTTTTAATATTATTCGCATTCGATTGCCTCCGTTGGTTTATCAGCTAACTCAGGGAGGGCCTGTCATAAAGACAGCAGCCAGTCAAGTAGGTTGAGTACTTGTGCAGGCAAGCAACATTTCCAGAGTACGGTGCCTCACGTTCTATAATTTTGTATACTTGCCGGAGTGGGAAGAACTAGTGTCCAGCTATCCTCATTGGACATCCGTCTTTCAGTTGTGTGTAATTAGTTTGTTTAGTATAAGGCCACGGACGAGGTGGGTCCATGGTTTTGTAGTCTCGCAAGTGTTTCTCCTCCTCGGCGGTAAATTGAAATTTTTGTGCATGCTGTCCTTCGGAGGTTTTACGTTCAAAGAACAGCTCGAAAAAGTGTTTGCCACCGTCGTGCAAAAAGTCTGACTTTTGTCAAACTTTGCTTGCTTTAAATCGCACCCGGAGTTAAACTGCTACCGACAAAGTGCATCTTTGTTGAGGTATCTCCATCCCTGATTCCGCTATTCCATAAGCTGCAACCCTCGCAATATTCTCAACAATGCCTTTATATCAGTGTGTGGCACGTTGAGCACCCGTTCTGGACAAACTTCCGGCCATGGAGAGGGAAGAGTGCGTAAAGCGGTAGCACGTACGTTGCACGTTAATGAGCAAGGAATTTTACAGAGCCTTGAAACATCAATTGTGTGACCACACACTGCTATTTTGAACTACCTGTAAATGTGCACGAAGCATGTTCCCGCTATTTCCGGTGTATTGACAGCGAGCAACGGAACTTATTCGAAACGGACCTCTTCCCTTCCAGCTGACCGAGCATCCAAAAAGAGACGGGTCACTCAGTCAGCACAGCCTACAACAAGGCGTGATGCCAATGATACTGCCACTATCTGTGACTACCCACAGTCGGTTGCACCACCAGCTAAAGCAGTTACCACCTCCGGGGAGAGTTACCGGTTTTGTGTCAACCAGAACCCTCCAGGCAGAGTGGATAAGCCAAGCACACTACCGCCCCGCGCGCCGCGAAGTGAAGCTCCATTGTCGCAGCCTAAAATGACAAATTTTGATGCTGAACTAAGGAGAGCTATCAAACAGCACAGTGCAGTGTCTCGGGAGAATTGCCTTATATTATTCTACGCTCCGTAGGACGATTGTGACACTCAAGCCAGTTACAACCATGATCTAGAATTCCTGCAATGCTTGGTCGGCAAACTGCTAGATCCAAAGAAGCCGAGCAGGCGTGTAAAGCGCTTTATTCGTCTTGGCCAGCGCTCAAGCAACCAACCGCGACAGAGCAAAATAATTTTTGCGAACGCCAGATATCCTAAGCAAACACTCTCTCGTCTTGAACGGCTGAAGAGAATGGACATTCACTTACGTCCTGATATTGACCCACAACAGCGTGAGCTGCTCAAACTAGTTACTTCGGAACCTAGACGTTGAGTTCAAGCGGGTAAAACCGAGCTACGAATCGTAAAGTTTCGTGTAATTCGCAAGAAATGCTTCATCAAAATACCAATATTACGGATGCCGCTGGAGCCTTGCGGATAGCGTACACGAATGTGCGCAGCCAGGTACACAAACGGAACGACCTGAAACATTGGTTCGCTCAAAAATGCCAGACATGGCTTCATGGGTATGTACTGCATGAAGAACTAAACATTGACGGCTACGTTTATGTCCAATGTGTTCGTAAGTTGAAGCTGCACAGTGGCATGCTGCTGTACACTAGGCCCAGTATGAAAAGCTGCGTTATATATTTATACATAAGTAGTGACGGCTTCTCTGAACAAATACGGTTTTAGTCCAAAGAAGCGCAAAATACTTCATGTTGGAATTGTGCATCGGGGTCGCGTGACCGTTAGCGCCATTCGTACACACGTTCAAGGACGTAAGTTTGATGTAATGGGAAACTTCACTTTCCAGCATCTTGAATGGAATGCCTTTGTCTGTTTACCAGCAAGTAGCCCGGTTGAGCGAACGTGCGTTAAAGTGGTGCTGGAAGCGGTTCTGTTTGAGCACGTTCAGGTGCCCAATGGACTGTTCCCCGGAAAACCTCAAGCCTGCCCGGATCCTATATTGACCAATTCCGAACAACCTGTGAGTATCATCACACTACATTAGCCAATTGGTAAGGGCTGTCACTTGCTCGTCTTAGCCAGCCTGAAGCTACCACACTCGCATGACACTGATCGAAAGCCACGTCGTAAGGTTTAGGTGGCTGGTTTTGCAGTATAAGCCGAGGCCGAATCGTTTGTTTAGTTCGTTCCGGAGGGTGACTCAGGCAAGTCATCCTGGTCCAGTCTTAGGGACAAAGTTAACTTACTATGCGAGAAGTTCCTTCTGCTCAAATACAACACCAAAATACCTACGTTACCACCAAGGTAAGATCAAAATTTCTGTCAGTTAGCCAGGCATCGTAAGAAGTGATGGCCGAGTACTCGGAATCCCATGTATGCGCGCGACTGGGTGACATACAAAACCAGACCTAGCCTACGTAATGCCTCCAAGCTGATGAAACGCGCAGCGTATGGATTTTCGTTTGTGTACTCTGCCAACTCGGCTCCGAAAGAGAATTTTACATATATTAATGGACGTCTTAATGCAAGGGATACGTTGTCCACACCTAAAGATTCCCGCGGTCAACCAAGCATTGCAGATGTGAGAAGAGCTTTGCTTCTGGTGGAATAATACGTCTTCGTCTTCGCTCCTGGCCAGGTAACCCACTCGATCGAAGACTCTGGCCTACACCCAGTAATAGAAGACTGGAAATGCACCGCTGAAGAAGTCGCTGGGATGCTGGAAGCTCTTGATTGGTCAACACCTCATGGACCGGACCGTTTTCCTCCCTTAACGCTGAAAACAATGGTTCCTGTGATAGCTATCTCCCTCTCTGATCTGTTCAGTAAATCGCTAGGACACGCAGTGTTTCCTCGAGGATGAAAGGCTTCTGCTGTTAAACCTTTTCTTAAAGGAGGTAACCCGCACATTCCCGAGAAGCATCGGCCGATATGTCTAACCTCATTAATTGCAAAGTCTCGGGGAGGACAGTAAAGGAGCCCCTATTGCATATAGTGGAGACGGGTGGAATCCTCAATGCAGCTCAACACGGAGTTTTGAGCTAATGTTCAGGTGTCACCAGCTTGCTTGTGGCTCGGCACCACTGGGTGAGGGCGCTAAATAATGACGTCAGCGTTGACGTCATTCTGGTTAACTTCAGCAAAGCGTTTGGTTGTCTTGATAACGCCAAACCACACAAACGACTAAGAAACTACGAGAGCGGTGGCGCGCTTTTTTGATGGATCAAGTCGTTTGTTGAGGAAAGGACTTGGAGGGTTAAAGTTAATGATCATTCTACTGAGTGGTATGCCTCCCCGAGTGGAGTACTCCAGGATATTGTGCATAGACATCTCCCGTTTTCAACCTGTTAGGACTGTGAATGAAAGGCTACACTCGCCTTGTGTGTTATTTGCTGATGATCCCAAAGTACGGCTCGAGAGCCGAGGAGCGGAAGACCATGTGACACACCTAGCGGATTTGGATCAGCTCGTTGCATGGTCGCAACAGAAGAAACTGCCCTTTAATCCCACGCAGTGGGAATTTATCAGCATGGACAGACACAGCCATGAACGTACATAATTCTTGGGTGGAAAACAACTAACAGCGGTTTCTTTTGTCCTGGAGCTGGTAGTGTTGCCAAGCGAAGCTTTCAAGTCCCGTGCTCATACTATAATAGGCGTACCGATAAGGCTTAAGGGTAGTTTGGGCACTAAAACTGAGTTTCCAGATATGGATAAAGGAACTAGTTCTTACCGTTAACTCAACACTAGTATGTCCTCGCTTTCTGAATAGGGCGCACCAGCTTACCATCCGGCTACGCAAGGTGAAGCTAGAACTCTTCAGAGGGTGTAACGGCTGGCTACGTGAATGGTTCCATCTCTTCGCGCAATGAAGTACGCTGACAGATATCGACGATTAAGGTTGCCTACTCTGGAATACCGTTGGCGGAAAATAGACCTCGTAACGGTCGTTTGTGTTGTACGACTGAGACATTCACCGTCTCTTCGTCCTCCGTTTAAAAGCAATGAAACCGACGTTACGTAAGAGCATAAATGCAAGCTCGAAGTAACACGATTGGACAAGGTCAAGAAATTTTACTGTTTTGAACGACGGATCCTGCCTTATTTGAATCGTCTACCATTGATGATGATGTAACCTGAAACCCTTGACCTATTTAAAAGAGGCTTGGAATAGTATTTTTGCTGTTGTGTGCTATAATAAAGAGGTCAAAGTGCCACTCCAACCAGCCTACAACTACTCAAGCATTTGACCCAGGGTGCAACTGGAATGACAGCTGAGTCACTTTTGATGGAGTGCACATAGAAATTTTCTCTTTGTGCTCCTAATAAATATGACCCTGGTTATTTTGTACCAACGCAGACGGAGGAAGTTCATCAATCTAATCTGGGATCTCAGAAATGTACCCGACCATGAAGAAAAGGAAAAGAAAGGAACCGGCCGAAAGAAAACCAAAAGGACGGTCATGAAAACAAGCAGTGTAAAAATCCTACCTTCAGACCATTTAATTCCCTTTTTAATCGGACGGCCAGCTTTACTGCCCTGTCGTGATTTTGGCTCACCGGAATAGTCGGTTTCGCGCTGCCTGCTCCTATGCTACTAAGACTTAAGCGGCATATGCTCAGCAGACTAAGCAAAATGTTTCCCTTACGTCTATAGCCTGCTAGACTTGCACACCATTTATTGTTAGACCTTTTCTCACCTTTACTTTATGTCCTTATGCAAACGCGCCGACTGAGCAAGTCTTATCTGATCGGCATGCTGCTCTCCGGCTTCCTTAAGACTTCTGAAGCGTCACCTCTCTTGGTTCCGCTGATTCCACTCTCCGTTTACACAACCGGGAGAGCCACGTTGGCTTTCCCCACCTTTCGCCAATAAACCTTTCTCATCCTGACGCTAACTTATTTTTTATCTAGTTCTGTTTTTAATTATTCTTTAACTATAGTGCCAGACCTCACTTCCCTGCGGTGATCTACTCCCACTGATCGGTTTCCTTCTCACTTACTGCTCCTATGCTACCCAGATTTAAGCGGTATACGCTTGCAGACCCAACACACTTGTTTCAGTACTCGAAGAGGCTACTAGACTCGTTCACCCGCTGGCGTTGCGGCTCTTTTTCTGCCTTTATTGCACGTGCTATTCCTACGCGCCGCCTAATCTAGTCTCGCCAAATCGGGCACATGTTATCCGATCTCACTCAGAGTTCTTCGACGTTACAAATCTTGCTTCGGCCGACCCAACCTTTTGTTCACATCACTTGGAAAGCTTGGTGGGCTCCTCCGCTCTTTATCAATAAACCATTCTCAAGCCGGCACTAACCTTTTCTTATCTCGATTTCGGTTTTCATTTCTTTTTTAATCGGACGGCCAGTTTGACTGCCCTGCCGTGATCTTGTCTCACCGGACTAGTCTGTTTCTCTCTGACTGCTCCCATGCTACCGAGACTTAAACGATATAAGTTCCGCAGACTTAACTCTGTTACCCCTACTCTGAGGGTTTGCTAGACTTGTTCCCTCGTTAGTGTTATAGCCTTATTCTTATATTCATTTTACTCCCGAATCCAAAAGCGCCGATTAATCCAGTCCCGCTCAGTCGGCCTCATACTCACCAACTTCATTTGGAATTCTGAGACATCAATTCAATTGGTTCAGCTGAACTAATGGTTATGTTTACATTACGTGGAGTGGCTCGAGGGCTTTTCCACGTTATATCAATAAACCCTTCTCACCCCGACCATAACCTTTTCTTCTCTTGGTTTCTGTTTTCCTTCCTTCTTTCAATCGGACGGTCCGGTTTACTGCCCTACCGTGGTCTAGCCTCACTTGACCTGTCAGTCTCTCAATTACTACGCTTTTGTAACTGAGACTTCAGCAGTACGGGCTGTGCAGACGCAGCTTTACGTTTTCCCTACCTCTAGGGCCTGCAAGATTTGTTCACAAGTTATTGTTCTAGCTTTGTACTTACCTTTATTTAAGTCTCAATCCAAAAGCGCTGACCACTTAAGTCTCGCTTGATTGGCCCCTGCTCTCCGAATTCACGCAGACTTAGCAGTCGTTACCTTTCCTGGCTCGGCTGTCCTAACGGACCGCTTACTTCCTCGAAAGCCTAGCTGAGTTGTCCACACATTCAATAAAAGCCTTTCTCAACACTACACTGTCTTTTCCTTAATTTGGTCTCTGAGTGCTTTTCAACTGGATGAGGTTCTCTGTGCTTTGCCTTACTCTATTCTTTTCTGACCGTATTTTTGCTTTCTGACTGCATACATACTACTGAGATGCATATGATCTAAGTGCTGCATATTCAACGCATTTTTTCCCCGAGAACTCTGCTGAACTTGCTCATGCTTTATGATCACAGCTTATTTCATTCCTAACCTTGATCCTCACCATTCGTCTTCCCTACTTAATTAAGCGACTTAGCCGCAATTCACCCGACTAATCCGAACCCTTCGGATCGGCGTCTTGCTCTCCGACATTATGCAGTCCACTGTGGTCTCACTGTTCACGGTACGTCTAATCTATATTTTTATGGAACACACGTACTGCAGGTGTTTAGTTTATAATGATACATATAATGTGAGGTACATGAGCGAAAGCACTTTTGAGATTGATCTTTTTCTCTGAGTTCCGGATGCATCTTTATTGTCTGTTTGTGGGCTGCCTTTGTTCGTTGTCTTTTTCCGAGCTTTTCACAGAACCGGATGCCAGACACCGAGGATACGTCCACTACCTTGAACTCACCACTTCAACGAGGCACAATATTCCGTTATCTGGAAATGGATAGATAATTATTACGCAGCCTTGTTACGTACCGGATGGACAAAACACTAATTTGTTATCTTGGATGGATGCCACTATATTGAGGCCCGAACAACTGTGTTCAAGTCACTTCTTCTTCACATAATTCTTACTCGGATTTTACTTGTTGACATTTAATGTCAACTCGGACATTGCATCTGATCGGCGGGAGAAGTTAACTGCCTGTGCTATGCAACATTTGAAAATATCCCAAAACAATACGTTCACTGTGGCAATAACAAATGATTTCTGCCCTTTACACTACTGAACTTCTCTTCACTTACCACATCTGGAGCAGCCCACATCACTTTTACCCTCTATAGGGCTGTGGATGCCTGTGTCTCCAATCAACAGAACTTACCCTGGGAGGATATCCGGTTCATTATTCAGGACAACTTGCAGCTTCTTCGGGTCTGAACGATTGCCTTTGGCTATTCTCCTTTCTCTACTAATTGGTTAAAGAGCGTATTACTGGATATTCCTCCGAGACATTACGCGGTTCTACCGACTACAAATACAAAACATTCCAACATGTTCACTTTACAGTTTACCTACCGTACGGGCCGTGCTATTCCAGCAGGAAGTGACAGGACGCATGGATGAGACAGTCCCGCTCCCATTATGCGTCAACCAGCGAAAATTATGAGTGTATCCCGCCTGCGACTAAAAGAACCAATATCGGTCAATAAGAAGCATTGCCAATTGTAGCTTGTCGTTCAAATGCATCGATGGCAGTGTTTTTTGACGTGGTGTATTTCGCCTGGCAAGAGTTCTCCCTATAAGAAGCCACAAAACGTTTAACAACACTGCGACGTGGCGGAGGTGACTCGCCGCTGAATAAAGTCACAGCCAATAAGCTCACACTGACAAGCTGACCATGAATACATACTACCATGCTTTCTTATCAGCATATTTCGTCACCAGGTCTTTTCCTGCGCATTCACCCGTGTTTTTAAGCTACACTCACATGAACCCAGCGTATCGTGTAAGCACGAATGAGCGTGTTCTTCATCAGCTCTTTTCTAAATGAGCCGTTCTAGTTCTTGGTCTATTTCTGCCTGAATTGTTATTACAGTTTACGGTAGACCGACTGTGCCCACACGAACGTGCCCGAACTCAAGACAATGGGTTTTCTTCATTTATGTTTCTGTCCCATTTGTACAGTTTTAAATAGGAACGTCTGAACGATCTCCGATTGTCACTGTTACAATTGCCATGACGTGTCTGCATAATTGCACCTATTTGAGCATGCCCTCGCGGGCACGCCTCGCATAGACGAGAATAAATGTTTATTTACTTATTTTTTAGTAGACGGGAGTCAAAATGACGTGCACTGTGCAATAAATATTACGCTGAAACTGTTTCTGGATAATGCAACGAAAAGCCAGGCCCAAGAAGTTACCGTGATGTACATGCTACTCAAGAGCATGGTTTCGGTAAGCAGTCAACAACGTATTAGTTAAAGATATTTGGATTAACGTATAGGAAGCGAGTAAAAGACACTTCAAAGACGTTTGGTGATTGAACGGTGCATACACAACGGAACGTCGGCCAACAAATCAGTAATTTTGGAACAACAAGGCGCATCAGCGCCTCAGTAGATGGGGAACCACATGAAGATGGAATGCTACAGTCAAAAGTTAGCCAAGTGAACACAGGAAACAGTAATCCTAACAGCCAGATTAACCACGTAGCAGGAGCCGCTCGTTGTTGGGAGATTAAGGAAACCTAAACCGTCGAGCATTCAGGTGAGTGGAGAAAGATTCTGGTGCAGGAAGAACGGAGTTCGTTGGAGCGAAAACGGGATTGGATAACTAGCATTACTACAAACAAACAGTTGTGAAATAGGATGACGAATCTGCGCTTCAAACGATTATGTGAAGACTTCCTGGGGGACAAGTTACGGCTTCAAAAGCAGAGTACAGTGAAGATACGATCCTGATTAACCACGTAGCAGAAGCTGCATGTTGCAGAGAGATTAAGGTAAGATAAACGGCGAAGCAGGAAGTTTAGTGAAGGTGTGGTATAATTAAGTAGACAGGGCATACCGAAGCGTGACGTGGGTTGTCGAACAAGCTAACATATGAATCCACTAAAGTTGAATAGGGTGGCGTATCGGCGATTCAGTTGATTAGACGTTTAATGGAAATACTCCACAGGCGAGGCGGACGGTGCAGAGCGCCGTGTTATAATCCACTGGCAAGGTGGATAAAGTATGAATGGTAGGTTAACGCCAGGTATTTTTTCCGTTGTAGAGCAAACGCAGCTGTTCAGGTTCCATTGATACATGGTTCCATAAGGTACTGCAAATAGAGTGAAGGAGTTGTCAGTGATATACTTTCTAGAGATAAAGCGGCATCGTACCTAACGCAGCTGAGGACAGTCTGAGTAAGCCAAAGTATTCCGCTATGTTTAGCTCCGTGCCCTAGGTTAGGACCAAAAGAGCCGACGAATTGGGCTACCACAAGTAGCGAAGGGAGAAAAATGGACTGCTATATTGATAACCATATTGTACCATTCGTTCGTTTTGTGTGTATACAATGAATATAGCACATTCTACTAGCCATCGAAGTATCTTTATTATATGGGAAGTAGCCATATGACATTAACGCTTTTGGAAGAAGAGTAGGAAAATGTTGCTTGCGGCTGGCAAGAAGAACAAAGTACGTAAACATAAGACCTGTAGGGCGTATAGAAGCAATGTATCCGGTAAAGAAACATGTGGGGCATAATTCGTCTAGCGAAAATGTATTACAGGTTAAATAAATAAATAAATAAAATGTTTATTCTCGACTAAGCGAGGCACGTCTGCACAGACATGATCATTTTAAGAGTTCAAACTGTGATCAGTCAAGGTACAATGGATCAATGGGATTGTCGCATAGGTTGATATATATATGTATGTAAGTGTGTATGTGGGCGTTTAGCCGTGTTTATGGAATTGGTAAATGTATTCCAGTCTTTTTGATCGTGCTTGAACGTGTGGCCAGTGTTAAATGGGTGCTTGGTGGCTGGGGACTTGAAGCTGTCGTCCGGATAAGCAATGGGTGACTTTAGTTGGTGGCGAGTAAAAACCGCCACGTCACAGTGTTGTTAAGCGGACAATTGTGGCTTTTTATAGGGAGAACGCTTGCCAGGCGGAAACCCACCACGTCCTGGAACACTGCCGCCGAACTATTTGCTGGAAGGGGTAAACCCAATCCACCCAGCTGGCACCACGAGGAGGTTGTTCGGCCAGCCAGCCTGTTCGGCCTGTATGGTGAATGGCACAGATGGGCAACAAAGCCAAACCTTTGAGGTTCTACGCACAAACTTCTGGTGCTATAGTTTCAAAAATAAGTCGAGGTAGCGGAGGTGTGTGGTGCATAGGAATGAAGTAAAGCCAGAGCCAAACATATAGCAGAAAGGGTAGAATTAGGCACAGGATATAAAGCATGGTGCTGAAAGTATCTGCAATATTGTTATGAATAAATAGAGGAACGTTTGTTAGAGATAACGACTTCAGCTCAAGGATATGGTAACGGGGGTCAACGTAGTCAGTTATCGTTTGAGTCTCACACAGAGGTGCAGAGCTATATTGACAAGGGTAAGTTGGTGGAGCAGTGAAGGTAGGTAGTGCGCATGAGGATAAAGTCCAGAGCAAAAGTGATGAGAGTTGGAGTGGGACTAGGCAAGAAAAACAAATCGATGTGAAGTGGCATTATGCAGCACTGTTAAGATTAAATAGTGGAGATAAAGATGTCGAATATGGTGAAGTGTCAATGTATGCAGCATGGCCAAATGCTTGTGTTTCTACGCATAAAAGTGTTGAGCCACATTGTCAAAGTTAACTTGGTAGTTCCGCGAAGGGTGAGGTTGCCCACTGGGAAATAAAAGCCTGAGCTAAAGAAATAAGTGAACGAATGTGATTAGCCGGGTTATGCAAAATGAGTTAAGGGGAGTCTATGAAGTGGGTTTGGGAGTAAAGGTTAAACAATTACTAGACAGGCTGACCGCTAGTTGCTTAGGTAGGATATAAGTGGGCAACATGACCAAATATATGAGGTTCTGCGCTCAAAAGTGCGGAGCTGCAGTGTCAAGGAGCGTACGTGACGCGTACGATTGAAAGAAAGCCAGAGCCAAAAGGATAAGCGATGGAGTGGGACTGGGCACGGCGTACAACTTGAGGTGATAAGGGAATCAGCAATGTTATGATTTCCTACTAGAGCAATTATTAGAGAACGCTGTCAGCTTGGGATAAAGAATATAGATGGTCAACGTAGCAAAATACTGGAAGTTTGGCGCAAAGTGTGCGGTTAGTGTGTCAAGAATAAGTCGGTGGGACATCGGAGGTAGGTGGTGCGTTTGAGCAATCGAAAGCCAGAGCAAAAGCGATAACTGAAAGAGTGGGACTAGGCAAAGGAAACTGTTTGAGGTGAAGTGGAGACACGCATATTCTTATAGTTAAACACAGGAACGGTTACTAGGTATTGATAACAGCTTGTGTAAGGATATAGGTGGTCATCCTAAGAAATATTTGAGGTCCTTTGCACAGAAGGCGGAGCTATCGTGTGAAAAATAAGTAAATGATTCCGCGAAGGTATGTGCTGCATGCTAGGACTTCCAAGCAGGCGCTAAACAATTAAGAGAAGGAAGTGGACCAGCCGGGGGATACAAAGCGAGAGGCAGGGTGCTTGTGTAAGGTTGTAGTGGTTAAATGAGGAACAATCACTAGATATGCTGAGATATATGCTTAGGAAAACAATACAGGTGGGCAACGTAGCCAAATACTTAGGCATTATGCACACAAGTGCGGAGTTACAGTGCTCCATATAATTCGCTATAGCAATCGAGGTTTTGGTGCGTACAGCTGGATTAATATCAGCTTCAAACAGGTAAGAGTTGGAGCGGGAATAGGGAAGCCATACCAAGCGAGGTGAAGAGGAACAAGGCAGTATTCTTATGGTTAATCAACAGGTAGGTACGCTAATTAGCCGAATCAATAACGCTTGTCAGTGTCGGTCGCCACGCGTCGAGTGGATGCACGCCATTCAGGCCGCCTACGCCCCCGCTGACCCCAGCCGCGATTAGCTTACACGCGAGACGAGCGCAATCCCAGCACGGAACCGCTATACCGAGAGGGAGAGAGAAGGCAGTCCTTCGAGAAGTAGGCTTCTACTGACTCAGAAGAAGTCAAAGAAAAATTCTACACCCCGTATTCATAGTACTGTGTTGCCAGGCTGACGAACAGAACAGGGCATTTACAAAGGCGAACATCAATTACTAGGATTTGTGACCCAGCAACGGGGTTACAGAGGGAAACACAGGCTACTTGCGGAAGGTTAATAGTCGCCTGATAAGGTAAGCTGAGTGACGTAGAAGAAGTAGCTAATGATGAAACCGAGGGAAAATCCGTGTAATTGTCATCTGTGTGAGTTGCCATGCGGAAGCGTCGGTACGGGTTCAGTGAGCGGGAAACAACTCGGAGTGGAACTTCTGTTGACCCACGAGGGTTTCACAGCACCTCCCTTTCTAGTCAGACGGCACTGCTTTTGTCGAGGGTTTACTTGTAGCGTTTTGGGCCTTCTGCTGATACGTTCTATCTGGCGGAGAGCAAACTTGGAGCTTGCCGTTGGTTAAACAGCTTCGACAGGCGTCGGTTGTTCGATTAAGATTCCGAAAGTGTCCAGCAGGCGGTGTAGCGGCAGCCGCGTAGCCGGACTGGGTTGCGTAGATATCATTCCTTGTCGCGGCCGGTTGCTTGTGATGGCGTACCCATGTACTATCAGCCACGGCAACGTCTTAATAAGTATTGCCTTGCCTGGCCTTCACGTTTGCTTCGATCCAGCGTGTATGAACCCCTCATAGTTACGGCGTAGGTAGGAGCTCCAACGACGACGCCATTACGACCGACGAAAACAGCGGGTTGTTTTGACGCCCTTTGGTTGAAAAGAGCTCCTTGTGGGTGGTAAGCGGCTTTTGGCCCATCAATGGTTCCACGGGAGCTTGACCTCCTGTAGATGCTGGAGTTGCAGTGGCCTGCAGGAGAACAAAAATGCCAGGAGACGGTCCTCCTCGGTTCCATCCCCCGGGACTTCAAGCAGGCTCTCTTGAAGGTGTAGACAAAACGCTCCAATTGACCACTGGACTGGGGATGGTATTGCGGTGAATGGCGGTGCTGCATGCCGTGAAGACGACAGAAATCTGCAAACATAGAAGAAGTAAACTGCGAACAACCGTCAGTCACCAAGGTGTCGGGAAGACCAGGTTGACGGAAAATCTGCTGTAGGCAGGTCGGCAATGCAGTGGTGGTCTCAGAGTTAACGGCCACAACTTCCGGCCATCTGGAGTAGGCGTCGACCAAGACCAGAGAAGCACCGCCGTCTACTGGACCATCATAGTTGAGGTATATATGGGACTACGGTTTTTCTGCTAGTTGCCAAATGACTGAAAATTGGCGTAATGGCATCTTGGCTTCTTGCTGACTTATTGAGCAACAGCGAACCGATTATTCAGTGTCACTGTTCAAACCGGGCCAGTACACGCAACTGCAAGCAATTGCCTTCATTCTGTGCATACCAGGGTGAGCAGGATGGAACGGACGGGGTACAGCTTGCCTTAGGCAGGTAAGGACGCTGACTCGGCCAGCAGTCATAAGCAGGAATGGACCATGGAAAGAGAGTCACGCGCTGAGCTAGCTGCTTGAGTTCCTCCTATAGACCATTGGTGGGCCAAGGTGCCTGAACGTAAGTGACAGCTTGGCGGTGGACGGGGTCTTGCAAAGTTGCTCGAAGTATGGCGTCGGCAGTAACAGGGAGAGTGCGGATAGTCCTCAAGAGCCGGTGACGAAAATCTTCCTCGACAGCAACAGACGCGATCACCTCCTCTTTCTCTGTAGCTTACTAGAAAATGAGTCGGAAGAGACAGTCAGCATGACTGAAATCCTGGGTGCGGTATAAGCGGACTTCGAAATCTTAACCAAGTGGAATGACGTCACATCGCTGAAATCGGCTGGCTTTGCTGGATGGCCCCACTTTGAACCAGAGAGTGATACTAGCGGCTTGTGATTGGTCAATAAGGTGAAGTGTTGTGCATAGAGCATCTTGTGAAATTTATTGAAAGCCAAGACGACGGCCAGGGCTTCCATCGTGCATGCGTGCATGCGACGTGCATGACGATTTTCTAGGGACCACTTTGCAAGAAGTGGAAGAGAAAAGCTCCGCTTCCGTAATTGAAGGCATCAGCGGCGACCATGATTGGCAAGGCTGAGTTGTTGTGTGCCAATAGCATGTCAGAGCTTAGCATGGAATATAGGCGAAGGAAAAGCTTTTCGCATGCGGCGGACTGATGCCAAGGGACGTCTTTCTGCAACAAACGATTGAGCAGGGCTCTTGCGTCTTGTAACCATAGTAGGAAAGCGCTGCAGTAGCTGATCAGAACAAGGAAGGACCGCAGCTGCGAAACTTTCTCTGGGGCTGGCATCTGTTAAATGGCTCTGAGGTTTCCGGGCTCAGGGTGACGGCTATTTTCATTGAAAACGCAACCCAAGTACTTGAGCGACGGAAAAAGAACGGACACTTTTCTGCTCTCAAGCGGCATACCTACTCCTAGAAGCGTTGAAGGACCACGACCAGATGCTCTCAAAGCTCTTCTGGAGAGCGACCAACCACATGTAGATCATCCAAGCACGCCACCATGCCTGGAATGCCCGTGTGCATCGCTTACATGGTCTTCTGGAAAAGGGCCGGGGCCATCTTGACACAAAACGGTAGTCTGGGGTACTGGAGGAGACCGTGGTGTGTATTGATCACCAGCAGGTGCTGCGACTCGGGAGCGACCTCAAGCTGTAGATAGGCATCTGCCAGATCGACCTTGGCGAAGCACCTGCCGCCGTTGAGCAAGCTGCAGAGGTCTACGTGGACTGGCCATAAGTAGCAGTTACGTCTAAGCGAGGCATTGAGAGCAGTAAAGAAATCGTCACAAATGCGGAGGGATCCCTTAGGTTTATTGGTCACAATGGTTAGGGCTGCCCAAGCGGAATAGGACACATGCACTAGGACACCAATATCCTCCAATCGTTTGAGTTCATCATCGACCAAAGGTAGAGCTGCGTATGCGACAGGGCTTTTGGGACTGAATATGGTTGAGTGTTGGGTAAAGTTGTAACATGGCCCGTGTGAGTGTAAAGTGTCCAATGCCATGCTGGAACCCTGATGCAAACTGTCTGGTGATGTCGTCGTGTTGGTTTGTTGATACCGACGGAAACCGTACCGCGCTGCAGATGGCCCGAAGAGACGGGTCGGTCAAGCCCAGGTTATCAAGCCAACTGAGACCAACTGGCTACCTTACCAAGTTAGGGCAGCCGGGAATACTGCACAGTTCGGAACATCCCTACATAGACACCTTGATACCATGCCTACAATCGAGCCATTTACCTCCAATATACCGGTGGACAAACTTTGGTAAAATGGACCCCATCACTCCCAAATCCCACAACTTGACATCTCAGACGCAGGTCTCACTACTTAACTCTCCTTCACCCTAGCTATATTTGTCTCTTATCACGCCCAAGCACCGACAGAATCTAGCCCATAGGCATGGGTATCTGTGCATCCAAATTGCCTATACTCAGCTTATTCCGCCACATCTTCTATATACCCTAGCTGATTGCCACCCTATTTCCATTGCAGCTGCAACTCTCAGCTGCTTTTTCCTTCTGTCCTTTCTTGACTATGGTTGCTATGCAGTCTATATACTAGTTTTACGCTAGACTTTCTTCTTTAACTGTAATCCGTCACCCCTTAACACGCTGCTCAGCAGCCCATGTCTCCTTAAAAACCCAACAATAAGCGGCTTTATCTACGTTGTTAAGCCGGCCTACAATGCCCATTCTCTGAGTCCATCAGTTTTCTTTTGACATTGTACAACACGAACCTCTGGTGGGTTACTTAATTAATTAAAGCACCAAAGCGCCATTCTATGTCACGATTAGTGCTTCATAGCACTGCTTGTTCTAAGGCCAAAGTCACGCTTCTGCTACGGCCCTCCTCCACTCAACTGACCGCTCGGCAGCCGTGTTCAATTAAGCACCCAACCATGAGCGGCCTCTGCTATATATTTAGTCAAAACTATCATTACTGTTCTCTGCGTCCAGCTGGCATCTGTTTCTCACCGTAGAACGCTACCTTGGCGTGGATTACCTAATCTACTGAAGTGCCGATTCCACATCCTGTTCCACAATTGTTGCTCAAGTTACTGTTTCCAAAACAACAAAATCCGCGCTTTTGCTACGACTCGACCTACTTAACGGTAACCCACCATCACTTAACTGTATGCTCGGCCGTCCATGTTCTATTATCCGCTTAATAAAGACCGGCTTCTGCTACGTAACTAATCCGACTATTACCCCCACTGACCCCTGGGTCTAGTTGGTATCCTCTGACACATCAGCATTCTACCTTCGCGTTGTCCACCTTATATGTTTACGCGCCGCGGCGCCATACTCTCTGCAATCGTTGCTTCATAGAATTACCTGTTCCCCAACTCAACCTTTTATTCAGCCACGGCCTATCTTACTTTACTTTAAAGCTTCTTCATTTGCATGACTGCTCGGCAAACCGTGTACCATTAAGCTCACAACGATGAGCGGATTCTTTCACATGGTTCATCCGGCCCCTACCCTGACAATTCGCTGCGTCCATCTGGCTTTCTTTCCGCGCCGTAGAACTGCATCTTTGAGTGGTTCGACAGATATTAAAACGCAGCAGCGCCACCTATACCACAATTAGAAGTATATAGTATCCTTTGTAAAACGATTCATTCCGCGTTGCAGCTACGACCTTAATTCACTATAACGCTCATCCAAGTAACTGGCTGTTTGGCAGTCCATCTCGCTATACTCCCTTAAGAAATAGCGGCTTCTGTTATATCGTAAATTTGCCTCTTAGCCTCATCGCACGCTGCGTCTATTTGGCTTACTTTTGTCACCGTAGAATACTACGTTCGACGAGTTCACGTAAGCCATTAAAACGCGATTGCGCCACGCTATTCCACGACTGTTTGTGTATAGTATTTTCTGTTCTACAACCCAATCTTCGCTTCTGCGACGGCAGTACGTCCTTCACTGTAGCCTTCCACTACATGACTGACTGTCCGGCAGTCCATGTCTCGCGAACCACACCAAAAACGAGCGGCTTCAGCTTGTTGGGTGTAGCCTGGGATACTAGTCAGTTAACAATGAAACTTAAGAGACGTGTCAAATATGGGACAGTACAGAATTTGGAGGCGACTGTACCCAATGTAACTTATGCAGGCTACATAATTAGAAAACGAATAAACAAGAGCGAGAAAGTTGCAGCAAGGTACTCCCCAAGACGATTGGTGGAAACGGAAATACTGTTAGGAAAACAAGTGGAGGTGGTTTAAAGGTTAAAAAGCCGTAAGCCCAATGCTGCTATATAATGAAGGAGCGCGTTTTCCCGTTCACTACAGGGGATTCCCCTAGAAGGCTGAGGGGTAGGAACCTTCGATGGAGGTAAGAAAGGGTGCAAATAGTTGCATGGGCTTGAACAACGGCTTTCAAGCTAGGGTGTGTAGCAGAGTTTGCTGGGTCCAGGATTATGTCATTTATTGTATAGGATGTACGTGTAAACCGGGGTGTATAATCGGGGGTCAGCCTGGGCGGACTGCTCGAACAGCAATCAAACCTGGCTGGTGCCGAATATAGGCCGACAGGACATACCCTTCGCTGCAGACCCGACGGTGCGCTTGGAAGTTGTCGCTCCGCACCGCACTCCAATGCACGGCCCTCGTCCCACGAAAAGTCCAGGCGTCCTTGTCACAGGAGGAAATCCGGCGTCATCATCGGCAAAGCCTAGCCAGGCATTTGAGGAGAAACCAGTTTTTAGCTGTCTTCAGCCGTGGGCGATTGGTTGCTTGTTACATCAGGAAGGGAGCCTTGGGTAGGCCGGTGAATCCCTGGGGTTTGCGCTTAGCCGTTTGGCGTATCATTTGCAATGAGGCTGGACCTTACCGTGGTGCTATGGTTTGTGTGCCTCAGCCGTCCATTGAGCTATACTGGGTGGTGCTTTTGCACCTTCGGAGTCACTCATACCAGATTGGACAACGGTTAGACGCCAGACAACTTCAGCCTCCTGGTCCTCTAGGATAGGGATGAAACGATGGTGGCACCTTATTCCTTAAAACGGCCTCCTTGTAGCCCAACGCCAAACCCGCTGCCTTGCGGTCAGGTTTTTGAACCAAATGCTTTGGTTGCGAACCCTAATCGTTCTCCTGTAGAGGCCTGGGCAACCTGACAGTATCCTGTCCACGCAACACTATGAATCCTCCGTCAAACTATTTCTTGATGCCCTGGCCACCAAAGAGGCTAATAAACGGCGCCCTGTTTGCTGCATCGAGCAGGGTAGATAGGGGTTTGGATGCTACTGCTCAATACTTCCCGTCTTCTTATTCCCCCTTACGCATTTTCCCTCTTACCGTCCCGTTCCAACTTCACTTTTATCCCCCAGGTTTCAACCCCCAGATTTTTGGCCCTCCCCCAACCAGTTTTGCTTGGCATTTATCTTCTAATTCAAACTCACATGTGAACGTGGAGCTTCACTCCTCTCCTGTCGACAAGCCCTTGTCCAACCAAGCGGTCCATTTGGAGCCCAAGATCCTCCTTCAGATTGGCATGCTTCAATGTACGCACATTCTTACAGATCGGTCAACAGGCAGCACTTGCCCGAACATTAGAGACTCTCTCGATCGACATCTGCTGCTTGTGAAAGCCCCGCCCGCAAGGCGCAAGCTCTGTGCTCACTCTGCGATCCCCTTCAGGTGACACCAGCAGTATTTTGCACTGCGCTTATCCGGGGACGGTGCAACTTTGAGCACCGGCCAAGCTGGTGTTGGCGTTGACCTGAGTCCCCGGGTTGAAGCTGCTCTGGTTAATTGGATTCCAATCAGTAGCCGGATGTGTGCGGTCCGATTGGTTGGCTCGTTCAAAGCTTCGAAGTCACGCGGAACTAACAGGTGTCTACTCATCATCGCTGGCGACGCTTCCAGCAATTGTAGCGATGATTCCGTAAAGAAAGACTTTTACCGCCAACTGTCCCAGCTCCTTTGCCCAGAAGAAGCACGGAAAAGGTTGTGTTGGCGAGTATCTGAAAGCACAAGTTGGAAAGTTGTCCACTGATGAAATGCATCTGTGCGGCCAACATGGTGTAGACTCTCGTAATGATAACGGTGCGCGGTTACTTCATTTGTGTGAAGATGCCCGCATAGTTCTTGCGAGCAATAACTTCCGACTCAGCACCCGCCGGAGGGTGACTTGGGGCCCACCAGCCTCGAACCAGCCTTGGACGCAGATCGAGCGCACTGTTATCAGTTACCGATGGAGAGTCTGCATCCAGAACCGTCGCTCGATTTGGATCACATGTGTGGACACCTAGCATGCACTTGTGTGTGCTGATATACGGATGCTTTTTGACGGACGCCCACAACGACGCTGTAAGCGCATTGACACCAGCCAACTGACAAAGCCAGCTGTTCTGAATGCGTATCGAAGTACGCTGACATGCGAGTCGAGTACTCGCTCACTGGAGACAATTGATGGTCACTGGTCACATGTTCGCCAGACCTTACTAGCAGCGGGCAAATCCTCATGTGGTATGTCTAAAAGCCCACATGGACATTGGGTCTCTTCTCGGTCTCTGGAACTTATCGACGCTCGCCGGCATATCCCGGCTGGAAGCGAGCACATTGAAACTCGCAAAGAGCTCCGGCAAAACTCCGTGCTAGTCTGAAGAGAGACCGCGAATCTTGGTGGTCTCATCGTGCGTCAGAGATGGAAATGGCCGCTGCCCTTGGCAACCATCGTAAGTTATTCCGTCTGATACGGGAAAGGGGCAGCAGGAGACCTGGTGTTAGTGAAACTATACGTGACGAGAGTGGACAGCTTATCCACAATTTGTCCAAACGTTTAGAGCGTTGGTCTGTGCATGTTAAAAAGCAATTTAATAGCCGAAATTATTCGATTTACGTCCGGCCAGTGATTGCCCTGCTCCGTGGGCTGTCTCTTTGGATCCACCCTCTCGCTCCGAAGTCGAACGTGAGATCGGACTGTTGAAGTTGAACAAAGCCGCGGGACCAGATGATCTTCCTCCAGCCCTCTTCAAATTCGGAGGCTCTGCTCTTGTTGATGCTTTACGTGAATTACTAGGGAAACTGTGCGGGCAGGAGACTGGCCCAACCGACTGGAGCCGCTCCGTTATTGTTCCCATCTTCAAAGGCGGCTCGCGTTCGGAATGCGGCAACCATACAGGAGGCAGTCTGATTTCCATCGCCTTCGAACTACTCGCTTCCGTAATTCTTCACAGACTGACTGGCACCCGCGAAAGCCAGATTCGTGAGGCGCAAGCCTGGTTGCGTCGGGGTCGTGGCTGCACCGACCATATGTATACCTTGCGTCAGTGGTTGGAACACCGTCACACATATTAGCGGCACACCGTATTCGTGTTCCTCGACATCAAAGGTGCCCTCAATTCGGTTGATCATGTGCATTTTGAGGTTGTCTAATCAGGACAAATGTGCCCGAGAAATATGTAAATATTATTCGAGCGATATACGCGCGTAACACGGGCAGAGTGAGGGCTTACGGCAAGCTGTCGCCACCCTTCAATATCTCCAGCGGTGCGAGACAAGGATGCCCACTGTCACTTTTCCTCTTCAACTTCGCTATTGAGGGAGGTATGGAGATTGCATTTACAGGACATGACGTGGAAGGTGTGGGGCTACTCCCAGAACGACATCTTGACTTGGAGTATACAGACAATCTAGCTCTCATCTGTGACAACTTCCAGACGTGCCAAGCCGCGTTGGACAGAGAAGCACTGTCTGTCATCCGCTTCGAGCTTGTTTTGCACCATCGAAATGCAAGGCGCTCCTCCAAGTGGGCAGGGTTCGTCTCCTGCGCTGATCCTCGGTTGGGAGCAGATAGTGGTCGTTCGGAAATTCAGCTACCTGGGAAGTTGCATCAGCGCCCTTGGGATCGAAGACGAGATCAAGAACCGTATAGCAAAGACTCGAAGTGTTTTGCCAGTCCTCGCCACCCAGGGTGGCGGTGCAACATTAATCTCGCCCTGAAGGGTAGAGTGTACAGTGCAGCGGTACGTTTGGATCTACTGTACGGTTGCGAAACCTGCCCCCCAAAATCAGCAGACTTAAAGAGGCAAGTTACGTTCGACCATCGATGCCTTCGCAGTTTGGCTCACATCTGGAGGGAATACCGCGTGAGTAACGAGTGCGTTCGACGCCTTGCTTGCGGCACAGAAAATGGATCTGAACCGCTCAGGGCCGTCATTTCACGCACCAGACTTCAATGGCTCGGTCAAGTGCTACTCTTGCCAGCCCACCGACTTCCACGACGTGCGTTGTTTGCTCACTGGGGATGTGGATGGAAGAAGAGGAGGGGCGGCCAAGCGATTTCTTGGTCCATAGGAATGAAGGCCGTCACTTCGGAACTGGCCGCGGTTGCAGTGTCCCGGCTCCCTGGTTGGGGTCCTAAAGACGGTGAACACGTTTGGCTGGATACACTTGCTGATATGGTAAGTAGCCGACCTTAGTGGCGTTCTTGCTGTGAGTTTCTTTATCATTTCCATCCCTTTTAGCCTCCCCTCCACCTACAATCACATTTCATAGCGTAAAACATAATAACTTTTCTTTTTGCCTAGTAGCCGGCTGGTAGCTTACCGGAGCGATGCTGATCCGTTGCTGGTAGCTCAGGTAGCACGCCGCTGTTTTATTTATTTTCCTTTTCCTTTTATGTATTGCGGCACAATAGCTGAGGTGTTTCCCACCTCTGGCTGACGTGTATAAGGAATGGAATGAATGAGTCCTTCTTGGGTTGCCTAAGCAGTTTCGGCGGTTGCGTTTCTGGAAGCTAATACTCAGGGGTTATGTGCAAGCGTCGGGTGATGTACCTTGACGCTTGAGAAGGTACATGGCATGCACGATAAAGGCCACTAGGCTTTATAGTTTGCAAAGGGTGTGGGTTTCCCCCATTTCGCAAAAGGTTTGAGACGCACGATTACCACTAAAGACGAAAAAGGCGCGTTAATGAATATTGCAAAAGCGTACAAAATTTGAATAATGGACCAGGCGTTTGAGTTGTCCACCACATCGGTCGGCTACCTGGGCTTGAGGCGGGATAGGTTGAGGGGTAAAGGGAACTGAAGGTTTCGGGTAATTCCGTGTCCGGATAGTCCCCGCTGGTGCGGGTGCTTGTATGATAGCGCCAGCATGGGTTGCAAGAGGTCCGTCCAAGAAAGCCACCTTGAAGCGGTCAAAAGACACTTTGTTCGGTGACCCTCCTGGTCTAAAGTACAATGTTTCAGAGTCCGTTGGAGGGGGCTGAAAGAGACAGCGAAATTCAGCTAGAGCCAGCGCCGCATTGCAGCGGTGCGGTGGAGGACGTGAGTGCAAGTAGAGAGTGCGTGCAGTGCGTCACTGACTGTGCGTCTGAAGGAGACGGGCGTGAGTGGTCTAAGACAAGTTGTGGAAGTGTCACAACGATGGGTTTCTGCCTTGGTTTAGAAAGGAACAGGTTGCACATGCAGCAAGGTAAACCGCAGAGTGCATTGCCTATCTTCATCTTAAACCCGAGCCGGATGCCATGGCGGCAAGGTCAACGGTAGATCAGGAATGGTGAGTGCGTCCGACGCGTGAGAGAGCGTCGGCGACGGATTGTCGACACTTGAAACATGAGGTATTTCAACACTGAACTGCGTGATATAGTCTAGATGTCTTGTTTCACACGTGGGAAATATTTGTCGCAAGCAGCTTTGAAAACGAAGATGAGGGATTACGGCCCGTGCAGACCGTCAAAGCGCGGCCTTCGAGTGTGTGCCGGAAATGACGAATAGTTAGGTAACTAGCAAGCACTTCTCTGCCAAAAGTGCCCTATCGGGATTCCACTGCCTGCAAGCTCTCGTAGAAGAACAAAAGGGGTTGCCATTGCCCGCCGCGGTGTCGTAAGAGGACGGCTCTTACCGCAACATCTAAAGCATTAGTCGTAACGGAAAGGGTGCAGTCCGTTCGGAATGAACGTGGGGGGCTATGTTGAAGGTAGCATCCTTGAGCTCGGCGAAGGCTGTCCGTGCTGTGTCAGGGAAAGCGAACTTACCTTCATTCCGTTTGCGTAGGCCAGTCAGAAGCAACATGAATTGAGCACAGTGCGGAATGAAGCGTTGACCGTAGTTGAACCACCCAAAAACCGACGGAGGTGTTTGAAGGAAGTCGGAGCTGGTAAGTCCTTGGTTGCTTGGATCTTACCTGGAAGGACTTTGATACCAGCCGATGAATCGAAGTGGCCTAGGATTTCTACCGTTGGTTTGCCGAGTACGCAAGTATTCGGGTTGTCTGTGCCACCGTGTTGGGCCATGCGCTGGAAGAGAGTTCGAAAGCGCTGGAGGTGCTCATATGCCCTTGAACTGGCTACTGAAATTCTTTCGAGGTAGGTATAAGCGAGGCCTAGGCCATGAGCGCTATCGTGGATAAAGCCTTGGCAGATTTGTTTGGCGTAGCACAATCCAATTGACGTTTATAAACGTTATACAAGCCGAAAGGCGTGATGAAGGCTGTTTTAGGAATGTCATTTTCTTCTACGGGTAGCTAGTGCAAAGCGCGAACCAAATCAAAATTGCTGCAAAACGTCTTAGCTGTGAGGTATGCGTTAAGGTCTTGCAAGTATGGTATGGGATACTTACTTGGGACGGTTAGCCGCTTCGGTACGCAGTAAGCACCGCAAGGGCTCCAGTTACCAGGTTTATCAGGAACTTTCTGCAGGGGAGAGCACCAAGTGCTGTCGGAATGGCGGATTATCCTAAGTTCGAGCAAGTGCCATGCACCGCTCCAGCTACCTTTGATTCTCGAGCAGAAGTCTGCGTGGACGGCATGAGACGGGTTTGGCGTTCGTCCCTATGTGGTACGTGAATTAGGGTGCCACGGGCAAAGCTCCCATTCATTGGCCGAACGAGCATAGAATACTGGGAAGAGGTTGGCGTAATCTGGCGATGTCTAGGGAAAGGAGTAGACCTGGGTGCTGGACTCGTTATCGTTGGTGCCACCCCGTAGACTGAAGTTCTTGGTAGTGTCGACTATCATCTGGCGTTTCGCATCTACCAAGAGCTCGAACTACCTGAGAAAGTCAATGCCGATGATATCAAAGTAGACTGCAGCTACGGCGACTACCCAGCGAAACATGCGCCGAAGACCTAAGTCTATGGCAGGCAACCGATTACCCTAAGTGGCTATTGGTGTGCTACTGACAGCACCTAGGCTTGCCAATGAAGCAGCGGTGGGCGCACCTGGCTTACGGGGAAGGGCGCTGACATCCGCCCTGGTATCAACTAAGAACTGGGTCACAGAATCATAATACATAATGTAGATGAGATGGCTTTGAGGTTTGCCAATGTTATTCTTGGCTATTACAGACGGGCTTGGCTGATCAGCTGTAGCGGAGTAGCTACATGGCTATGCTCACTTACAGGCTTTGTTAACGAATGGCGATTTGTAAAAGCTGCAACCTGGGATAACAGGTTCTGTGCGACGGGGAGATGGTCCAGAGCGGCTGCGGTGCTTACGGGTTAACGTTAGTTCCTCGATCTGGCGCTTTAGCGATGCCATTTACGAGGATAACGCGTCTGTTGTCGACGGCTGGCTAGTCCCGTTTGTCGGTAGGGTTGCACTAGCACGAAGCTACTTAGTTGCTTTGGTTTCAGACTCTGGCTGGTGCCGTTAGTTGACGCGGTCGGCCAGGTCTGAAATTGTTATGGTGGGCAAGGCTTGCTACTGCAGACTCACACTCACTGACTCCTCGTAGGCGCCACTCTGCTAATTACACGCGCACCGACGACGTCAGCTCGAATGGTAACGAAACGTTCGCAGTCAACCTGCCGATCTCAGCGAACACTGAGACCACCAGCTGAATAAATGTTTTATTCCCGACAGTGCAGGACACGCCTAAAAGACATGATCATAGTAATGCTGAGCTTATAAGCAGTAATCGTTACAAGCGTTACTGTGTAATTAGTACATACTATCGTTATGTTTGATGTATATATGTAATTGTATGGTTTAATTAAATAATTTATTCTCGAATTGGTCGAGGCATACCGACCAAAGTATGAACAAAATTTACAAGCATTTATTTGGCGCAACAGAGAAGTTTCAACGCACCTAATTGGTTGTGGCCAAAAGTTGTACAACTTGCAAAAACGGCCGAAGTAATCATGAGGAGCAAAGTCATCAGTGGAGTGCTGAAAACATGGTTTTAGTTGTGCGTAGAGTAAATGTGCGTTGTGCTGAATTTGTGGCTGTGTTCGGTAAACTCACCAACAGAGGAAGGTAGAAAATAATATCTTTGAATTGGCTGAAGACCTTGAGTGGGGTAAGGTCCTACGGAAAGGCTGGAAGCACTGATATTATTTGGTGACGAATCATATCCGCCGCGTCGCACTATGGTTGAACAGATATTGGTGGCATTCTAGAGGAGGAAGGTTCGCCAGGAGAAATCCTACCTTGTCCTGAAACACGGCCGCCGAACCACCCGCTGTAACAGGATTAACCCGGACCCCTAGCTGACACCACGTACAGGTTGTTCGGCTAGCCATCCAGAGTGCTACAAATAAGGCGTTACATCCACCGCTTGCGAGGAATCCCTACATCCACGCTAGACTTGCTGATAAACTTTTGCGTTTCGCGCAATAAGTTTGAGGGCAGCCTATCTTCTAATTGCAGATCGCTAAGCAGTTGCTGCGGTCTGACCCCTGCAGAAGACGTGATTCGCAGAATACTAGCCTGTGAAAGGGTTTCGTATTTCATTACAATGGAAGCAAAATAGGCGGGATTTCACCTGCAAGGATGTGCTCTGTGGAAGGCGAGGTATTAGCTTTTTATACCTGGCGAGCTCAGAAGAACTCCTACGAAGGTAATAAACGGATTATAGGTGCAAATCTATAACGGAGGCTCGTCCGCCCAAAAAGCGTGGAGTGGCTAACGCAACATAATTGACCATGACAGGCCCAACGGTGTTAATTGCTTGTGGAGGTTGCTCAGCCTCTATCTAATCCATTGCAGAAAGAGGACAACATGTGTGGTAGGTGAGAAAACAATATGATGACATGTAATAAGTAAATAAATAAATAATTTATTCTCAGTTTCATAGAGACACACCAACTCAGGCATGATCAAGGTTTAAAAACAGATGTGTATCACGACGATACATCGGGTTCAATCGTATGTAGTTGAAACGGTGTCGGGAAGAGTTGATATGTGAGTCTAGTCGACTTGCCAGTATGTAGTTTGGGCAGTGACTTTATTCAGTGGCGAGTCACATCCGCCACGTCGCAGTGTTGTTAAACAGACATTTATGGCTTTTTATAGGGTGAACGCTTGCCAGGCGAAAACCCACCACATCCTGCAACACTGCCGTAAAGCATTTAGAACATTAATGTTGAACTGGCAAAGCCGCTTGACGCGCTCAGCAGCATGAAAATCCAAAATGGCGGACAGCGTGTGCTAGTCCGTGGTCACTGATTGTTGGTGAAGCCTGAATGTTAGTCAAAACTCAGTGACACGTAAGCGACTTCAAATACCGGACAATAGAGTAGTTGGAGGCGACAACCCAATGTATAATGTGTAGGCTACCAACATAGGAAACCAATTAACCAGCGCGAGAAGCGGTGTAGCATGGTAATCACCAAAACGTTGGTGGCAACAATAGTGCCTTCAGGAAAACAAGTAGACGTTTCTTATAGGTCAAAGAAGTGTTAAATCCAACCTTGCAAAATACTAAGAGTATGTTTTCCGGAACACCAAACTCTACGTTGTTAATTTGGCCGTTCTCTCTTTTGACTGTTCTCTGCGTCCATTTGGCCTTCCTTTGACACAGAAGAACTCCACTTTCGATTGGGTCATCTAATCAATTAAAGCTCCGACGCGCCCTTTTATTCCCCTATGGTTGCTTCACAATATAGTTTGGCTATAGCAACGAAGACGGGAAGCTCAGGTTGTTCAGAGGGCTGTCGAATGTTCGCTGAGCACGGCAATTTCGTTGCAAACTTTCTGGCACCAATCGAGGAGACATCATCAGTGCGTAGTTGAGTGGCGTGCAATAGCGTAGAGTAACGTATAGGGTAGCGTAGAGAGTATAGTTTGTTCCACGACAAAGCCCCACTTCTGTTAAGGCTCGTCTTCCTTCACTGTATCCCTCTTCCACTTTACTGACTGCTCGGCATACCATGTTCCCTTACGCCGTCATCAACGAGCGACCTCTGCTGCCTAGTTGCTCCGGGTCATACCTTTACAGTCCTTTGCGTCCATTAGGCTTCATGTTGGCACCGCAGCATTGCACCTACAAGGGGTACACATTATCTATTGAAGGAAGATGTACCATCATATTCCACCACTTCTGGTCTAGTAATATTGCTTGTCCCACAATCCAATCCTCGCTCCAAATTCAGCTAAACATTACACATTGATGCAGTCCTCAGCCTTCTACATCCAACCCGTGCAACTGCTTTTACTATGCAGAATGCTTTGCTGGAGCACAGATCACCCCGAATTCGTGATGGTCATTGATTGCACCAAAATCTTGTTTGAGCTCCTGTGCTCATGGATCATTACATGGCGAAATTACCCCAACTCGTATCTTGACGCAACGATTACGACTGATTTCTGCGCGCCACAGCGCCATCATGTTCCTTGGTCTGACTATTAGCTGCCAATATGCTCACTAATATAGACTACACCTTTTCATTTATACCTTTCATTAAAACGAAAGGTTTTAACATTCCAAAAAGCTATGCTTGTAGCATAGTTGATCACGCCTTTACAGAAGTGTCTCGTTTTACCAAGAATATACCTTTTATTTATTTATTTATTTATTCCTTTACTATAAGCCCCTTCCACTTAATTGAAGGTTCCCTTAAGCTGTCAACAACGAGCGGCCACTGCTACGTAGTTAATACTGCTCCTACCGTCGTTGTTCACTTCGTCTATTTGGCTTACATATGACACCATAAAATTCAAAACTTGTGTGGTGCACTTAATCAATAAAAGGCCCAAAACGTCATCTTTCTCTGCCTTTGTTGCTTTATAGAATTGCTTGTTTCTCAATCAAATCCTCGACCCTATTACGGCCCGCTTCCTACAATATAACCCTCCTTCACTTACCTGAAGGCTCGGCAGACCATTTTCCTTTAGCTCTCAAATACAAGCGGCCTCTGCTACGTAGTTAAGCTGGCTCTTACCCTCACCGTTACCTGCGGCCAATTGGCTTACCGGCACGGAAGCATCAGAACTTCGAGTGGTATACCTTATCTATTAAAGCGCCGATACGCCAGCCAATTCCAAAATTGTTGGTTACTATTACTGCTTGTTATAAACCTACTCCACTATTCGGCTACGACCCGTCTTCCCTCAATCTGAACTTCAGTTACTTAACTGACTGCTAGTCAGTCCATGTCTCCTTAACCACTCGAAGGACGCGCGGCTTCATTTACGGTGTTAATTCAGCACTTATCCCGAACGTTCTCTACGTCACGTTGGCTTTCGTTTGACATAGTAGAACACAAATTATGAGCGATTCTGCTAAGCGATTGAGGCGCTAAAGCGTTATGCTATTCTACGTCCCATACTTTATAGTATTGCTTGTTTTAAAAGTAAAGCCTCGCTTCTGCTGCGGCACGTCATCATTCACGACATCGCCACTCCAGTTAACTGAATGCTCTGCAGTCCATGTTCTCTGAAACTCACAAAGCGAGCGGCAGCTACTACGTAGTAAATCCTGCTCGTACCCTAACTATTCTCTGCGCCCATTGGGCTTCCTTTTAACACCGCAGTATCCCACTTTTGGTCCATATCGCATTAGTTCAATGGCGGTATAGGTGCCTCTAACGTCAGCGCAACTTACTAGCCCCCGTTTTATTCTCTTTGCTACTGTGGCACTCATCTTCAAACCTATTGGACTAGTCCGGCCTCTCCGGCTCCAAATGCCTATAGATCTCAAGCCAAGGCCTCTCTTCCTCTGAGGATCGCCTGCCATCGATTAAGGTTCTCAATGGTATAAGTAACGGCCTCATGATTCTCGTCTCCGTCCGATTCATTATCTGTACGCTTGGTCTCCCTACCGAAATAAAAAGTTCCGGTCTTTGACAAATTTTGCCTCTCGGCACCACTACCATTCTTCCCAGCTCACAGGTATCGTCACCCTCTCTTGTTTGGCCTCTTTTGGTCCATATCGCATCCGTTCAATGGTGGTGTAGGTACCACTAGCGTCAGCGCAACTACCTAGGCCTCGTTTGATTAGCTTTCCTACTGTGGCACTCATTCTTAAACTTTTTGGACTAGTCCGGCCTCTCAGGCTCTCACAGGCCTATAGGTCTCAAACCAAGGCTTCTATTCCTTTGAGCATCGATTAAATTCTCGTTGACATAAGTAACAGCCTCCGTATGATACTTTATCAGTATGCTTGGACCCCTGCAAGATTGCAATTTCAGGTCTCTGATTGAGTTTTGCCTCTCGGCTCCACTATCATTCATCTCAGCTTACAATTACGTTCCCCTCTCTTGTTTGGCCTCTCTTTTGGTCCATATCGCATCGGTTCAATGGCGGTAAAGGTGCCTCTAACGTCAGCGCAACTTACTGGCCACCGTTTTATTCTCTTTGCTACTGTGGCTCTCATCTTCAAACCTATTGGACTAGTCCGACCTCTCAGGCTCCAAATGCACATCGGTCTCAAAACAAGGTCTTTCTTATTTGAGCATCGGTTGCTATCGACAAAATTTCTCATTGGTATAATTAACTTCCTCGTGTACTCGCCTCCGGCTGGTACATTATCTGCATGCTTGGTCCTTCTACCGAAATTGCAATTTCAGGTCCCTGGTTAAGTTTTGCCTCTCGGCTCCACTCTCATGCTTCTTAGCGCACAACTACGTCCCCTCTCCTGTTTGGCCTCTCTTTTGGTCTATATCGCAACAGTTCAATGGCGGTATAGGTACCACTAGCGTCAGCGCAACATCCCAGGCCTCTTTTGGTTATTTTTCCTACTGTGCCTCTCATTCCAAAACATTTTGGACAAGTCAGTCCTCTCAGGCTCCAAATGCCTATAGGTCTTAAACCAAGGCCTCTCTTATTTTTTAGCATCGGCTGCCATCGACTAAAGTTCTCATTGGTATAAGTTACAACCTTATGATACTCGGCGTAATTACTTCACTGGCTCTCGTACATGTACGAACGATAAGCTCTAGCACTGTCAACAGATCGCTCCACTTATATCTTAAGCGCTTATTAAACCACTCACGATGTTCTTCTGATTCCCTCAACCCATTTACCGGTTAACAACGTCTGATACTCACGGTTTCCAAACAGGACAACTTTTGCGTACGATGGGCCTCTTTGGCCAGCATCTTCCTCTCACATTCAGCAAATATCGGGTCTCGTGCTACAACGCAAAACTACGGATACGGATATGATGTACAACATATACGGTCACTCCATTGCTTTCAACCAGCACAACTTTAGCATAAATTTTATATTTATACAATAACATAGTCCTGTTCAATTCTGTTGGCAGTTTGCTCGGTCCGTATTTCTTCTCCCCCTTGTTCTACAGGGTAACATTACCTGCACGGAACACCGCTGAGGACATACCTGCGAAGCTCCCGTGGGCAAGGAATCAATAACGAACAAAGAAAAACCCCTCACTTCATAATCCTGACACTACAAACCTAAAAAACTGATCAACTCAATACAAGTCACCTGAGTCGTCCGACTTCAACAGCTCCAACCACTTGCACTGGACTCCGAAGGCGACTGCACGGCCATAGGAAAGAAATTGCCGTTATCTGACTGCGAATATCCGCGAGGGTAATCGGTCAGATGCAATCTTGTCAATGTTATATTACCAGCCGGCCGTGTTCCAGGACGTGGTGGGTCTTCGTCTGGCAAGCGTTTTCCCTACAAAAACCACAAATGTCTGTTTAACAACACTGCGACGTGGCGGATGTGACTCGCCACTCAATAAAGTCACCGCCCCTAACACATTGGCAAGTTGACCGACATCACATTTACAAGTCCTGTGCATATATCTGCTCTCGCACGAACACGCCTACATATCTGATTAGTGACATGCCACTATTCTTAAGTATTTTTCACCCGTTTCCTCATACTTCACTCACTGACCTACGTTGCTTACGGGACCTCATCGGACTAGTTCCTCATCAACATACTATATAAGTGATCTGATTACTATCTCTACCTCTCGCATTCTGTGTACATAGATTTCATACAACCTTTGGGCCCTATGGGCCCACACTACTGTCTCCAACTGTAATACTCCCACTGTTGGTGCTGCGTATTCTGCTACCATGTACAATAATGTAATATGCTGTTCATGCCCAGAAGGCGTGTCTCGCTATGTCGAGAATAAAATATTTATTTATTTATTTACTTTTGAGTGGTATACCTTATCTGTTGAAGCGCTGAGGTGCCGCCCTAATCAAAATGGTTGGTGCATAGTATTGCTTGTTCTGCACCCCTACACGATTTGGCTGCAATCCGTCTTCCAGCGCTATAACACTCCTACACTTAACTGACGGATCTGCAGACTATGTACCCAAATTTATTAACAACGAGCGGCTAGAGCTACGTCGTTAATCCAACGCATATCTTTACCGTTCCTGGCACCCATTTGGCTTGCCTATGACACTGCATAATTCTACAGGCGATTGTTTCAACTTATCTATTGACACTTGACGCGCTTCTTATCTCACAATTGCTGCTCTGGCTAATGGCTCGTTTTACAACCAATGCCTTGCTTATGATGTGGGCAGTCTTCCTTCCCCATATCCTTCCTGCACTTAACTGACTGCTAGGCAGTCCATGTTTCTTTAAGCTTTCAAGAACGAGCGACCTCTGCTACGTATTTCATTCCGTCCTTACACTCCTGTTCTCCGCGTCCAGTTTGCTTACTCTTGACACCGCAGAATATGAACTTCGTGTGGTTAACCTTATCTATCGAAGCGCCGATGCGCCATCCTATCCCAAAGCTTCTAGGTTAAAATCATTGCTTGTCGAACACACCAATCCTATCCTCAGCTAGCGCCTTACTTCCCTTATTATCATCCACTTTCAATTTACTGCCTGATTAGCAGTCCATGTCTCTTTACCCATACTAAGAATGTAGGGCTTCAACTACGTAGTTAATACGGCTCTTACACTCAATGTTCTCTGCATGGTTTTGGCTTGCGTTTGACACCGTAGAACTTCAACTTTGTGTTGTTCACCTACTCTATGGAACGCTGATGCGCTATAATATTCCACAACTGTTATTGTGATATTATTGCAGGTCGTAACATCTAATCCTTGCTCTAGCTACGGCCTTACTGCCTTTACTATAACCCCCTCACTTAACTGACGCCTCGGCACTCCATGTCTCCTAAACCAAAATAAAATCGCACTGCAACATTAACGTACGTAAGCCAACTCTTACCCTGGCTGTTCTCTGCGTCAGTTTGTCATTCTCTTGTCGCAGTATAACTCGACGCCTGCGTGTTTACCAATTTAATGAAGCGACAGAACGCCATCGTCTCCCACACTTGTTGTTTTAAAGTAGTGCTTGTTCTACGCTCAAAGCCTCGCTTCCGCTACGGCCCGTCTCTCTTTACTATAACGCTCCTACAGTTAACTAACTGCTCAGAAGACCTTATTTCCTTAAGCTGTCAACCACAAGCGGCCTCTGCTACGTAGTTAATCCGGCTCTTACTTCCACTGTTATCTGCGTCCATTTGGCCTACGTATGGCCGCGTCTACGACCCAACTTCCCTTACGTTAATCCTCCTTTAATTAAAGGACTGCTTGGCATTCCAAGGCTCCTTAATCACTCTGTCTACGAGCGGCTTCAACTAAGTTGTTAAGCCGGTTCTATTGTGACAGTTCTTCGCATCCGTTTGGCTTGCATTTGACCCCGTAGGATTCTATGCGCGGCTGGTTCAACTTATACACTAAAGGGCCTACGAGCCACCTTATCTCACAATTGTAGCTTCGGGGTTTTGCTTGTTCTGCAACAAAGCCTCAAGTCTGTTACAACCTGAGTTCCTTCATTTTATCCCTCCGCCACATAACCGAGTGCTCGGTAGTCGCTGTTCCCTTAAGCTCTCAACAAAGAGCGAGATCATCTATGTAATTAATCTGGATCTTGCCCTCACTGTCCTCTGAGTCCATTTTGCCTCCTTTTGAAACCATAAGGTAACACTTCTGAGTCGTACGCCATATATAATTAAGCGCCATAACGCCATTATACTCCACAGTTGTTGCGTTATAGTACTGCTTGTTCTACCATCCACTTCTTGATTCAGCAGCTTTCCAATATCCCTCACTTTAACTCTCCTTCACGTACCTAACAGCGTGGCCGTGCATGTCTCTTTTACCACACCAATAGGAGCAGCTTCATCGAGTTGGTTAGTCCGGCTCATACCCTGATCGTACTCTGCGACAATTTGGTTCCCTTTTGACAAAATAGTACTCCAACCGTGTGTTTTATCTAACGTAGTAAAGCGATAAAACCCCATGTTATTCCAGTTGTTGATTTATAGTTTTGCTTACGATGCAACCGAAGGATCGTTTCTGCTACGGCCCCTGTTCCTTCACTAGACTCCTTCTCCATTCAACTGACCGCTCAGTAGTCCTGGTTTGTTTATGCTTTTATTACTGAGCGCTCTCTGCTATGTAATTAATCCGGCTCACCATCATTGCTCTCTAAAACCATTTAGCTTGAAGTTTATCTCGCAGAATTTTACCTTAGGGTGGTATATCTTATCCACAGAAGCGCCGAGTCGCCATCCAATTCCAAAGTTGTTAGTTTATAGTATTACTTGTTTAAAAACACCCCTCGCTTTGGCTCCGGCCGGTCTTCCAGCACCTTAACACCCCTCTTCTCAACTGACTGATGGGCAGCCTAGGTTCCCATAATTTTTCCACGAGGAGCAGCTTTATCTACTTCCTTATTCCGGCTCCTACCCTGTTCGTTATCTGCATCCTTTTAGATCGATGTTGACATTGTGGAAATTTACACGCGATTGGTCCAACTTATCTATTGAAGCACCGACACGTCATCCCATTACATAATAGTTGCTTCAGAGTATTGCAGGTTCAACAACCAAAGTCTCACCTCTGCCCGTCTTCATTCACCATTGCCCTCCTCTAGCTTGCTGACTGCTTGGAAGTCCATGTATCCTTAACCACCCAAACAATGCGCGCTTTCATCTAAGTTGTTTACCCGGTGCTTACTCTGCATGTACCCTGCGTCTGTTCTTCTTTCTCGACACAGTAAAACATCGAACTCGGGTAGATTAACTAATCTAATGAAATGCCAATGCGCCATCCTATTCCGCACTCCGTGCTTTATAGTATTGCTTATTCTACAATCAAGGCCGCCCTTCTCCACTCAACGGACTGCTCGCTAGCCCTTCTTACCTTAAGCTTCCGACAACGAGTGGCCTCTCTTTATGTAGTTAATTAGGCTCTAACTTTCACCGTTTATAGCATCCCTTTGGTCTACATTTGCTAATGTAGAATTCACATTTGTGTGGCATACACGTTCTATTAAAGCGCCGATGCGCCATGCGGTACAAAAATGGTTAGTTTATATTAGTGCTTGTCCTACAACTTAACCTCATTTCCGTTGCGACCCGTCTTCGTCCACTTTAACCCCCGTCCATTAAACTGACTACTCTGCAGTCCATTTTTCCTTACCCACTCCAACAACGAGCGGCTTCATCTATGTTGTTAAACCGGCTTTTACTATGACCGTTCTCTGCGTCCAGTAACTCACTTTTGAAGCAGGAGAACTTCAACCGAATGGTATACCTAAGCTACTGAAGTGCCAGAAAGCCGTTCTGTTCCACAGTTGTTGCTTTATTGTATTACTTGTTGTACATTCAAAGCAGCTTTTCTGCTACGTCCTGCTTTTCTTCACTATAATCCTCCACCAACTAACCAACTGCTCGGCAGCATTTGTTCCCTTATCTCTCAACAACGAGCGGCTTCATCTAGGTCCTTAATCCGGCCCTTACGCTGCCCGTTCTGTGCGTCCATTTGGCCTGAACTTGACACCAGAATTGCACGTGCAATTGGTTCAAATTACCTATTGAAGCGCCGAAGCGCCATTCTATTATACAGTTGTGGTTTACGAGTATAGTTTGTTCTACAACCAAAGCCTCACTTCTGCTACTTTCCGGTAACTTGACTATGTACCTCCTCCACTTAACTGACTGCTCGGGTGTCCACGTTCCCTTAAGCTCTCGAAAACGAGCGGCCGCTGATTCGTAGTTACTCCGGTTCTTACGCTTCTTCTTCTTTGCGTCCATTTTGCTTCCTGTTGACACTAGAATTCCAAGGTTACTTGGTTCAATATATTTCTTGAATTGCTGAAGCGCCATCTTCTTCCACAACTGCTGTTTTGCTATTACTGCTTTTCCTACAATCCAATCCTTGCTCCAGCTCCAGCCTTATTTCCTTTACTATAACCGTCCTCCACTTAACTTGTTGCTCGACAGACCTTTTTCCCTTAAGCTCTCAACAAGCAGCGGCCTCTGCCACGTTGATAACCTGGCTCTTACCCTGTTCATTCGCTGCTTTCATTGCCTTACCTTTGAAGCAGCAAAATGCTACCTTTGCGTAGTAACCTTATCTATTGAAACACCAAATCACCAGCCCAGCCCCCAGTTGTTGCTTTATAGTATTGCTTGTTCTATAATCAAAGTCTCGCTTAGGCTATGTTCTTCTACCTACACTACAAGCTTCCTCCGCGTCACAGACTGCTCTGTAGCCCTTGTTTCCTTAGGCTATTTAAGACGAGCATCGTCTGCTGTGTAGTTATTCTGGCTCGTACTTTTGCTCTTAGCTTCATGCATTTTCTCGCCTATGACACCGTAGTACTCCACTTTTGCGCGGTATACCATCTCTATTGAACTCCGATGCACCACCCAATTTTAAAATGGTTGGTTCTAAATATTGCTTGTTCTACAACCCACCCCACACTTCGGCTACGACCCGACTTCCAACCCGCTAAACCTTCTCCAGTTAACTGACTGCTTGGCAGTTCCTGTCTCCTTAACCACCTCAATAACAAACAGCTTCATCTACGTTGTTTATTTAACTCTTACCCCGAACGTACGCTGCGTCAATTTGGCTTTCAGTTGACAAAGTGAACAAAGCGATTAAAGCGCCAAAGCGTCAGCGTATACCACATTCGTTGAGTTGTAGTATTGTTTGTTCTACGAGTAAAGCGTCGCTTATGCTGGGGCCGTCTTCCAGCATTGTTAACCCATACCTCAACTGACTGATTGGCAGTCCATGTTCATTTAAGCTTTTAACAACGAGCAGCCTCAGCTACGTAGTTTATACAGCTCTTAACCTGACCGTTCTCTGCATATATATGGTTGCGTTTGTCACCGTAGTATTCTACAGACGGTTGGTTAAACCTACTTATCGAAGCGCCGACGTGCCATCCTATCTCACATTTGTTGCTTTCCAGTATCGCATGCTTTACAACCAAAGCCTTACTTTGGTTACGGCCCCTTTTCCTTAACTGTATCCCTCTTCCACTTAACTGACTGCTCGGCAGTCTGTGTTTCCTTACGGTCTCAAGAACGTACGGCTTCTGCTGCGTATTTAATCCGGCTCTCACTCACTCTGACCTCTGCGTTGATTTTGCTCACCATTGCCACCGTTGTATTTCACCTTCGTGTGGTCTACCTCATCTATCAAAGCGCCGATGCGCTATCCTGTTTCACAATTGTTGGTTTTAAATTATTTCTTGTCCTACAAGCTAAGCCAGGCACTAGCTACCGCCTTACTCTCGTTACCATAACGCACGTCCCCATAACAGCCTGCGTGGCAGGCCATACCTAATTAACCACTACAACAACGAGCGTCTTCGGCTAGGTTGTTATTTCGGCACTTACCCTGACCGCTCGCTTCGTCCATAAGGCCTTTATCGACGCAGTAGTCCCTCAACTGCGAGTGACTGACCTAAGCTAGTGAAGCGCCAAAGCGCTGTCATATTCCACATTTGTTACTGTATTGTGTTGCTTTTGCTACAAGCAAAGCCTCGTTACTACTAGGGCCCGTCTTCCTACACTATAACTCTCCTGCTCCTAACTGACTTCTCGGCAGTCCTTGATACCTTGAGCTCTCAACGACGAGCGGCCTCTGCTACGTAGTTAATCCGGCTGTAACCCACGCTGTCCTCGGCCCCCATTTGGCTTGCTTTTAACGGTAGAACCTCAACGTTGAGTGATATACCTAACCTACTGAAGCACCGGTGCGCCATACTGTAACAAAACTTTTGATTCATATTACTGCCTGTCCTACATCCCAATGCTAGCTTTGGCTACGACCCGACTTTTTTCACTCTGAGACGCCTCTATTTAGCTGACTGCTTACCAGTCCACGTCTTCTTAATTACTTCAATAGAGATCGGCTACATCTACCTTTTTATACTGGCTCTTATCCTTACTGTCCCCTGCGGCCAGTTGGCTTTCATTTAACACAGTAGAACTCCAACGTTAAGTAGTTTATCTAAGCCATTGAAACGCTGATGTGCCATCCTGTGCCACGTTTGTAATTTTTAAGTATTGCTTGTTTTACAACCAAAGCCCTGCTTCTGCTACGGCACGTCTTCCTTCAATTTTAGCCTCAGCAAATTAACCGTCTGATTGACGGTCTACGTTTCCCTAATCTCTCAACAACGAGCGGCTTTATCTAAGTCATTAATCTGGCTCTTACCCTGACCGTACTCTGCGTCCACCTGGCTTGCTTTTGACACCGTAGAATTTTACACGCCATCGGCTCAGCTTAGATATTGAAGCGCCTAATAGCCGTCCTAGTTCCCAATTGTTGGTTCAGAGTATTGCATGTTCTACAACCAAAGCCTTACCTCTGCTTCTGCCCAGGTTCCTTCACTATATCTCGTTTTCACTTAACTGACTGCCCGATAGTCCATGTTCCTTAAAACTCTCAACCACGAACGGCCGCTGCTAGGTAGGTAATCTGGCTGTTACCATTACTGTTCCCTGCGTCCATTTGGCTTCACTTTTATGCTATAGCATCTCATATTCTAGTGATTTACCTGATCTATTGAAGCGCCGATGCCCTAGCTTAAGCCACTTTTGATGATTCCTGGGCTAACTTCTTGCTGTTTATTCACCGTTTGTGCGTGACACCACCTTTAACCGTTTTATTCTGTCAACCAGCACATTATTCCTAACAAATTTAACTAATACCTAGTGGACTGCTTACAGGAACCATGCTATTGATCCTCATGTACATCACAGCCATTTGACCACTGGACTCTGCCTGTCACTCACTAGCTCTGTCTGCTTAGCGTTAACACGACTACCAGGTCGCGAAGAACCACCTAACCTGTGGCTCGCACCCACTCCATTTTTAACAGGCTATCCTTTGCATTGTGCTGCCGCAAAGGTCACAACCAACCGACTTTCCGAAATCTTCATCTTCTCACCTCACGCTTGCTGATAACTAGACCTTACGTTCTTGTCATCTTCCTGATTGTGAACGTTGTCTGCTGCTTCTCATTAGCTGCTTGTCTCTAATACGGCTAATAGGCCTTGAAGCGACACTTAGGTTGCGGCTCATTCCCATTGTGATGCCTCACCGTTCACAGCCATCCGAATTATCAACCTTTTCTTTTCTTCATCATATCTTCGAAGTCTCTGTGACCTTACATTCCCATTGCTATTACCAAAGTTGATGCCAGTCGTTGCCTAGCTCCATCGCTTTTTCTCTAGTATGACTGATATGTCTCTTGAAAAGCCTAGCACGCGGCTCACTTCCACTTTCTTTTCACAGGCTTCATGTTGGACTATGATGGCGTACCGCACACCATCATTCAATTTGCGCACCTTTTCATTCCTTCACCTCATGCCTGATGATACTTCGGCCTTCCATGCTTAGCAGTTGCTCCTTCATGAGTCAGGATGTCACAGTCCACTGCTTCTCAGCTCCATCTGTTTCGCTTTAGTATGCCTGCTAAGCTGTAGTTAACCACATAGCTCCTGGCTGCCTCCCATTCCATATTCACGTTCTTTCATTTGGATTGTGATGCTGCATCGCTCACAATCATCCGCTCTGACATCATTTTCATTGCTTCGCGCCATGCTTGAGGTATCCTCGGCATTACATTTTAATTATCCTCCTATTTGGATTTTGTACGTCGTTGATTGTTGCCTCCTCGCTACATATATCCCATACTATCATGCCGTTTCGGACCTGGAGAGCAAAGCAGCTCGTGGCTCATTTTCATTACATCTTAACAGACTTTCATTAAGATTTTGATGCCTTATTGCTCACAACTGTCCGACTTGCCGACCATTTGAACACTCAACCTCATGCCTGAGTTATCTGCTCATGAATTCCATTCGGATTGTGAATGTCGTCATCCGCTGCTTTCCTTCTCTATCTGTTTATCTCTGGTATGACAGATACTTCCCGAGTAGCCATCTAGACTCTGGCACCTTCCCATTTCATACTTACAGGCTACTGGCTCTAACCCAAAATTTGTGGTCTCTTCCTCTGGTCCACAACAATGACATCTACCAAACGCAATGCAGCACAGCCGCCATACAGTTTCGAATCCGCTATTCACTTCCTTCCGCGAATTATTATCTTGGCCGTAAATGGTCGCTAAAACTTCTACCGGCATTATCCTAAGCTTAGGAATGGCCACTCAGGCTCCTACTTTCTTCCTCTAACTCTACTTTCCCTTCTCCGCCGCCTCCGGTTTCAGCCATATATTGGTGCTCCGCTTGCCGCTGGCTTCCACCCCTTCCACACAGGGCACTAACCGTGTAGCTACCGATGTTGGCTTTACTTTTACCCATATTCACGGCCCAGCTCGCTACTGACCTTCCGTCACTTAACTTCTTTGTGCTACTAACAGTTTGGAACGATGTTAGAATTAATAACCTCGCGCAACGCAGCATGATGGCAGTAAGCAGCTGCAAACGGGCCGCCAACCTCACCTTGAATTTCCACGTTTTCCCGTCTATTCGCACGTATACCAAATTTGTGTGACACATAACTATAAAACTACAGTGTACCTAGCGTTTCAAGTCACAACTTTTTGTTGCAAACCATGCTTTTCCTCGCATGCATTTTCATTGCATTTTTCCTTGGCTGGCCCCCGTCCCACAGATACTTCCGCTGGACTGGAATAAGACTTCAACGACTGTATGGTCCATACTAAGCAACTGGGATAATTACCCTTGCAAAGCACACATTTCCTGAGTGACCAGGACTGAACCCCAACGTGACCACAGAATACGCCATACACTTCAGGATAGAAGGTGAATAAAGGCTGACTGTGAGTAACAGCACACGAGATATGCATCAGGCCATAACCCTTACCTGGAACTTATACCAGTATCACATAATGTGATTAACCACATTGTGCACATTTACATTAACAACCTGTTTCAACTGTGAAGTCGCACAGTTATCACAACCTTATATCACATTTTAAAATCCAATGGCAAGACCAAAGTTGATCACATTTGCTCGTTACAGATTTGATTGTACCTATTTTATCATGCCTCGTAGGAAGTGACTCCCTCAACACCGAGAATCTAAAATTTATTTACTTATTTATTATTCACAGCGTAATATCGGTGGCACCTAGTACATCAATTTGGCTCAAGTTAAAATGTCTTAATGTAAGATTTTCCCACTGCTTGGTTCCATGGCTGTCCTTTTTGCTTTTCTCTCGACCTGTTCTTCTCTTTCACTTTTCTCCGAAGCCGGGTACGTTTCTGAGACCCGGGAATGGTCTAAGAAACTTTCTCTGTCTGAAATGAGAAGAACTAACCATTAAGGACTTAACTGGACCATAGTCCTATACCAAAACCAACCAACTGCACCCAACTCCTGAACGACTGATGTGATGTGAGTATAGCTGGAGATTAATTCCGCACACTCCACCAAGTACACAAAATCAGAGAATGGGTGACACCAGATACTCTGAAAATTTACTTACCTAAAGCATTCTTCAGCCCACTCTACTAGCCTCAATGTCTGTGGCGAACCATGACGGAGCTAGCTGACCAGCCAACAGAGGACTCTATCGACTGCGAATAACAGCGAACAAAAGGTTGATAAGAGGCGTTGCTAGATGTACATGACCGTCCAAATCAATCGACGGCGATGTTCCAACACGTGGTTCCTTAACGCCTGGTAAGCGTTCTTTCTATAAAAAGCCACCAAAATACGTTTAGCAACACTGCGACGTGGCGGATGTGACTCGCAACTGAGTAGTCACTGCGCACAATTACGTGTTGGCGCATTCACTAGTCTTGTCCACTATTTTATAGACAACTACGAAAAAGCTACTCACAGACTTCACATACTGTCATCACTTAACCTACTGTTTTATTCCTGTTTAACCTACGCACACATGAATCCAGTTCAACCTCAACATGCTGATGATTTTGCTCCTCATGAGTACTTCTTTTGTTTATGCAAGTTGTACAACTTTTAGCCACAGCCAATTACTTGTACTGTAACCTATCAGTTGCGCAACATAATTGTTTTTGAATTTTGAGCACTTCTGAGTTGGTGTGTCACGAGGAATTGGAGAACGAATATACATTTAGTTATTTATTTACGTAGCAAGTTCCCTTGAATATGGTACCTCGAAAGAAAACTGAGCACTGCAGCTGCCCGGTTAGCTTCACTCGAGCACCACAGGCGCTTGTGGCGGATGAAGAGATCACCTGGCACGGTGGCTTGCCAAGTGATAACCAAAGGTCTTAGGGATGATCATGATGTCCAATGAGATGTCCAACTGCAATCGGACCGGTTGACCACTGAGCAGGATTTTTACGAACTTACTGTGGTCGGCAGCTGTAACTAGGAAAGTAGTCAGCGAAAGCATGGTGTTGCCGACTGCATTCGGTTTGGACTTGCAGCTGTAACGGTACCGCTACTTTGAACCTGAGGTGGGGCCTGACCAGTATTTGTCCCCTTTGTTGGCGGAGGTTTGCAGTAGGCATCACGGTGCCCCAACCGGCTACACCGCTTGTAACAGTGCTGGCGGTAGTTTGGGCTTCGATGAAAATGCCAGGCAAGGAGAGGGTGGGGACTTCCTCTGGTTGGGTTGTCTAGGCCGTGCGCAAAAGTGAGGATGCAAGACTGCGACTGATTGGACAATATTGGGTGTGTAGGCGTTCTGATTCATCGCCGAGTCGAGTTCCAGGTTTAACAGCGCATTCCACGGCCAGCTTCTGAAGGGACATTGTGCTGTCCTGCTGCATTTTGGTTAAGAGACGAGTCGTGATCTCGGAGCCTGGACGGGATGAGTGCCAGATATATATTCTAAGCACTTGAATGGTCTTCTATGAGAGATTCAAGTTCGAGTCGTTCGCACTCACGGTTTCCGAGGCAAGCGTACTCGAGGAATTAGCCGGCATCACGTTCTATCAGCTAAAGGCATCGGAAGCGGTTGTTGAACAGGGAAAACTGTTCGCCAAATATGAGCTCATACGTGTATCAAGGGATGTATGTGTGTAGCTGTCATTGCAGGTTGTGTAGATGCCGCTGCATTTGTGATTACCCGCATGAATAGTGTGAAAATGGATGGGTGCCGTCCGTGTTGAGGGTGTGTTTGGCTGCGTAAACATGTGGCTGTAACTGAAGTTGGAGGTTAGCCAGCTTCTCCTAGTCGCAGTGTGGTTAGTCTTAAATGGCTTTTTATAGGAGAACCATTTTCAGGCGAAAACCCAATAATCCCTGGAGCACTGTCGCCAAACATTTGTTGGAACGGGGTAGCCCCGAACCAATCAACGGGTTCCACGGCGAAGTAATAGTTGTTGTAACCGACAAACTAACTTCAGCAAACTGTCTGGAAATTTCCCCCAATGACTGACTCCAAAACGACTACTCACTAACCCTTGGTTGCTTATTGGACTTTGCATGGTAAAATCCCAGTTACTTCGTTTCTCGTTCACATTTGGCCATTAATTAACAATAAGAATTTACCCGATTTTCATCGCTCTATGTTTAAGTTGGTTACTCCCGCCTTTTTGTCTTACTCCTTTTGCGGGTTATACGGCCCAGCTAGACACTCAGCTTTATTAGTCTGTGCTGGTCCCGCCCTACTTTCTTTGTTGCTTGACCGAGCACCCATTCAGATATTCACACTGACGCTCGTCTAAGGCGTAGGTACTTGTTTGCTTGAGTAGGCTGTACTCGCTCAACACGCCCGCGTTCCATGTTCACTGCTTACTGGCTGGTTTCTTGGCGTTTGATCACCGCTTAAAACCTCACTGATATTTGCACCACCTTGCTTCGTTATGGTTATAAGTTACCCTTTACTGTTGGCGGCACGTTACATTTAAGAGCCGAGTTGTTGCACATATTTGGTCTGGAAATTGTTTGAATTTTGCTATTAAATTGCTGTCTAACCATTTGTAAATAGCACCTTAGCAATTTTGGCTTTGCTTTTTGGAATGACCCGACTGCTGTAGGAATTTCTCAGGTTCCAACGCCGATTTGTCATGCTGGAGCACTGTCGTCAAAATTCGTTGCAATGGCGTAGTCTAGAACAAAGGAACTGTTGTAACGGGGAATTTCTATTTGTGTTGTCAGTTAAGGAGAATGTGATTATTGACAAGTCATATGCGTATGTTTGGACGCTTGACAGTCAGGAGCACGAGTTCCGTAGTTATGGATTGTATCAGGCATGTTGCGGTACTCACTCGTTTCAATGGTTTTTGTAGGCTGGTCACGGCTTTTCCAATCCCTTTGATATAGGTATCCAGCTGCAGTCGACCATTGCTAGAAGGCAAGGAAGGAGGTGAGTGAGTTGGAGGTCTTTATGATCAACGTATGCCACTGTGGGGCCGTTTGAACGCAGACCCATGGGACATATGGGCTCCTTGGTAAGTTCCCGAAAAGGCATTTAGACCTCAGTGATGAAGTCTGACGTGCACAGCTTTGAACAGCTCTCAAGTGTTTAGGTCTCGTTGTCTATTAAAGAGGATATTGCACAACTCAGTTGGTTCGAACGAAAACGCGAGGTGGCTATCGTCCGCGAAAAGGCGTGGTGTACCTAACCGGAAAACATGACAGATACCGCTGACGTATCATTATTGAGGGACTGCAGGCACGTCAATTGTAGACCTCAATGGTGACCTGATTTCGAGAGGAGATGGTGCAGCTCAGGTGTACCTACTTTTTGTCCTAACAGCGAAATATAAAAAGCGGTACACCTAGCCAGTATTAACAAGGGACACCACCTTCATTAGCACCCTACTAATTGGTCCACGGTCAAATGCTTTCTTAATGTAGAGGAGGGCGACTAGCGTTTTTCTAAAATCGATCGCGTTTGTAAGGTGGTTTAAGAGCTCAAACACCTATGTATGGCGAGACTTTTCAGGCAAAATTCATTTGCAACCTATTGATAAGGTCGCGGGTTAACCTAAAAACGGAGGACTGAACCCTTAGCTGACATTTCCATTTCACTCGAGGCAATCGGAGTGAGTGGTAGTGTGGTACTTGCCCACATTTAGAGCACAGCCCCTTACTCGTCTGCGACACCAAATTAATTGTAGCTCAGCTCTCTCACTGGCTTCTCCAGGCTCAGGCTTCCTTAGTTATGTTCCATTAGCACCCCAGCAGGATTTAATAATCTGCGCGTCGATGCTTCCTAGCCTCTTATGCTCTGAACTAGTTAACAACCTCATTGTGTACTTGCGCTTCTCCCGTTCGCTGTCCTTCCATTATGAAACCTCTCTTAGCTTTTTTTGCCGCGCAAGCATATGCATGTATTCAGCACAAGCCGCTGCTTTGCCTCACATTTCTAAACGTTCGTTTATCCTTTACTTGCTATAATGTCAGATTATTTACCTGCATTCTTCCAGATCTCCGGTTAGCATTCCTTGTCTCTATCCAGCTTGGTACTATCACCTTAGCACCCTAGCTGCTGCGGTTAGGCCTCATGTTCTGATATCCTCATCAACCTTGATGTATGCTTGCATTCCGGCTATTCGCTGCCCTTCCGTCAATTAACCTTTCTTAGCTTTTTATTTCATCACTCCGCTCACCTGGTCAGCATACATACGCCCGTTAGCTTCTCATTTATAGGTTTTTATTTATCACGTACTCGCTGCTATGCTTGTGTCACGTACTCATGTATGAGTCCAACAGACTCACTGGCTTTTCCTGGATCTTAGCACCCTAGAATAACTCGTTTCACTGCGCTGCGCTACGTATACGTTTGTTCCGCACATTCGCTTTCCTTTAATATATTTATTACTTCACTTCTATCGATCAACCCTTTCTCACCTAGTAAGTACATTAGCTCCTTAACCAACCCTTTGTAGAACTTCTGTGTCCGTTTTTGCAGCAAAGGTTTCGACACTTACTTATGCAGGAGGTAAGCTCTCTCACAGACTTTTCTATCTCAGTCGGCCGTAGCACTGTAATCTTAGTACCATCGTGTCATCTTTCTGCCTTGAACCCAGAACATTTTTACTCAGCATTTGAGTCCTATCTATCCGCTGATTTACCACCAACTGTCCTTTGGATCCCGTTCGTCGCAAGCCATTTGTACCTTTCCCTGTTTATTCTGCTCTCCATATCGAATTAGGCTGGCTACCAACTGTTCAACCAGCATTCAAACGTAGCTGGTCTTTGAATTCTGCTTTCTGTCTTCCCACGCAATAGTCGCATCATAGCAAACGGATACTTAGTGGCGCAACGCTCTGTATTCCATGTAGATGGTAGCAATCAACCTATACGGCCATTGCTATCGTAGAACGTTCAAAAGACATTTCCAGCACAATCATTGTTGCACATTGTACATCATTTGCCTCCACTCCAGATGTTATAACATAGGACTTTAACAGTGTTTGTTTCCACACCTGTTCTATGCGACCTTGGTTGTCTCTCACCTTCCCTTTTCTCCGAGGTCCGCAACTTCTTGGGATCTGGAATTGGACCAAGAAACCATTTCTGTCCGGGACAGGATAGAACCCACAAGGACCTACAACGAACATGGCTGTACAGCAAATGGATACAACTGCAGTCACCAACACAACCATTGTCAACTAATGATAGATGGACACGATACCACCACACTCCTGTATAGTATACATAAACATGAAAAATCAAGACGCAGAAAACTGACATTTTGCTCACCAGGACACTCACAAAGCCGGTTCTCCGTGAAGCTCCCATCCTCGATTTGCCGCAGCCATTATGGCGGCCCTGACCAAGGTATAGTTTCAACTAGCAGAGAAAATTGGAACTCAATTGACTGCGGATAACCGAGCGTGCAACCAGCCGGCAAGCTGCTCTGCCAGTCGTACATTAATGTACAAACGGATTTCTGACAGTGTTCCAGGATTTGGTGGGATTTCGCCTGGCAAGCGCTCTCCCGATCAAAGCCACAAATGTCCGTTTAACAACACTGCGAGGTGGCAGACGTGACTCGCCACTGAATAAAGTCACTGCCCACAATTACAAACTGGCAGGCAGACTGGAAGCTTAATTCATTATTTTCCGGACACCTTCAAGAATAAGATAGTCCCTGCCTACACGTATCGTTTTCACTACACATATAGTGCCCTGAATGTTTACACTACGCAAGCTAGAACCCAAAGTATCGTCATTCATTGACGAGTTTATTCCTTATGATTAATATATCAATTTCCGCAGCCGATACAACTTTCGATTTACGGCCGTTTACATACATATGAACCTGTTTGTTGCGAAACATAACTGCATGTAAACTTTGATCATGCCCGGGTTGGTGTGTCTAGACAAAATGGAGAATATACTAGTTATTTATTTAGTTAACAGCATAAGTATCGGGAACGTTGTTGCACTATACAACTTCGTAGCGACTATACGGAGCCTAGGCAACATAGTCGCACTAGTGTGATAAGCAAACATTGGCAAGTGAACCTTTGCGACACGTAACATTTGGGCATAGAAACCAAAATGTAAATTTTTATTACCGTGGTCCAATAAGTTAACTTAAGATCATTACTTAGCCCATGAGTTAGTTTATGATCATAAGTAAATAGTGCGAGCAGTTGAAGACGCGTCGGCGTTTAGAAGCGGTATGGTGTAGCAGTTTACTACTATACAGCCTGTGAAGGAGGAAACTTTTGGCTTTGCGTAGTCAAGGATAAACCAACCGCTAAGCCATAACGTAAATTGTATGCTTGCGCGAGTGTTAAATAAATAAATAAATACTTTATTCTCGACTATGCGAGGCACGCCAATTGAGGCATGATCATGTATGTACAGCTGTACAGACATTTTATGGCAACTGTAGTGACAGTAGAAAATTGTTCATATGTCCATGCTTGGAACTGTGCAATGGTGAACATGCGAAACAACGATTTGGTTGTAATGGATCGGGACCCATTTGGTTGGACATAATCGCTCTGCCATATATTGCAGTCATACCTCCAAAAATAATAGACTGAGAATCCTGGATGATCCAATGGAAGATAATTGAAGAGCACGCCAAAATGATGACGCTAACTGATCTGCCAGTGTGAAGTTATGGGCTGTGACTTTATTCGGTGGCGAGTCACATTCGCCACGTTGCAGTGTTGTTAAACGGACATTTGTGGCTTTTTATAGGGAGAACGCTTGCTAGGCGAAAACCCACCACGTCCTGAAACACTGCCGCCGATCCATTGAATGGCAAGTTGTAACTGGCTATGTTTCTCGTTGAACGTTTGTTTGCTTCGTTATTCGCAGTCAAGTTGCGTCCAATTTTTCTGCTGACTGATGCGTGCCTGGGTCCTGTCCTGTGCCAGATCGGTAGGTCGGGAAGTAAACATTCTTTCTGGATATGATGCTTTGATCATCTGCAGAACCACGTGAAGTCACCGAAGGATAGACGTTGAAATATGTCGAAGTATTGGAGGATAGGATAAGGTTCCGAAGAAAGAATCGCAGATCCCCCTGGGTATGTAGTGAAAATGATTAGAAATATGGAAAACCACGGCTATTTGAGCGGCCAAAGCGGATTGAAGAGCTTAGAATGACCAATTGCTCAAGCTTTGTATCGGCATTAGAATGTGCCTTCCGAAGTCGGAAGTCCTCCAGTCAAGAGATATGTGGAAGAGATAGTGTTAGGTAAATTGAACTCAGTGGTTCAAGCCGCGGAAGAATTGTATCAGTGCAAGATATCGAATGATTTGTCCGCTTGGTAAGTTGTAAAAGAGTTGATAATTTTCCGCTCATGGCCAGGTAAAGGAACTGTGTGCCTTGTATTGTTGTCGCAACGGTGGACAATGCCTTGGGTGCGTGTCGCCGTACCTGTGGCAGACTCGGGAGAAAAAAGTAAACGCACAGAGACAGTCACACGTACAGAAGAAAGGATGCATCTGGAATGCGGTCAATCAATTGCGGCAATGCCTGAACTATTGTAGCCTTATACATGTAATTGTTATTTAAATATCGCATATACACGTATATCATAAGTGGCAAAATACGAAGAGAATGGAGCAGAACACGGATCAGCAAAGAATGAAAGATTGAAGATGAAGCAGGAGTGTTTGGGGTCCTAAAATAGGCACATACTCAATCGGTGGGAACCAGAGAGAGGAGAACGAGGATGGCAGATAATGGGAAGGAATATCACTCAGAAGAAGCGACAGAGACGTATTTCCTTAATATTAAATTGGTAGGAATGCAAGGAGTCGGGGAGGACAACCACATGTAAGTTAGCGTCGAATGAAGAAGGAATGCAGCAGAAAGCACAGGATGGTAAGCAGAGAGTCGGTAAAAGAGGTTCCATTGAGGAGAAGTGAAAAAGCTGCAAAAAGAGGGATGAATTATGCTAAGTTATGTAATTAGGGTAAGTGTGGCGGAGCGCTGCGCCGGAATAGGTAGATAGTATGGCGAGCAAATCACAAAGGATGAGGGGCAAAGAGTGTTGGGACTACAGAGCCTAAATCGTTTATGTCTCGGATGTCTGGAAGCAATCAGAAAGGAGACTGGGCAGATGAGGATAGATTAGAGCCAAACCCGAAAATTTCTCCGTCCAATTGCAAAGGAATATAAAGAGGGCGCGAAAAGGAAAGAATGAAGTCTGAAAGGAAATGTAACTATTGTGAAGAAGTGGAAAAGCATACAATGGTCTCGAGGTGTAGTGAACAGACCATTGGATCTGTCGATGACTCATTGAGAAGGCCTCAGCAGTCAGAGAGGAGACCATTGAGACGAGCCTAACTTGTCGACTTATAGAGAGAAAGAGATATTATTATTGCCAGAATGTTAACAGTCGGCAGAAATGGACATGTTAAGCTTGTAAGGGGAATAGAATAAATAAGATAAATCACGACCAGTAATGTTCATGTGAAGAGAGTCACAGAGCGGTCCGTTGGCAGAGCATGGATCATTTCGATCTTAGACGTCCGAGAGGGGTCAGAAGGCAAAAGAGCGTTTAGATGAGACTGGATAAGTCAACAAGATGAAGCTAGACCGTCAAATTAACGTGGGGATAACAGTAGTGAATGTCATAAGCAAAGGAACAAATGTGTAACTTGCTCTAAGGAAATAATTAATGGCATTGGGCCTAAGGATATCATTTCTTTAAAATGATGCTTCATTTGGGCTAAAACCGCAAAACTTGCTTTGGACATTAAGTAGGAGATGGTATATTTGTATATAGCGGTTAAGTTGTTGAATGCCCTACGGTCAGCACAGGGACGCAAGCCTCCAGATTTCATTGGTAACTGATGCAATAGTAATACACAACGACTCTTGGAAAGCAGGACGTGTCCAACGTATAGCACTTGCTCGAACTCCGCCTCAACCCCTTTGAGTTTGTCCAGGGTTTGTATACAACAGCAGTTAACTGTAACGGGGGCAATGCGTTCGGGATGCCAAAGAGCTTGTTATCTGGATAAACAAACCAAGGAAAAGCAGTTAGTAAGAACATACGACAATGGTAGCACTGAAAGCGTTCACCTTGGCTTTGTCTTGATAAGGCTGAGCTGCGTCAGTGCTTCGATTACATTCTCCTTTTTAGCTTTTACTTTCAGTGGACTATTGAATAGAGCTGACAGCGGTAATAGCCAACGTGGGGGCTGCTGGTATGAACTCACCGCAAAAGGTAAGTCAAATACCCAAATAAAGCGTTATTAGTCTCCAAGCGGAAGCGTCGAGTAAGATGTAATTGGTGGCACGTTATCTGGTCAGAGATGTTGAGCAACCGGGTTTGACGCTGCGTTCAACTCCCCTGTTCACCTGGAACTAGGTACTGGTTAGCTAACTCCTTCACAAGTATGAGACGACTTTGCTTTTGGTCGGTGTTGTCGGTCTCCGTTACAGGCAAGTCAAAAGGTTTCCCACGTCTCTGCTAAGCTACATGGCTTCGCGCCTTTATGAACGTTGTTACCAACAACACTGAGGTAACAACAGTAAGTTTGCCTTTCGCTGCACAGCGCGTCTTGCGGAGGCGTTTGAACGGTTGTGACCGCGACGGCCCATGGGGAGCTGTTGGAGTTGGCGGCCGCGCAGGGCAAGTTGCACCTGTAGGGTTTCTACCGTTGAGGGTAGAAGTATGACAGAAGTGCCCCAGAACGTGACTGCGTCGTCTTAACTGGAATCGGATTATTGCTTAGCTTGTTTGATGACGCACTGTGCTAGCTTGACAAGTTTGCTGAGCGATACGGAGCTCGAGATAGCAGGAACAGCTTACAGGTTCTTTCGGCTACATTTGTAGCCGAACTATCTCCACTAGGTGCCCGCTGGGTTATACGGAGTTTTCTCGTTCCAGCAAATACTTCGGCGGCAGGGTTTTAGGAGTTTGTGGGTTCGTGCTAGGTCAGCTTTCCCCTTACAGACAGCCACAATTATCTTGTTAACAACCATTTGACTTGGCGGACGTAACTGCCACTAACTAAATTCCTTGCCTAATCATTTTCCGGAGGACCTTGCTCAAGTTACCAACGTCATCCAGTTCGAAGGGTTCAAGGTCTCCCTCCGTATGATGGTGACCACTGCGAAAAAGCATGAATGCAAGTTCAAAATAACAAATTCCTTCTCCACTCCCAATTACCCATACCTCTACATGCATACATAGGTACAGTATGTTACTGGTTACATTCTGACATATAGATTATGCATGTTAATATTTTTCTGCTCATGTCTTCGCAAACATGCATCGCACTGCCGAGGATAAACCATCCATTTGGTTATTTAATAACACGCGAAGTAGTGTCGCGTCCGTTGTCGAGGAACCAGGGCATTGCCGCATCTCATCTAACAGAGTTATGCACAGCTCGTCACCCAGCCGTAGTACCTAGCAAAAAGCGCTTTGGGCAAACCTTCTCAGAGTGTATGATACGTATAATTCTGGCTGTTTTGCTAGACGCGGTGGCTTTGGGTATGTGAAATGATGACGTATCCTACCCCCATGGATAATTATTAGGGATATGGCATAAACTTACTTTATCACCGTAATCCGTAGAATATTGTGAGTACAATATTCAGGCACTAGAGAAGTAACACACTTGCGAATACCTGTGTCCCAAAATTTTGAGACGAATAAAATGAATATCAGTATGCACTGTCCGAAGACGTGCGGAAAACATGGTAAAAGGATGCCCACAAAGTATGCTACCGTAGGCAACGTTAAAGGGAATATCTGAAAAATAACTAGAACGTGCTCACCAGAGCAACTGAGAAATATAGGTAGTTGCCAATTATTAGTTAATCGGGGACCTGCTTTCGGCGAGATTCCAAAGAGGGATTGCAGAAGGCAGAACAAGTGCAAAGAAGTGATGCTATATCACGTAGAGCGAGTTAGTCGAGGTGGCCGTTGCCGCTCCCGTAGCTTGATATTCTTAAAAGCAGCCAAGTAGCAGTCGAATTGCGAATTCAGTACCTATAGGAATCACACGGATCCTGAACATTTGACGATTTTCGAAAAGATAAAATGGACTTACCGTGCTTTTCCGTGTGTGTAATGGCTGTCTGCAAGCATCTAGTAGTGACGAAGTGCTTCCTGGGCCAAATGAGTTTACTCGCTACTTCATTGTAAACTTTTATTTTACATTTAAGGATCCTCTTTTGTTCAGTTACAACAACATCAATACTAATGCTGTTAGTGAGTGAAAATAAATCAAATAACTGCGGCGCACAAGAGCGGACTGGGTTGCAACCGAAACGAGCTCCAAGTAAAGGCGGTGTACAACTTTCACAATCAAAGGCAACATGAATTGCAGCACTTCGGCCTGAGCACCTATGCGTGCAGTGACGTAATAAGATTAGTCAGAATTCTATGCAGGCAAACAGGAGAAATCTCCGGACATCTAAAGTATCTGATCTGTATTTTATTCCCCAAGGTCACTAACAACCATTGCAAGCACTGAGCATAGCAATCCTCTAAAACCTTGATCGGACGTATGTTACTAGTGACACATCTAGAACGGCTAGTTCACGAAAGGCGGACGGTAGTTAGTTGACTGGGATGTGATGCAGGTTCATCGCGTCAGCTCTATCACGAATTCAGAACGCTTTGACACCTCCTCGCTCAACAAGCTGTTCAAGCAGGAACACTCACGAGATTCTCCTATAATCCTAGGTCCGGAACAAACGAATACCTGCAGATAGTGCTAAGAAATGTGCGCAGCCTAAGCAATAACGTATAGGAGTCAAGTCTGCCTGTAGATGGGCCTCATCCCGTCATACTCGCGTTTGCTGAAATGTGGCAATTTCAGGACAGCACGGATGGTCAAGTACGTCCATCTTGCTATGCACTGTTTAGATGCCATCACTCCGCTGGCCGGCAGGGAGGGGGCGTTGCATTTATGTGAGCTATAAACTTCACGGTTTTAGGACTTGCTTATTTCAGTCGGCCGCCAAAACTGTTGAAGCTCTGTCGGATGTGATTAGCACATCATCAGCTCAGGGTACAGCTGTAATGGTGTATAGAAACCCTGGGAGCATATCCAAATAGCTACTTGAATTCATTCCCTCCCAGTCCGCAAACAAGTTTTTGGTGTTTAGCCACTGCAACCTCCCAGAGGTTTGCTGGGATGATCTGTGTCGCGACTCAGCGTCAGGCCCCTACGGTGCTGGTCTACTTGAGCTTACGCTCCAAGTACCTTTGTCTCCGTTCAATGACCGCCGCCCTAGGTACATGGACGCCCAGGTACCGTCTATTTTAGAACTTGTATTTGTTAAGTTACTAGCTTTTGTTGGTGACCTTAATTACGGACCTCCATTGGGTTCCGGTGATCAAGTTTGCTTGCGCTTCAGTTGTACTCTGTCTAGATGCTACCAGAGTACTGTTGAGTCTCGCCCGAACATATGGCACGCCGCCTATCGATCAGTGAAAGAGCACAGCCGACGATACTGTCCGGGTTGCCTGAGATCAATGTAAATCCCACCTTACAGCGTTCTCTCTACCCTTCATCCCAGTCACAAGGAGAAGGGAGACACGAGCACAGCCGCCCTAGATAGATTTCACCGGCAGGCATCTGCTCACAAAGAGGTTTAGATGTTGGCGGACTTAGCGAGATGCTCCGTCCACCGATACTTATGACAGGTACCGTAAGGCTAGAAGTAGGTGTAGGCAACTCCTAAGGGGTGCTCGGGTCAATTTCGAGAAAGGGTTAGCAGAAGAAGCTTCAGAGAATCCAAAGTGTTCTTCGCGTATGTCAAGTTGCGCTGCGGCTCGAACAGGTCAATTCCGGTATCGATGCGTGATGACGGTACTCATGTGCATAAGGACTATGACAAGGCCTGCGTACTTATTGGGCAGCATGCGGCAGCCTTTGTAACGGCAACCTCTTTGACAGGCGTTGAGCTGGTTTGCAAAATCCCAGAGGGTTCCGGACTATCTGAATTCATTGTGGCGTAGACGGAAGTTCGTAGGCCGTTAAAAGGGCTGGACCCTTCTAAATTCCTTGGACCTGAGTTACTTCCCTCAAAGATGTTGCATTTGTTGGCTGCGGAACTAAAAGTGTACCGCTCGTTATGGAGTTTCGGAAAGCGCTTGACAGCTGTGCATTGCCTTCCAAATGGAAGGAAGCTATCATTTGGCTCATCTTCAAAAATGGGGACATGTGTCTGCCTGCAAATTTCAGACCAGTTAGCCACAGGGGTTTAGTAGTCAAACTCCTCGAGAAACTGGTGAGAGCTTCATTGGAGTGCCATCTAATTAGATTTAATCAACTTAGCAATGTACAACACGGATTCCGGTAGGGACGTTCGGGTAAGGTGAATCCACTGGGGGTTGGGAAAGTTGGGCGGGTGCAGTGGAAAACGGCCACAAACTGGACGTGACTTTCGTAGACTTTTCGTAGGCATTTGACAAGGTACCCCTTTTAAGGCTCGCGCAAAAATTGACCTCCAAGAGGTATCTGGCTGCGCCCTTCATTGGGTGACGGCCTTCTTGGGGTGTAGAGAACAGGGTATAAGGGTAGGCCGCGGCCTATCGTTTAGACAGTCCGTCCTCAGTGGCGTGTCGCAGGGCTCGGGCCTTGGACCGCTGCTGTTCTCTAGCTAGGTGAATGACCAATTTGCAGAGCTTGAGGTACCATCGCTATTATTTGCTGATGAGCTGAAGCTGGGGAACATTATCAATGTCCCAGGGGTTCTGAAGTTATTCAGCTAGCATTGGATAAGCTAAGGGAGGGGTTACTGCCCATAAACCAGACAACGTGCTCAGTTCTTCGAAGTAAAGGAGGTTGTTCTCCTAGGAAGTCTGGTCTGTGGGGTCGAACTCCACCGTATATCTGGCCAGGTTGATCTAGGCGTCGTACAACCTTCAGCTTTGCACTCCGGCGCCAAATTGAAGAAGGCCGCAACCAGAGGTTTCGGCATTTTTTGGTTAACACGATGTTCTTTCGGAGTCTCGACGAGTAGTATCTTTACGAGAAGGTTCTCGGCTTTCGTCCGGCCCGATCTGGAATAATGCGTGCAGGCTTGTCCGCCCTGCTTCGTCCGGGGCAAAGTGGAGTTAGAGAGCGCTTACGGGTAAATACTAGGTTAGTCGAGAGATTACGGGGACGGACGTAACCCGAGCGTCTACATTCATCTACATGCATTCAGTGCACTACCGAAGACTTAAAAGAGACCTAATCGTAACCTACCGTATTTTAACTTGAAAGGTTCGTCAAGGTTTATATTGGCTATTCAGTCCAACTAGATTGTCTGGTCCATGCGGTCATTCCTTGAAGCTGGACAAAACGCGGTCCGATCGAATTAGGGCGGAAATCCGGCTATCACATAAAGTCATCGAGCGCTGAAACATGCTTCCATAAAGTGTTATCAGGGAATCTACGGTTAAGGGGTTTGAGCGGCAACTTGACGCTCTTGGGTGGCAACACCAAACCCGTCTTTTTTCCTGAGTGACCCGCAGCTTTCTTCTTCGATGTTCTTTCCTCTAATTTTCTTCCCGCATTAGTAAGTTTTCTTTAGTTCAAGTAGACTTCCTTATTCTATATTTTCGATTTCTATTCCTATCTTTTGCTTACTTCACGTGACCGCCACGGCAGGGACTGATAGGGAAGAAACGTGGGCAATAACTGTTTGGCTAGGGTGCGATACGTTTGTTCCGTTTTAGATCCATCAATAACTCTGAGCACTTTAGCAATTCCTGGCTCAAAGATCTACTCAAGATGGAATACTCTCGGGATTCTCCTATCGTTCCATTCCCACCCGAACCTGAACTTGAAGCGGTTTTGTAGTAATGGTTAGGTGGGTCAACGAGCTAGACATAAAATGTTACTAGAACAAACCTGCAGGTGGTTAAACAAAACGAAGGAATAACACCTTCCTGTAATGATAAGGATAAATTCCCGCTTTTAAACTAAATAAATTCGCATGCTGCCACCGATACTCAAGGTCACGCATGCTTCAAAGACAGGAAATTTTCAACGAATAAACGAGGTTATTTGTCCATCAACTACGCCTGAAAACATTTTGACGGACAGATAGTGAAGTATGTCATACGCTGTAGAAACCTTCACATTTTCTCTTTTTTATCTGTGGTTTATCTGTTATTGTTTAAATCTGGACGAGGAATAAGCAATATACACGAGTTTACGTCATTAAAAATTAGATTGCTTTAGGTGTTGTAGGTTTAATAATTACCGTGACCGCTTGTGTGCATTGTATCTACTTGTTCCATGCAGTGAACGTAGTCATTTACTTCATTATTCCAAATTCATTTGTGCGTGTTTTGTAGGACTAGTCTATACTGGTCCGAGAGTGTTCTCGCTCTGGTAGGGATGCCAGAAAACCAGAAAGACGGACACAACGGATTGTATTCGCGGAAGGCTACAATCGAACGAAAAACGAATGAAGCGACGAGAGCGTACGTCAGTGCCGGAACTCACCGTGGAGAACAGTGGTGAGCCGGATGCAGTTCATAATGGCCGTAGAGTCGGCATTAAAACAAAAAGCAATATTCTATGACTGAGTAATAAAGGTGTACAAAAAACAAGAAATATCTTTTGGGTTGCTACAGTTTGGGTTTTGGTAGTACGATCCCTTGCCGCGCATTTTGGCGGACTAATGACCACTGCTGGTTTCATACCACTTTCAAGCACGTATAACAGGCAATCCGCTCCCCTATCCACATGGACGAACGGCCAGCCGTCCCATTGGGGCGTATGTTGCCCCGTCCGCACGAATGATAATTAAGTGTCCGCTGGAGTGACCGTTGGATCTCACTGAGTGGCCGAACTTTTGGCCCCTGCCTTCTTATTTGGCCACATTTTGGACGACTATTGGTTACTCAGAATGTTTTTTTCCAACAGACCCTTACCATTTACAGCGAATGCATTTTGCCTGGTTGCGAATATCGACACTATTAAAGGGCAGTCAATTCCGAAATAGCATAACCGTTAAGTCTAAACGAAATTCTCCTCGAGTGACCATAAGTCATCCAAACAGTGTCCGATAGAAGCGGCTTGGTGCACAAGATATTGCCACTCAGGGAGCTCACTCGCGCTGACTGAAATTACGATTTTCTTAATAGGTAGCGCTTTTTGGGCAAAGAACGATGGTAATGGAGATGTACAATCGTATTTAACAGCATATCTGGATAGATCACGCCATTTGTTTTCATATTAACTATTTGTGTCTGCGATTGACCAAAAACACGCCCAAATGAGACGGCTGGCCGTCCATCTGTGCGGACAGGGTTGCATTTAAACTGTTTACTTGTGGCGGATACTGATAGCGGCTTGTTGTTGTTTTAATAGAGGCTGCCTCTTTGGCTAAGTTAATTTATGCTACACAATTAGGTAGTGGGACAGCTAGGACGCACATTTTGGTCACCCATCAGCAGTCTTTTGGTCGAGCGCCTATTGGGTACACGAGTTTGTTCAAAGTGACTATGGGTTATGACATGTTTTGTATTGCAATATTACGGTATATTACGTTACTTCGTTTTATTGCATTCAGATTAATGCTTAAGACCGAAAACACGCGGAAATGCGACTGCTGGCAACGTACTATTACAATAAGTAAACTAATTTTGGTGCAATGAAGCAAGTAAAGGACGAGCGTCTGACCTAGGTTCGAGCTTTTGTGTTGAACGACCGACAATACCTATAGAGTGTCAAGTACAAGCATACGGAGAAGAGTAAGAGCGCCTGGACCTAACGTGTGTTGAAAAGAGCTACAGGGAATGTAGAGCGGGCAAGTAGGAACAGAAGAGGCGTAACAGTGCGACTGGTCAGGAGAGAGCAACTTGATTTGATATGCCATAAGTAAAACAAATGGACGATCAGAGGCTACACAGGACAATAAAATCCAAGGTCACAAAATCATTAGCATCAACAACAGCAGTACATCAGCCATTAGAACTAATGCTTCGCTGCCATACAACCACGAAGACCTAAGGAAGAAAGCATAATAAAAAGAAGAGAAGGGGGACTTACCTGAAAACCTTAATGCTCCAAGCAAACATTCAGGATCAAGGCGCCGGCATCTTGTGTAGAAAACGTACCGTCACAAACAGCTGGCTATCGTGCAAAGATAAGGCAGCATTGGCGAGACAGCTTCCTTGCGGCTTTCACTGTCCCGCTTCATAATCATCCATTACCATGCAGATAACTCAGCATCAAACACACTTTAAACAGGCAATCAGACTAGGAGACGACAGCAGACACGCCACTGGTGTCGGTTGCAAGCCATGTCCTGTAAAGTCCCTAGCGAAGCACAAGGCGATTCATGTGGACTCCAGCCTGGAAGGTGAGACGGACCAACGACACCCAGTTTGGTCCTCAGTGACTACATTTCCCGCTGCCAAGTCAACGTTTGTCCACCTCGAGCCTTGGACCGCCCTACACATGGTAGACTGAACAAGGCTCTCCTAGGTAAGCGGTGACCGGGCATGCGTAGCACGTGCCCAAGCCAACGCAACTTATTCAATGCTATTTGTTGTTCTAAAGAACTGCCTAGTACTCGCCTACGCACATCATCGTTGCGGACACACTGGTGCCAACCGACACCAGCAATGCTTCGTAGACAACGATGCTCAAAGACCTGAAGGCGCCTCAGAATTTCAGACCGAAGGAGCCAAGTTTCACCACTATAGACCAGGACGGCCCTCACTGTGGCGTTGCATACACGGCCTTCAGACAAAGAGAAACACCCTTCTGCCGCCAAATATGCTGCAGATACAAGAAGACAGTTCTGACTTTTGCAACGTCTGAATTGACTTCACTTTCTATGTACCCATCATCGCTGATGCGGCTGCCAGGGTAAGTGAAGCAGTCAGCCACCTCGAGTTCCTCGTCATCAAGGGTCAAGAGGTCATCAACTGGCTGGTGATCCTGCAGCAACACTTTGCACTTTGAAGCTGCGAAACACATACCAAATAATGCGACCAAGCTAGACAGGCTATTCAGGGTTGCTTGTGCCGTCGCAACATCGTCTAAAAGCAAGGCGATATGCTCCACATAATCAAGATCAACTAAACTTTCCCCAGGAAAGACCTCAAGGGAAAACTGCATGATAGAGTCCACGACGAAATTGAACAAAAACAGGAAAATCGGACAATTGACGAACGCCACTCGCGGTCGGAAACCTATCCGACAGGTCGCCGTAGACCCTGACGCGGCCTGTAGTGTTCGAGTATAAAGCGCGTAGGATGTTCACATATTCCGTGCGAACACTTTTCCGCGCAAGCATTTTGCACAGAAGGCATCCACCAACTGAATCGAACACACTCTTGAAATCGAGGAACACGGCTATTGTCGGTCTGCGGTATGCGTGTCGCTGCTCTAGCACCTGCTGCAGAGTGAATATATGGTCTATACAGCCCTTTCCAAGGCGGAAACCTGCCTGATTTTCTCTAATCCGGGATTGTTGTTCTACATTGTGGCGACGAATTAGAATCGAGGCCAGTACTTTTGTCGCAACTAGCGTTAGGCTAAACCCCTGTGGTTAACACAGTCTATGCCATTGCCACTATAACCGATGCACTCTATTTGGCGGGGCACTTTTCCTTCCAGATATGTTCGAATAGGGTGGTCAGTGCTTTGCAGTGGACCTCACCTCCATCCTTAACTAGTGCAGGCGGGAGGAAACCCGGGACAGGTACACGAAAACGATTGAGGGCTGTAGTCGCGTTTCGGACCTCGGCTTCAACGGAGGCTAGAGACTAAGCGTCCATGGCTCGTCCTGCATCACCTGAGTAAGCAGAAGTCCCGAAGCAGGGAGTCAGCTTAATTGTTCGTGAAAGTGTTCCGCCCAACGAACCATGGTTGGCGGCATCCGATTTTGAGTTTGCCTGTCACTGTGGTCAGCCACCGGACGCCTGCGCTTACAGTGGGACCATGGTTGACTTGCGCTGCGCCACCCACAGCGCCAACCACATACACCATATCCAGTGTAGACCCGAAGGAATAAGACAGGGAGACATGTGAACGGGAGCCACGTTTCATCAACGGAGCCGGCCCACACTCCTTCACAGGCAAACACAAACACTCTGTATTTGGGAACCAAGCGCACACAAGGCGGTGGCTGCACCGTAGCCCGCTCTACACTGAATGTATTGAACCACTCTACGAAGCTAGCACGAGCACCCCGTCCCCTCCAACAACGACCAACTGTCTCTTGGAGCCAGAAATCGAGGTGGAGGATATCAAACGGGTAGGTACCTTGTCAACATTCACATCAGGCGCAGCCACACCGGAGAGCTTAAACAGCTAGTTCTGAAATGCAAGAATGCTCATCACGCAGGCACACGTACCACATACGCCGCCTTATTGGCTTGGATTAGTAAATCGAATGGGACCGTACACCTCGTACTTTTATTGCGCGTGCAATAATGCTTTCTTCTGCACCTGGGCAACCGCCCTTTTGATAAGTCCAAGGAATTCGCATCGATCAACTTGGCCTTGGATTCTCAACACCTGTAAGCAAAATTAGTTGGTCATAAACTCCCATGCTTTATATCCTGTTAATGTTCTTTTCGGTTTGCCCGTGCCGCATTCCTTCACTAACTTGACCCTACAAAAGCGGTATGAGTATCCTCGTCGAATTGCTTCAGTATACATAGATACATGGAGTGACGTCATTAGTGTCCAATGGCAGTTCGAATGCAACCTATGCACATGCGCTTGCCTAGACTTAAGTATGAACTGTCACAACCTGGATAGCGACACATTAGACCTCATGAACATTGGTTCTAACAACATGTATGTGTATCGATTGGAGGTCAGGCTAACAGCCAATTGCACAGACATGAGAATAAGTATCCAATACGAACGGTTGGTGTTTTCTTTAACATTTAGACGTGACAGTCTTAAATCTTGGACATCCATATTTGAACGAAACCCATATGGGAATAGGGACGCAATTTCCATCAGTACGGTTGCCAGGCAGAATGATTAATAAACAAGTGCTACAGTAAAATAGTGTGCACTTAGGTGTTACCTCCTATATGCACAGTATGGTTTGCGTAGCTGATATGGAAGACCGCACAGCGTGCGGATGCGATTGGGTATTCACTTCAGTCACCCCGTGTCGCCGGTCGGTCCGCTCATTTGCTGCCCGAGATAAGATTGTTGCGTAACCTTAAACATTGACAGGTGTCAAAACCACATATTCGCCGCCTACGGCCTCATTGGAGAGAATTACTGCCAGTCTACATCAACTAAGTCCCGCCGCTCATTGTCAAACATGCGGCTTTCTAAACAGTGTGCGCATTGTTTTGTAAATATTCAAGACGTAGCGTGACTGTCATCCTTAAATACTAAGTAATGTGTCAGCTGTACGCCGTAACGGCGTTTCGCTGCCGCGCGACCACCACCAGTCGCGCGCGGGCTGAGTATACCGCGAGGAGGCCCACCCCTACGCGGATTCGAACAGGTGACCTTACGGTGGCAAACCAAACGTGCAGACCACTTGGCCACCGGCCGACGACTGTCATCCGGGTGCTCAACCATTTGTACATACCGCTGTGTACTCTGCTGTGGCCATAAGCTATTTGCTAACGATCTCCATCGTACGTCGCGGGTTCAGCCATTCCGTGCTCCTAAAACGATTGGCGCTAAGCGCCGATTCATTTCCGATGTAATATACTAAGACACTGACATACCATTCTCATTGGCACTACCTTTTTCTTAGTCTATCCAGAAGATTAGCCATGTCCACTTCAACTTCTGGTAAGCGTCTCTCCGCTTCCATCTTCAACCCGCTTGGGAGTTGCGTTTTCATAAGCCCCGGCAAATTCAGTACGGCTGATGAACAACGGGAAATAAAGCCGTGCTCTCTCTCATCATTCATTGCCGGGCTTGTTCATTTGCCACGGATTTTCCCCGGGTACATTCTCTTCGGATGCATAATCCAGCGTGATCACACGTGGGACAATAGTTGTGCATTGTGTGCACCAGATGTCAAACTTTACACTTTATGCGTACTGTAAGTGGCCAAGTGCTGTTACCTTTTAGGTTCACACGTATCTACTGAACTGGAAACGTGCGCAATAATTTGCCACCCTAGCATTGATCCGTATCAACAGCACAGTTCGCTCGGAAACTCCGCGTGCATGTCAAATACGTATAAGCTCATGGATGGACTGAACCTTTATCAGGCGGTACATCGACTCTTTAAGCGTCGTGCTAGTTAGCATTGGGGTGCTGGTCAAGCTAGAGTCATATAATCTATAAATCGGTTTCAAGGAGCAGAATGTAAGTAGCATAGTCTTGTGGACAATACCGTAGAGCTTACATAGTGATGTGAATGGCGGCCGAATAATAATGCGTAAAGATGCCGTAGCTCGCCGTCTTTGTATGTCACCGTACTGGACTCCACTTGAGAAGGTAGCAAGGGTAGCATAGATCATGATGTGTAAAACAGTGTAGTGGGCAACACGTGAAATAACCGCGAAAAACACCCGAGTCAAGTAAGCCCAATAAAGGTAGGTTAGATGTGACTCGTCCGTTCTAGCCAGGTGTAATAAATATACTACATTGCACCAAGTCAGTGATTAATCATCCTAGGGTGAAACTATATTTAAGCGCGACTTACATGCACGAGCGAATAAGGATGACATAAAGATGCCGGAGCTGGAGTAAGCAACTTTACAAGTTAGCAGAGAAATAGTGCGATAAAGGCCACTGATTTTTATAAGCTCAGCTAAGTTAAAGTCCACGGTGAAAGAACGGGAATTGTAGCTATGTTCACTTTAGGGAAGAAGTAAAAGTCTTCAACGAATCACGGGCAATGCTGATTTTCAACACAGCAAATATTCCCATTGTAATCAGATGAATCAAGACCAGAAAACAGTTCAGGGTTAGGATATCTTTTCGGTAAAATCTCGTCAGACCCAAACTTTTACATGACACGGATTATGTGGGGTAAGCGTCAAATCGGGCTGGGATTGATTTCTAAGGTGTTTGAAAGGTCAAGCTCGATGACTAAAGGTGGCTACAGATGGTAGGAAAAGTGCATCAAAGGAAATTAATACAAGCTTCAGGGCCTAAAGTAAATAGCTTAGGTCACAAAGGGTAGTTAAGTAACCATGTCAGTCGGCCAAGGTAGTAGTATCGGCCGTATGAGTCGTTTGTGTACGCATAATTCCGGCTTCAGATGATGGATGTAAATAGCCTCGGCGATAGACAAGATTTGCTTTCGGAAGCCTTGTGATAAGCGTTCAAGTAGTGAATGGATGACTTTAAAGTCATTCTCAGATGCAGTATGGCCACTTTCGAGGAGGTGCGACATGATTGAGCTGTCTGAGGCCCTCATTTCGCCTTTGTAAAACCACGCCGGGATGTGCTCGCGAATCCTCTGGAATAGACGTCTCGTTGTGCGACCCACGTATCGTGCACCACAAGAGCACGAGTACTGATAAACGAGCATTGAACGGGTCAACGATGGCAGACTATCTTTCAAGGGTTTTGCAAGCAATGGTTTGTTGTGGTAAACAATTCTTAAGCGGGCTGCGAAATAAGTTTTCTCAACAGCATCTTTCAAACGTCGAGATAGGATATCAGCTGCAATATCGCCCTTAAATGGTAAATGTATGAACAGCTCTTTCTTGGGAGCAATGCTTCTAGGTGGCTTTCGCTTGCGTTCTTTCATATGCACAGTGGAACAGTGATGACTTATCGTTGGGGTGTACTGTGAATGCTGTCTCCTATATTAACTGCAGGCTATCCGTGTCGGAAGGTTAACCAGAGCCGGTTATGATCGTCTCTTGTCCGAGGTGAGGGAGAATTAACAGGTATGTGGAACCACCGGGCAGTCCGTCGTGTGTTACTATTTATTTCCCCATGGCCATTCGTTCTGACCGCTAGTATATTTCGACCAATTCATCAGTGCCTAGAATGCTATCTGTTCCCAAGCATTTTGATTTGGAAGCCACATCGTGTTTCCGCTGTTCCGGAATCAACCTTGATGGCTTGTCTGAATCTCAGTGCGCTTAACTAAAGGCGGCAGCAATACAAGGGTGCTTATAGAGGCACTTGAGATGGGATACATTGACCTCATATTGCAACCCGCAATAAGTCACGGTGTTACACGAGAAGAAATGTAATATGACCCAGCTGTCAAGTGAGAAGGTATCGAGACACAAATAGATGTTAGCGCGACTTGTAATTTCGGCAAGCCCCAGTTAGACATCTAGCCAGCAGATAATGCTGTCACGCAAGTGCAAATGCGACCAGTCTGTCAAACTGAAGTGTTGCGCTTACACCTGTTTCTAAATGGCTTTCACTTAGTTATCCAACATATCATTTGACATCTCAAAGGTCCCTGGTTCAAGTTGCAGTATTTCAGTTTTGTGTGCGGGCATTTGTTCACACTTGTGTATTCACTATCACAAATTGGATGGAGAAACAATAACCCTACTCAGCAATACCCATGCGAACCTGCATGACTATGGATTGAATGTAAGAATAACGGCCATATGTCTCTAGTGTTGGAAAATCGCACGTACAAGTATAAGCAACCAGTACCACTGTCGGTAGTTAGTTAACATCTAAACATGAACCTAAATGCCAGTCATAAAATCGTAGTCAGAAGTGTGGGTACAAACAATAGATAGAGACAGATATAGGAATAAGGAAGCAAATACCATCAATATGGTTAGCAGGTAGAATGATGCACAAATAAGTGTACAGTAAAACAATGACATCTTATCGTTAGTGTATGCTGCAGATGTCGTCTGTTATGTGCGTTAGAAATCGATAACATCACACATTCTCTGATAACCGCTTTAACACTATCGCGGGAATAATACACCTTGTAAATCCCGCTGCATCCTGTCTTAAATACAGCTTTCGAAAAAGTGCCCAACCTGTTTTAGCCAATTTACAAGAAATAGTTTGCATACCGTCCAATTATTCGACGGTTGGCAGATGTGTCTGTACACAATACAAGCAGAAACACATGCACAATTATATACATGGGAAAAAATTGACCAACCAATCAAAACGTCAAAAGCAAGTCCAAGTCAATCGGAATGATTGCCTCAAGAGTTTCTGTGCACATAACACTGGTTGATAAGCCTTAATTAGCAACGCTTCACTGATTGCCAACATTATCGGGTTCCGGTTACGTAATAGCACTCTGAACGCAGTCTTGGGGTCCACATTGTGACCGGTTGTCACGAGGTGCTTAGTGATAGATGATGACAGAGTCCGGTTCATTCTGGGAGGCGCAAATCGACGGAGTCGCCATGGGTAGCTCTCTGGGACCGGTCTTGGCAGATATCGTTCTCGGCTTGATCGAAAGGCAAGTCGCTGCCAGTATTGGTGAAGCAAGGTTATACAAAAGGTATGTGGATGACATTCTGGTGTTCACCAACAGCGAACATTTTACTCGCTTGTTAACCACTCTAAATACAATTCACCCCAACTTATCAGTCTCCCACGAGATGGAGCAACACGGCTCTCTGGCATTTTTGAATATCCTCATTAAGAGGCGGGACGAAGGTACATTGCAGCGCACCGTTTACCGCAAGGCAACCGGGAGTGGGCAATACATTCACTTTTCCAGTTTTGCCCCGGTTGCATACGAACGCGGCCTAGTGAAAACGCTGTTCTACAGGGCCAGACGTATTTGTAGTCCGGATACACTGGAAGCCGAAGAGGAGTTTCTACAGAGGACCTTGGTGGCAAATGGTTATCCTGAAAAGTTCATCCAAGTGCACAGCAGACTCCCCAAAAAGAAACTGCCGGTGCTAACGGCAGAGAAAAAAGCTGTTTATCTGTTCCTGCCCTTCAAAGGAGACCAGGTTACAAACGACATCGGACACAAGCTCAGGTCCGCTCTAACACGCAAGTACACGACTGCTCAGTTGCGTCTCATGCACACGACTCTGAAACTTGTTCTTCATGACCGCCAGAGCTACCCTTCGGCTAGTTCGCTCTCGCATGTAGTTTACCAGTTCACCTGCAGTTGCAGTGACGTTTACATAGGCAGGATTAACCGTCGGTTGGCTCAGAGGGTGGCTCAACACTTGCCAAAGTGGGTGGAGCAAATGATGACGCAACAAAATGGAGCGCCTCCCAGAATGAACCGGACTCTGTCATCATCTATCACTAAGCACCTCGTGACAACGGGTCACAATGTGGACCCCAAGACTGCGTTCAGCGTGCTATTGCGTAACCGGAATCCGATAATGTTGGCAATCAGTGAAGCGTTGCTAATTAAGGCTTATCAACCAGTAGATGTGTCTGTATCATCTACGGTGGCGAAAAGCTATTTATGTAAACGACAGGCTCGCTGGGGTTCGAATAACACGTAAACTCTCGGTTCAAACAAAAAAGGAAACCGAGACGTTTATCTACGGTACAATTAAACGAAATACAACTCAAATGTAATATGCACATACCTCCGTCCTAGTGCAACCGGGTCTTTGCAATGCGCAGGATGAAGGCAAATCAGCTCTTTTAATGGGTCCAACAACCCTACGCGATGGATTCGCTTTACACCGCATAGGGTGGTGGGTATAGTGCATCTCCGGGTCAATGGGAAATAAAGGGAATAACACGGTGGATGACCCCCTGTGACGGGAGAATCTCTCAAGTTGGTATGTGATGAGACACCTAGGCATGTTACACAGTATGGGCACGAACGTATCTAACATCAGCGGGTTGGAATGGAACCACTTAGACATGGCTAGGAAAACGACGCATCTCTATATCCATGGCGCGATTTGCAATGAAAACATTGAGCATTGTCTAGTTAATCGCATGCGAGTAGAGAAATAATGGATTATCAAGAGCCTCGGCAGATAGCGCAGATAAGGTGGTTAACTGAACGTATGATTTTTCCTTGCGGTCTGCGGTTCTCATGGTAATTTAGGCGCTTATAATTCACTAGCAATCTGTCCGAATACATCTCGGTTACAGCTATACCGCGCCACAAATCAATTGTTTCTGTGTGTAGATTTAGTTTGCAATGAAATATGTACTTGAGCACTGCTCTACCACCACGGTTGAACTTACCTCCTTCTAGATCAATCCAGAGCCTTGGCCATTTGTAATGCACATGCCAGCAGCACCTTTGCCTTCCGTTTCGCCTTTTGCCTAGATAATAGATGCCTTTTCCTAAGCGTACTTTAGTTCAGTACGACGGAGGATCAGCGGGAAATATGGATACACTCACGCGCGTGACTAATATGTAGTACAGAACGTGTAGTATCAACTTCAGCATGTTAATCGCTAGTCAGTTACTTGCCAGGATTGTTCACTTTACACGAATGAGCCAACGTTTGGACAGTTGTAACGAAAGCGATGAAGCGTTGTAGAGTACTTGTCCTTCAGGGAAAATTGTTGATTCATAGACCCAATTCTTCACTCGAAGGCAAGAACTAATGTAGAAGATTGTAAGCAGAAAGCGTTTGGTAGCTTGAAAATAACGTGGTCTCAATGCGAGTTGGCTTTTAAGATGAGAATGCTGGAGGATAGCCGACCAATCTGAGGGACTCATCTGTGTTCCTTTGAATCCGTCGCACATATGCACACACACACGCGCGCGCGCGTTACGAAGTTCGGCCATTGTAGCCATTCAACTGTGTGTACAGAGTAGGGCTATGTGGTTTCGATATTCACAATGAGCAACACTCGCCTAGACTTTTGAAGACAAGGAGATCACTTGCAGTACGAGTGGCACTCAGGTCAGACACTAGGTCCACATGAGTGATATTGCAAAGCACCACATTTATTCCGTATGTGTTCCCATTATTTGGAGCTCCGATTACCGTGTGGATACTGGAAGCTAGTTAGGAAAATTCCTTTATTTCATGGTAATCTGTATTCGTGCGTTTGGTTTTTGAGACTGTCGCCAGGTTCGGCCTTGACAACTGCGGAATGTCAGCATGTAGGCAAACACAGTGGTGCATGATACACTACGATCCCAATGAGAGAACATTACTCCTCATGGACCTTAATAATGCAAACATGTATGACTTCGGTTTGGAGGTAAAAATAACGATCAAAGTCTGCATGATACGAGCAGTTGCTCGTCGAATAGTAGGCGTGCAATAAACAACGATTTACTGACAAGGTCGAACAATACCTGCATTCCGTCTGGCTCACCACTGTCGTCTTTTTGGGTCCACTTAGCTTTGCATAAATTGATTCGGTTCATGCATCCGTCACGACGCACAAACCACTGAGTTTGAGTGTCGTAGTAATTCTGCACCATTCTCGGCCATTGAAAGCACCACAGGCAAAACGCTGCGCTGGACCAAGAGTATGTATGTCACGACTATACATACGAACAAGACCGTAGTAGCATGTGCGACCGGAACAGAGTACTCAGCAATTCAAAGTAAACGAAATCGACGTAATTAGGTGCATATTGTATGGTAAGCGTTGAACCGGTGTAGCCCAACGAAACATACGGCGCTCCTTATTGTGTATCAGTGCACCCGCGCTGTCTCTGCTTGTCTCACTGACGCCTGGTTTCCTGGAGCCAGTGGTGCGGATCAGCTGGCTGAACATGCGGTAATTGCCTGCTGCTCCTGCCTCCTCCATTTCTTGACCCCGACTAGTCGACCCGGCTTCCTTGCCAGCACGTAGGCTCCGCTTTAGTTCGCGCCTAATAGTCCATCTGGTCACATTGTGCTCATGCCCAGCCGGTGAGTTTCTTCTGGACTCCAGCAGGCTCACCGACCTCTCGAATATCCAGTGACCGGTGCGGTTATTATTGATAGTGCCACAAGCAGATGCTCCTGCGTCGTGCATGCGGCCGAGATCCTATTCCACTGGAACTTAATGTCATTATGACAGTTTGAGCGAAAGTTCAATACACAGTGCGTCTTGATAAGCTTGCCTGACCAAAGGCTGAAACAATTTCTCAGTTGCCAATCGGCGGAGACGCTTGGTGCGCCTCCCGATAAAGTTAATGGAGAAACGACAGCGTACCAAGGCATGATCAGAGTCGACGCAGGTACTCCAGTACGAGCGGCAATCCAGGATGGAACCATGTCACCTGTACCTTATGGCAATGTGGTCAATTCGGATCCATCGCTGGCCAGCAACAGGAGGACGCCAAGTGGCACTTCGGCGCCCAATGTGTCTAAAAGCGGTGCTACTAAGAAACAACTGGTGCTCCGCACACAGTTGCAGCAGACGCCCGCCGTTGTCAGTCCGTTCGGAGTTAAGCCCATAATTACCACCCAGATGAGCTTCTGAAGAGCTCAGGCGCCCTGTTTGTGCGTTCATATTCACTGCAACTACGATAATATCTGAACTAGTAGCACTGCGTAGTGTCGCGTTCAGTTCGTGATAGAATGACCTTGACAACATTAGCACTGCAGTCGATGGGAGCATAAGCGGAAATCACAAACAAGCAGCGTTCGTAAATCAACCTTAGTTGGTGTCGTCAAACGAGCTGCACATAAACAGCTGTTCACCGGAATCCAATCAACCAACGGTGGCTCAGTCTTGGAGCTTAGAATGATACCTACACCAGCTTGACCCGTGAATGCTGCATCGGTGTCTCCGTATGCGTGCAACAAATAACGAGAGGACAAGCCTGGCGCAGTTAATTGAACAAGCCCATTAGGGTCATTGATCCTAGTTTCGGACACACAGCGCGAGCAATAGCATGTCTTTGCTTATCCGTCCTGCTGTATGCAGCAGAGAAGATGACTTGATAATCTGCGGGACGACCGATGCATGATGAAGTTTATGTTTGAAGAAGTTATGGTTGTATGTGGGCTGAGGTACTGCCAGGACGGCCAGACCTACACAGGAGGACATTTACGGTCTTCAACCAAAGCCTTTGGCTCAAAAGCCTGTCCGCAAGGCAGCGGGGCGTTGGCAATGATTTAATTTTACAGAAATGGACACCATCCCATTTCAAACCCCTAACCTGGAGGACCAGGAGACTGCGTTTGTCTGCCCTCTCACCATTGACTAACGTGGTAGGAGTAGCTCTCAAGGAGCCTGGAGACACCACCCAGTATAGCTCAATGGGTCGAGGAGGTACACAGACCGTCGCACCGCCTTAAAGTCCGGTCTCCTTGCGACAGTATGTCGCAAAATACTGAAAACATAAGTATTTAACTTTCACTACAACACGGAAGTGCTTTGGATCCAGTCATCACAATAGTAATAAAATATGGTTGAACGCATACAGCCTACAAATAAAGAGTAGCTCCCGAAAAAGAACGCAAAACTAATCGAGATGGATACTAACAGCTAGATGAAAGAGACGGAAGGCAAGAACTCCACTGACTGCGCGATTGTGCCATGTCCGTTAGAGTCTCCAACCACTGCTGTGGACCATCACAAAATCCTATTCATGAAGGTGACACGCACCAGCCTAACCAAACGTTTCGGTTGATTTCTTCATTTGTTTAGTCCACGTCGTTGACCGGCCACCCAGCGGGTTCACCCAACTTGATGCAATTACAGGGTATAATGCACAACGAGGACGGAGGTCAATGGGCCTACGGTGGACATGACCTGTGTTAAGTGTCATGTCATATTGAACTGATGGACCAACCGAGCGATTCAGACAGCTAAAGGGAGACTGACACAAAGGATTTGAGTACTGGACGCTGACTGGCCGACATTCGTGAATTACTTACCATTTGTTTAATTGAGTCAAACGAGGAACTTCATCGATTCAGAACGGTTGTTAGTTATGGACGTGAACTGTAAATTACATCGAGAAGTTTGGCCTGCCAAACATGCTGTAGTTTTCGCCGAGTTGACTTTGCCGAATAAACACTTGTCCCTGAAGGACTGAATTATGCAACATAGAGTCAGAGAAGACCAAGACGAACCCCACCGGGCGCACTCAGATGCTGATTGGATAACCACCGCCTGTTCAAATGCCTGTCCCATTGAACGCAAGTAATTGGGGTATATGAAGGAGCAAGTGGATGGATTTCCGCACACTAGTACGTTCGGATGAGCAACCGATGGCGTATCACTTGGCCTTATTTCGACACGCAGCCGGGGATGACGCTCGCTCTATGCTAGATACATTGCACTACGCTAAATGCAGATCCTAATAATTTGGAGACGGTCATAGAAAAGTTCAGTGAATTTTGCGAAGGCCAAACAAATGAAACATACCAGCGCTACTTTTTCTTTTCGCGTAGCAGAGGCCCAAATGAATCCGTCGACGCGTACATCACTGAGTTGACGATTTTGGCGCAGTCCTTCAATTTCTGTAAATGCATGGGCGACAATCTGATACGTGGTCGGATCGTTTTATTAATCAATGTTTAAGGTATGAGAAAGCCGTCTTTGTGACAACGCAACTTATTGCTCCAGCAGTGCATCGATATCTGCAGCAGTGGATCTTCAACTACATATCAATACCACCAAATGAAACTCGCAACGGAAGCACAATTGTGTGCCGTTTCCAGTGACAAAACAACGAAAGCTACCCATATGATACTGGTGATCTGCAAATTTTGCGCTTTTCGACATCCAAGCATCCGCGAACGGTGTCCGGCGTGGGAACGGAAGTGTGTCAAGTGTGGAAAAAGAACCACTGCTCGTTGCTTCCAAACAACCAATGTGAGTGAGTTCGTTCGTGACCATTCACTCACAAACGTAACACATTCAATTAGCAACGTGCCTCGGAGGGCATCACAAAAATGTGTTTACGCAAGTCTTTTGATCGGAGACAAGACCGTACGATTCCGGTTAGACACTGGTGCTACTGTCAACGTGCTACCAAGGAAGCACTGTCCCGGAGTGTGCATTCGATCCCATCAAGATTGCCCGCGCATTTGGAATGCTTACAGACTTCATCTGAGGAGCTCAGCTACAATCGAAGTGATTGACCCAAGGGACAGAGCCTCACATCGGCTGCAGTTTGTCGTTGTGCAGGAAGTGCTCACGACGATTCTCAACAATGCTTCGATTCAGTCCCTCGGTTTTGTTATTCTTAACCGTTATCGTTCCTTGCATGCTTGCCAAGGAGAAGCCGATATTAATGATAATTTTGCGTACGTGTTTAGGCTTGAAACTGTGGCATTTTTGGTGCCAGAAGGGAATTTCCCTCCGTCTGAAAAGCCATGTATACAAGGCCGCAGTGAGGGCCGTTCTGCCCTATGGTAGTGAGACTTGGCCCCTTCGGTCTGAGGCGTCTTCAAGCCTTTGGTCATCGTTGTCTACGAAGCATTACTGGTGTCGGATGTCACCAGCGTGTCAGCAACGATGATGTGCGTAGGCGAGTACTAGGTAGCGATAATCATGCTACCTCCATAGAACAACAGATAGCACTGAATAATTTGCGTTGACTCGGGCACGTGCTACGTATGCCTGGTCACCGCTTACCTAGGAGAGCCTTGTTCAGTCTACCATGTGTAGGGCGGCCCAAGGCTCGAGGTGGACAGACGTTGACTTGGCAGCGGGAAATGTAGTCACTGAGGACCAAACTGGGTGCCGTTGGTCCGTCTCGCCTTCCGGGCTGGAGTCCACATGAATCGCTTTGTGCTTGGCTCTAGCCCTTACAGGACTTGTCTTGCAACCGACACCAGTGGCGCGTCTGCTGCCGTCTCCTAGTCTGATTGCCTGTTTAAAGTGTGTTTGGTGCTGAGTTATCTGCATGGTAATGGCTGATTATGACGTGGGACAGCGAAAGCCGCAAGGAAGCTGTCTCGCCGATGCCGCCTTATCTTTGCACGATAGCCAGCTGTTTGTGACGGTATGTTTTTTATACAAGGTGTAGGCGCCTTGACCCTGAATGTTTGCTTAGGGCATTAAGGTTTTCAGGTAAGTCCCCCTTCTCTCGCTCTTCTTGTTCTTTGTTTCTTAAGTCCTTATGGTTGTATGGCAGCGAAGCAAATGGCTGATATACTGCTGTTGATGATGATGAATATGTATGGGTTTAGGCCGGGTTTTGGCAAAAGTGTGGGAACCGCACGCTTGTCCTTAGATCCTTTGATACGACCGACTGTGCTACCGGCTAGGAGAGTTTCATTTGCGCTGCGTGACAGGTTCTGCGCTGAATTGAGCAAATTATTGAGGGAGGACGTGATTGCCAAAGTTGACTAACCAACCGACTGCGTTGGTCTGATTATAATCATTACGAAGAAGACGAGAGAACTGCGCGTGCGTATTAACCCGAAATTGTTGACTGAGGCTCTGTGTGGAGAGCATTATATGCTACCTACCATAAAAGACATTTTGCTGCGTTTCTCCTAAGCTAAGTATTTCACGAAAGTATACGCATCTTCTGCATTCTGTCACGTGGTTCCGGATAAAGAATCCAATTCCCTTACTGTTCGAACGTTATCGTTGGCTACGTTTGCCGTTCGGTTCGAAGCTCCGAATGAAATTTTTCAGAAACGAATAATGCAAGTGGTAGACGATTTAGATGGTGTAACACGCGTGGCAGACGATGTTTTGGTCTATAGCTCGACGGAAGAAGAGCATGACGCTAATCTCCACCGTTGCTTGCAGCGTTGTGTGCAAAAGAACGTTAAGTTTAAACTTGAAAAAATTAAACTTCGGAAAGACGCGGTGATTTTCTGTGGGCATGTGCTACCAACCCAAGGGATCAAGGTCGATCCAGGAAATATTAGGCAATACGAGAGATGCCGCCCCCTAACGAAGTAAGGGGAATGCATCGTTTAAACGGTATGGTGAATTATTTGAGCCGTTTGATGCCGAGACTCGCCGATATCATGACGCCGATCAGAAGGCGAATTCACGAAGGAATAAAGTGGAGTTAGGGGATGGAACAGGAAACCGCATTTGTAACTTTCAAGCACTTTATTAGCAACGCGTATGTACTCGGATATTACGACCCAGCGCTGCCTCTGGAGGTGCAGTGAGACAGTAGTCAGGACGGAATAGGTGCTGTTCTCCTACAGAAAGGAAAGCCTTTGGATGTCCGCAGTCGAGCACTCACAGTGATCGAGCAGCGCTATGCACTGACTGAGAAACAGTTGCTCACTATAGTCTATGTTATGGAGCGTTTCAACGATTATACTTTCAGAAGAAATGCAACTGTGTATCCCGATCACAAACCGCCACACACCGTTCCTCGTTGTCTACAGCGTATGATTATCCAGCTTTAGAAGTACGATGTGGATATTGTGTACACAGATGTTCCTCGCAGACACGTCAAAAGCTTAGTTGCCGGTACGTGAGCATAAGCCGGAAGAGGTCGAAGCAATAGACTTAGTACAGCATCTGGCAGTGACGGGAGACCGTCTAAAATAAATAGTACGCCACACGGAGGAAGATGCGACTTTTCAGCTTTGTGAGATGTTAATCTAAAGGAGTGGCATGAGACAAAGGAGCAGCTGCCGAAGGAACTAATACTGTACTTCCATTTCCCGGTTAAACTTTCATTCTGTGATGGTTTGCAGTTCAAGGGAAGCTGTATTCTGATCCCTTCATCGCACCGAGGGGAAATGCTGAAATACATTCATCGCACTCACCTGGATGCCAACTATACCATTAACCGAGCAACGGTATTGATCTGTTGGTCAGGAATGACTCGTCAAATTAGGGACCATTTGTTGAGTTACGAGGCCTGCCGTTCACAAGAAATCCGGCAAGCGTGAGAATCAATTATGCTGCGTAATGTCCCTGATCGGCCAGGGCAGAAGGTGGCAGTGGATTTATTCAGTGACAACAGGAAAGATTACTTATTCACAGTGGATTACTATAGTTGTCATTCTGCAATCGAGTTACTCACCACTACGACCACGGAAGCAGTAATCAACAAGCTCAGATGTCAATTCGCGCAGCGCGGAATACCGAAAGAGCTGAGCTCCAACATTGGTCCACATTTTACTAGTATTGTGTCCCAAGTCTTCACAGCAAGTGGGAATTCGTACATCAACAAACCAGCCCATCTCAAAGCCAATTGAATGGAAAGGCGGAATCGGCAATGAAGCAGGTCAAACAACTGTTATTAAAGGCTAGAGCTACTGACAAAGATCTGTATCTCATGCCACTGGAGAATCGCAACACCGATATCGGTTTGAGCTCAGTGCAGCCCCTATACAACCGAAGGATTAGAACTCTGATGCCGGCATCTGCTACACTTTTTCGTCCAGTTTCGCCACTGCATGTGGGATTACAAAACTGTCTGAGAAGACGAATGACCACTCAGAAACGGTAATATGACCGCGATGCACAGGCACTACCTGAGATAACAATGGGGGGATGTGAGTTCAACCGGTACCCGATACTCAAGAGCGGTGGAAGAAAGGTGTACGTGCGAGGTGCAAGGTCATACGAAATAAATCTTGGAGGGAAAACGCTCAGAAGAAATCAACTGCATTTGAGACCATCCCGGAGACAACTATGTAGATTGGGAGTGGAGCGCCCTATGGCACGGAGCAGAGATCACGGCCGCAGATACAGCGAAGACGGTGCGGAGTGGCAATGTGTACAGGATGCATAGCAATATGGAGACGCAAGAACACGAACACGGAAATGTGCTGGGAGCGCCATATCATGGTGAAGCGATGGACCAAACGAGCGAGTCAGACAGCCAATGGGATACGGACGCAACGGATTCTATTACTGGACACGGATTGGCTGAAATTCGTGTGAATTACTCACCGTTTGTTTGACTGACTCAAAGGAGGAACTTCATCGACTCAGAATGTTTGCTACTTGTGGAAATGAACGCGCAACTTCTATCTACAAGTTTGGCTTGCTAAACATGCTGTAATTTTCGCCGATTTGACTTTGCCGAATAAACGCTTGTCCCTGAAGAACTGATTTCTGCAACATAACTTAGCCAACCTAGGCGGTTTAGATTCGGCAAACACGCGAGTAGGGCACTAGAAGTTTGTTTGCCGAAAGCCGACTGGCAGACCTTAGCATTGCTCGCCCGTTCTTCCCATCTGAGGAAAAAAGTCCAATCAACAGAGTCAACTCATGATTCAGCAGAGGGAGTCAGTTCATCGTGTCCGACAGTTTTGTTTTGTTTCAACACAGTATGCTCGTGGAGAACTCTAAACTTGGAGTTTTGAAATAAATTTTTCAAGTGGGCTCAGGTGATTCAGCAATCAGCAATGCCGCAGAAGGCCTGCTGAACCGCTCTTCGAATTATTCCCTCAACAGGCTTGTCGACGCCGCTGAGAATGGATCAACTGTCCATTTTTCTCAGCTCTTGTCTTAGTAACTGAGGGCTTCCTTGGACTTATCTTCCGGATAAGTTGGATCAGTACTCAGCTGTTCCAAATAGCACATGGCTTTCTCCATTTCACATGCCATTGCTGCCCACCAGCGTTCCCGGACAATTCTAAGATCCCTGCAAACCATCGTTACAAACCTTACGGTACCCCTTAGCATCTGTTTGCGTGCTTCGGTCAAGCTGCTCGATGCATCATAGACCCATTTACAGTTAAGTTGCCTCAAGTTAGGCATACGGTAGGCGTCGGAAGCATTCCTCATGAAACAATTTAGACAACTCTCTTCAGCATTCGGCTGACCAACCTCATTCACCACTGACAATTGGTGGGCCAGTTCGTCATGATATTGTTGAATTGCGGACTGCGTTCAAGTTACAAGTGAGAGGCCTAGAACTGAAGCGTTTATTTGATGCGGTAAGAGTGAGCGCCAGCTGCGCGCGCAATATTGCATGGCCGGAATTCAGGTACGTACTCTAAATTGACCGAGAGTCTTGAGCAGACGTGCTTCATCTGTAGCGATACGGTGACGATATGATCAATTTGGGTCCAGGTCATCGAGGCATTCGATGGATACCAGGTGACACCATGTGAACGTCTGTACTAGAAAGCAGCGCTGATACGTAGTTGCAGGAAGCAATTGTCATTGCCTGTTCTGCATGCGTCGATCCCGAAACAGTCTCCGCGTGTTGTTCAGAGTCCGAAAGGTGACCCATTTGGGCATACATGTCACCAGCAACAAGCACAATGTCACTGTTTTCGTCATGCGGGACAGAGATGTGAGTTCATAATAGAAATCGTCTTTGATGCCATCTGAACTGTGTCACTGGGCACATCAACGAAAGCGATGAAGAAATACCTTGTCTTCAGACGATAGTTATTCAGTCAAGTTAAATCAAGTCGGCAATATGCTTTATGCATCCATAAGAAGTGAACATTCAGCCACAACAACACGCCAATGGTCGTGCAAGCAAGTAGAGAGCTACCGTGTGCAAACTACTTTGGGGTCATGTCTACCGAACGTCAATACATATAAGAGCGAAGCAGGATGGCTGGTGGTGTGCGTGTGTGCATTCGTTTTTCCGTGGCGAATGTGGGTAGAATGACGTGCCTGAAAGTGTGAGGGGAATACTTAACTTCAGCTTCCACCTAGTCATGCGGAGAGGCAAATCCATATCGGTCCGGTGGCCTTGTTTCCCGGTCTGTTTTGTGTAGAGTCGTTCGTTTCGTATTCTCGCCAGGGCGAGGGAGTGGGACCTGGTCCGGTCGCTTGTTGCTTGTAAATAGTCTCCTCGCGTTGACCGTGCTGCCATCTTCCCGGCCCCAAAACACATGTTATCCTTATGGGCTGCCCTTTTGACCCCGTGTTTCTCTTGATGCGTACGAATGCTCCCGGTTGGAGCGGAGTGGCAGACTTTCGATAGGGGTCTTGATATCTCTGGCGACGTACTAACTCGTCGGTGTTGTTACTTACAGGAGTAAGGAGTGTGACGTTCAATTGTGTCCGTAAATAACGCCTAAGCATAAGCTCCGTCGGTGTATTCTACGTTGCTCGGTGATGTGCGGTTCTGTAGGAAAAAAGTGCTTGTAAAATTGCGTCTTTTCAACTTGTACCAGAGAGACAAATAGCTTGGATGCTCTCTTTCAATGACCGGTTGAAGCCTTCGACCATGCCGATCGCCGCTGGTTTATACGGAGTAGTACATGAGTGACGGATGGCGTCAAGTTGGAAAAACGGATGAAAATTATGGCTTGTGAATTGCGGACCGTTGTCCGTCACTAGCTTCTCCGGTAATCCGGAACGAGCAACATGTACTTCAGCCATCCGTCCGTTTACTGTAAAAGCACTTGCAATCAAACAGTTCTTTCGATGCTGTTGCGCTGGGCTGAACGGGCCCATCACATCAACATTTATCTTTGCCCACGGTCACATAAGATAGTCCATGGGTTATATCGGAGATCTGATGGGCTTTTAGCTCTTGTCTGCCCTTTGGCATGAAGAGCACTCATGAACCAGTTTGTCAATTTCGTGTGACATTATGGGCTATTAGAAACATGACTCAAGTTTAGGTTTTGTACCAACAATGCCAGAGTGGCCTACATGGGCACACAGTGTGATCCTTTGCAGTAAGCTCTGGGGGCAACGAATCTGCTTCCACGTAGTAAACATCCATCTATGAATGAGAGCTCTTGATGCTGTTGTGGCTGACTCATCACGATGTCTCACCGAACTCATTTTTCATTGGCTGCCTGAAACACAGCAACTCACTTCTCATTGGTTGTAGTCCGGACGGTAAAAAGTTGCCTATTCCGTGTGTTACCTTTGTGTGTATCTCTGATTTGAGTACCGATACACATCTTGCTTTTTCTGTCGCCTTCTTGATACAACATATGTCGTCACGAGCCCGAAGATGAATATTTCAATTCAGCCCGGTCTCCATTTTGGACTGATTGCGATAGCAGACCAACATCAGATGCCTGGCTCCGTTGGAAAACGTCCTTCCAAAACTACCTGGATTTAATCAGCGACTTCCATTCTGCTCTTAGTGAGGAAAATAGATTGAAGCTGCTTCGACATTTACTCGGATATGAGTTGCAGCGACCGTTTGATGATTTTGGCCCTCAAGGATGTAAATCCGTTAAAAAAGCTTTCAGTGCTCTCGACCGTACATCGGGTTATCAAATGAATGTGTTCACCGCGAGATACGTTTTTTCCAGCATGCAACAGGAAACAGATGAACTCTTCAACGATTTCATTGCCCGGTTAAGTCGCGCAGTGCGACCTTGTGATTGTTCGTTCATTTCCCAGAGAAAGATCGAAGGCTGTATGCTGACTCAGCAACTAATTTCTGGAATCGCTGACAATCATATACGTGAGGGGCTGTTGCAGGAAGTGGCGTGCACATTAACGTGGGACCGAGCTTACGAGCTAGCCAGAATGAAAACTGTAATTTCCCTGCAATCGAAATAGTTTTGTTCGACCAACTAAGCTGAGGTGGCAAAGGTGTAATCCTTCCGACAATTACCAGCGGACAAGCCAACTTGCTATCGCTGTGGAAGTGCTTCTCATAAAGGCAACTTTCGCACTTGTCCCGCACTCAACTTTAAGTGCAAAAACTGCGGCAAAGTTGGGCACTATGCTAGATGTTCTCGGTTGCAAGCCACTTATCAACAACGATGCTACTCCTGAAGGTCATGTTGCTGATCCATCTCAGGAAAAGATTTATTCCATCACCGGTAATGTTAACACTGGAAAAAGTCTAACAATATCCGTTATTGCACCAAAGTTTCTCTCCGCTGGTATTCGTACTGTCATTCCTTACCATCAAAGGCGCTGTTCCACTTGAAATGGAACTAGATTCTGCTTCTCCAGTTATCATTGTACCTTTCCAATTTTACGAACACTACTCATCCCAACATACTTTACAGCCTATTTCGCATTCATTTTGGAGTTACAGTGAAAACGCCTTAACCATATTGGGATTCATCATTGTGCCTATACAGATTCATCCGGTAATTGCGAATGTTACAGGATACATTTCTTCAGACAACAGACGACCCTTACTTGAAAGAAACGCCATAGCGACATTGCATATTTGTCTCTTCCGTCAACGTTACATACTGGCATGAAAGTTATCTTACACATTTTCAGCAGTCCATCGGACGTATTCCATGTGGGATACACCACATTCACCTGAAGCAGGAGGCAAAACCTGTTGCTACTGGTCAACATCGGCCTATTCCGCAAGCTATCTCAGCGGCCCAGCAAGAGATTAATTGGTTCATTGGTGTCTAGCGAGCAGGAGCGGAGACCCTTGTCAGCCAGCAAATGATTTGATTGAAGCCATCGACTACTCTGAGTGGGCCCATTCAATGATAAGTGTCCTGAAAATAGGTGGCACTGTCCGGATATGCAACGATTTGCAGGGACTAAGTAAACAGACCGTCGTCGAGCGATTCATGTTGTCATCTAAGAAAAAACACCGTACGTTTAGCTGGTGCAACCATTTTTCCCGGCTAGATTTGAAAAGTGCATTCTTCCATTTGCCATTGGCCAACGATCCGAAGAATCTTACTGCCTTCCTTGCTCCCGATGACTTATTTCGGGGCAAAGTGTTGCCAATGGGATTGAGTTCTGCGTCCGCTGCCTAGCAACAGTTCATAACAGGTAGCAGGTATTAAGGGGCAGATTGCATACATTAATTATATCTGCGTTTTTGGCAGCTCACAAGAAAAGCATGATGAAAGGTTACACAAACTCTTTCAGTGTCTCAGTGGTCTTGATTTACGTCTGAATGCAAAAGAAAGCCAATTCAATGCCATACTCCTTAACTACGATTTTCAAATTGTGTCCTGGCCGGGTTTGCAAAACGAAGTTACTGCTGAACTATCTCGCTTATCCGTGGGGCTGGTGGATAATAAGGAGAGACACAGAAAGACAGTATTAGTTTCCAACATTGTCTCTGACAAAACGACGTTGACGATCGAGAAATTACGAATGGAAAATGCCAACGATCCGTTACCACATCAACTTAGCTATTATGTGTAACTGGGATGACCTAATAACAGCAAAATCCCCGGTGAGTTCATTACATATCAGGCAATTCGTGATGAACTGTCAGTGATGGATGATTGATCCGTGGTTCGGTGTTTACAGCTCCACGTCAGTTGGTAGACCAAATAACTGCTTGTGCACATGAGGGTCACCCGGGTATCGTTTGGAACAAAAACGGAGCGCAACACTACTTTTGGTGTTCACGAATCGCATCTAGCATTACGACGTTTGTGATGAACTGTAACGCTTACCTCCTAGCGGACAAAATTTCTCTGCCAATTGAAGGCCGAATACAGCCTCTTACTTACCCGATGAGGCCGTGGACTAAGATCGCCTTTTCCACCAATCTTATGAATAAGAGAACTCTACTTGTAGCTACGTGAAGTCCTCATGTGCGACCAAGTGACTACTTCGGTTGTGTTACGCTGGCCTTACTACTTGTTCAGTGGTTTCGAACTACCGACTGACAATGGACCCCAGTTCTGTAGCCACGACTTCACAGTTTTCCTCCAGTTCCATAACATAAAACATTCCGGAACTGCACCATACAATCCTGCGGCTAATAACACGGTGGAGCGGATAAACCGATCCCTCAATGAAGCCATACAGGCCATCCAATTAAGAGGATCGGATTTGAAGGTGCTGTCTTAACCGCTGTATTTGCTTACAGAACTTGTGATCACAGGGCTACCGGAAGAATGCCGGCGGAGCTGATGTTAAGAAGGTCCGTACAAACGCAACTAAGTGCTGCACATAAGCTGTCATCTGCGGGATATGCAAAAGTTTCTAATCGCACAGCACACTACCAAAATTCCTACGCCAGATTGTCAACTCCTAGATGGCCTGAAGCATACATTCGCGTTAAAAATAACGGGCTACGCCTAAAGGGCTTCCAGCTCTATCCGCACCGTTGCGAATCGCCCAGAGACTAGGTCCAGGGATCTATCGATTGGAAAACGGCCTAACGCACGTCGGTTACACGCGGCCCATGGACCAGCTAGGCAGTGTCAAACTATGCGTGAACACCAGACCGAATCGCCGCTACCACAAAGTCAAACTCGCCGGTTTGCCGGACGTTCGAAGCCTATCGATCGATACCAGCCTGCGTGACGCCGCTTATCAAAAGGGGGGTGGTTTTGTGGCTGATTCATCACGATGTCTCACCTAACTCATTTTTATTAGCTGCCTGAAACGCAGCAACGCACTTCGCATTGGCTGTATTCCGGACGGTTAAAAGTTGCCTATTCTGTGTGTATCTCTGTATGTATCTCTGAATTGAGTACCGATACACGTCCTGCTTTTTCTGTTGCCTACCTGACATAACAGAAGCAACACGTAGTAAAGATGAAGGTAACACGCTATTCCGTTAAAATGCGGCCAACCGTTAAACGAAAAACTGTAGACGCTGCACAGTTTGACACCAGATTTAATCTCATTCTGGAGTTCTTCTTTAGGCAAAGCTGAGATTCCCTGACTATTCAAGGAAGACGCCAGTAACCTATCACTAACATCCTCGTTATTTTCCGGTTCATCGAGCGGCAGTCGAAAGACCATCTGCTGCTTGGTATTCAAGCCTTGGACGAAATTTGATCTGAAAATCGTATGTTAATAAGCTTGCGTACCAGCGATGTATTCGCAGCGGTCTGATGTCGTTTGTTCCCCTAGTAAGTAAAGTAGTTGAGGCTGCGTGATCTGAACGAAGTGTGATTGACCTCCCAAACAAGAATAGGTTCCACTTCTCACATGCCCAAATGCAAGCGAGAGCTTCCTTTTCCCCACATAGTAAGAAAGCCCTGCTGCAGACAATTTTCTGGAGCCGTAGGCAATAACTCTTTCATGCCCGTTCTGGATTTGGGATAATATGGCACCCAACTCAATGTTTGACGAGTCAGTAGATAAAATCGTGGGACATAGTTCGTCGGAAATCGCCATGACTGACATAGAAGCAATGCGGTGTTTTATCCTGTTAAAGGCTACTTGTTGTGGTTGACCACAAACAAATACGGTTGTTTCCCATGTTAGTCCCCGCAGTGGCACAGCAATATTCGTGAAGTCCCTTAAATAAAGTTAGTTGTACGAACACATACCGAGAAAATGTTATGCCTCCGTAGGGTTCTGTAGACGAGGCGTCTCGATGATCGCTCGCTTGTTTTCAACACTAAGCTTGTTGCCGCAAGTTGTAATAAGGTGGCCCAGAAACTCGATGTCGGTAGCATTAACTTGCCACTTCACGAGATTTAAGCGAAAATTTAACTCCTTTACTCAGCATAAGATTGCGTGAAATATGTACTTCTAGTGTCTTATTGAGAGAAACATATTCTCCATGTAAACCATTTGGCCGGATAAATTAACAAATGGGTGGACCATTAACGTATGCCAAGCAGCTGGAGCTGAGCTCAAACCCATGGGCAAAACGTTATACTGTAAGAGCCAATCCATTGTAAGAAATGCTGTCAGTGATCGCGATTGCTGTACTAGAGGCATGTAGAAAAAGGCCTTTCTCAAGTCCGGTTTGGAAAACATCGAGCATCCGCTAGTTTGACTAATCTACCGTTGGAAGTACAGATTTATCTACCACTATTTATACATTGAGGGGCTATAGGTCGTTGCATATTCTCACCGAGCCGTCCTTCTTGAGGACTGTAAGCATAAAATGTACCCATTCAGCACAATTGATCGGTTCAATGAGATTATCCGTAATCGTTTGCTGTAAGGCACACCAAACGGCATCTCTTCTAACCAAAGAAAAGACACATGGCTGAGCAATAGCCACAGGCTTGGAATCCTGCTTAAAAAGTATACGGTGAACGGATGAGGGAGCTCGCCCTATTGTTTTTTAAACAGCTTCGGGTCAGTTCAGTTCAGTTCATTTGATCAACTATGATCCGAGAACCGAAATGCGGTGGATTCAATTGCAACAACTCACATCACCAGAATAACAATAAATACTAACGGCAAGATAGTGGGCTTAAAGACAACTAGAATGTAAAGAAAATGGACGCATGTACGGATTGCATTAAACTAATCAGAATAGAACGGAAAGTAACAACCAGTTGCAGCAAACCGAATGCAGGAACGCCACTGACTGCGTGACTACGCCATGTTTGATAGTCTCCAATCATTGGTGTGGACCATCCCTGGGTCCCATCCACGCACCTGTCTGATCAAGTCTCTTAATCAGTTCCTGCATGCCTCTATGCCACCTTCTGAACTGGTCACCTCGCGGCTTCGCCCAAATCGGAACAGCCACGGCGTATAATGGATGCCGAGGAACCTGCTCTAATGGTATACGGAGGACATGGCCTAGCCAAGGCAAGCGAATAAGATTCAGCAAACACTCGTGTGAGAGACCATAAGGCTTATTTCCAAGAACCAACTGGTGGACCTCAGCATTGCTTACCCGGTGTTCCCACCAGAAGTGAGCAATACTCCGCAAGCACCGGTGGTCAAACACTGCCAAGCGTTTAATGTCTTCTCCACAAACTGGCTAGGTCTCTGATCTATACAGTAAGACCGGCCTTATCGCAGCTTTACACACCCTACCTTTCACTGACAGGCTGATATCCCGCCGTCTCCATAGATGGATGGGTCTCTAGAATGCCACGCGGACCTTACTGCTACGCGAAGTAATATCCTCATTGATATGACCACCAGAGGTGACACAGCTACCAAGGTAAGTGAACCGATCCACTTCTTTCAATGGCTGTTTGGCGATAGCTAGAACCAGAGGTGTGTCGGTACAGTCAAGCAACAGCACTGTACACTATGAAGCTGAAAAGCAGATGCCGAAGCGTGCAGCTCTACGCGCCGGTCTATCCAGTAGTGTTTGCATAGCCACTGCGTCAGACCCAAGGAGAGCTATGTCATCTGTATACTCCAGGTTTGCCAGTCGGTCACCTGGCAGAACTTTCACTCCGGTAGAGTCTGAAAGAACCGATTGGTTCTTGAGCATATGGATCACAAAGGTAAAGAGGAAAGGAGATATAGGACAGCTGGCAAACCCAACTTTCCGTGAGAAACTCAGGCGAATTTTCCATAGACCTTTACACAGTCTCAGGAGTCATGGCAGATAGAGACTGCATGATGGAAATGAATTTAACCGGCACGACGTTCATGGATAGGTACTGTCGCAAGCTGGCGCGATCAACAGAGTTGAAGACAGCTTTCAAATCGAGGAAAACCACCATAGTCAGTTGTCTGTATGTGTGTCGCTGCTCTGAAGTTTGGCGAAGAGTAAATATGTGGTCGGTACAACCACGGTCAGGGCGGGAGCCAGCATGGCTTTCAGTGATTCGGTTCTCACGGGGCCAGTAAGTCGTCGGAGTATGATACCGTGAGAAGTCTGGGTGCAACAGAAACATGGCTAATGTCTCGAAGATTTTCGCACAAAAGCGCCAACCCATCTGGATTATGGACACAACAGTTAACAATCGCCAATTTGAAGACACTTCTTCACTGTACCAACTTGTGTTAAATAGAGTAGCGAGTCCAGTCAACAAAGGGTCACTACCATTTTTTAGAAAAGATGGAGGAAGATCGTTCTGTCTAGGAGTCTTGTTTCGTTTCAACACAAAAAGCTCACGCCGTACCTCTTCCAAAGTGGAAGGTGTGTCATCTACTTCCCACGTTGGCTCAGGCGATTCCGCAAGCGGCAGTGTCGCAGCAGGCCTGCTGAACTGCTCTTCAAAATGTTCCACCCAACGGGCTAGTCGACGACGCGGAGAATACATCAACTTTCCGTCTTTCTCTGCTATTGTCTCGCTAACTGATGGCTTTCTCGGACTCCTGTTCCGGATGAGTTGGAATAGCACTATGCTGTTCCCAATAGCACTGACTTTCTCCATCTCACGGGACCTTACCATCCACCGACGTTCCCGGTCCATTCGAAGACCCCTTCTTAGACGTCGTTTCATTTACTGACACGCTGAAACTCCCTGCCCATCGAAACCTGTTTCCGTGCTCCGATCAAGCTGGTCGATGCCTTAGAGATCTAGTCACGACGCCTCAAGTTAGATACACTGCAGGCATTCTTCATGGCACATTTGAGACGATCCCATTCAGTGTTCGGCTCACCAACCTCATTCATCACTGACATTTGGCGGGCCAGTTCCTCATCATATTGTTGTACTGTACACCGCAAGTTAAAGTTACATATAAGAAGGTTAGAAGATAGTCGCTTTTTTGAAGCGGGAAGAGTAAGCACCAAGCGTGCGCGCATGGACGGCACTTGTTCCAAAGTGACCGACAGTCTTGGATTGAAGTGCGCCACCAGTAGCTGATGGCAATATGATCAATTTGGGTCCGGGTCATTGGGGAATGCGGTGGGCGCCAGGTGGTGCGGTGTGAACGTTTGACAGCTTCAGGTACCACCTTTCTAGGGTGGATAGGTTGACTGCCATGATATGCATACGAGATAGAGACGGCGCAACCATAGCATTTTGTCCAAGTAAGGAGCGCTTATTTCCACGGGTGACGTAAACAGTAACTGATGCTTTAGTTTCACCAACTTGCAGGATAACCACAATAAAGCCTCGTATTTCTACAGGGGACTTTTAAAACTACCAAACAAGTAGGCCGAAGAATGCAGGGGTATATCATGTAAATGACCGTTATAAAAACTGCGTGAAATTATCGTAATCAGAGACACGGAGTCATGTTCCGTGTCAACATGCGTTGTTCTGCCATGCATAATAACTGCTACAGTACGAATGTCGGGTGTTGAGAGTTTAAGTTCTGCACAAGGAGGACAAAATAAATGTTACTGTTATTATTGATGGAAAATACATTTTCATTATACTGTACTTACAACTCCGTATAAGAACCGGTAGCAAGTAATTGCGAAATGTGTCCGGAACGACAACCACAGGCTTACTACCCCCACTTACCACACATTTTTGCATATCAATCCTATGTCACGGCACTTGGTGAAATTGGCCTTATACTGTAGACTACCACAGCGAAAGCACTTCTGCGTAGTTTGAGGTTTGGTTTGCGAACGATAGATCTTATCAACCTCCTGTATGCATGTTTATGCAGCAAAATATCGCGATTCCTCTGTGGCATCCGTTTTGATGAGAGCAGTTTCTACTGCCTTGTCCCAAGTCAATTTCGCGGCGTCTTCGGTGAGTAGAGATAATAAATAACTAATATGGATGTTTGTGAGTGATGTAAAGTTTGTAGAAAGTAGAGGTCATGATTAAAATTCACGCACAATAATGTGCCTCGACGGGGAATCGTACCCCGGTCCACGACTTTCCGGTCCACTGCTCTACCATTGAGTTACCGAAGGCTGTCGGTTGTGTGCGCAAATTTTAATACATGACTTCTGCTTGGTGCGCGACGTATTGCCAATAATAATGTGTCAGCTGTAAGACGTGACGGCGCTTCGCTGCCTTGCGACCACCGCAAGTCGCGCGCGGGCTGAGTATACCCGAGGACTTCCACCCCTACGCGGATTCGAACCGGTGACCTTATGGTTGCAAACCCAACGAGCAGACCACTCGGCCACAGGCCGACATGAGTAGAGATACCCAAAGCCGACTTTTTGTTATTCCACAAATCAGCTGTTGCTCCAGCATGACGCACTCGATCTTATTTTTCGGTGTGGAGTTATACTAACAGGGACGTACACCGCGAATGTGGCGAGTAATGAAAGCTGAGTGAGTCGTCCAAATTTGCATAGAGCTGTGAAAACGCTTGTACAATGGCCCCATGACTTACCCAACATTTCCAGCGCTTTCGCCGAGGTATCTCGACACTAGACCTCCAAGGCATCAAATTGGCGCTGCCCCTTATTACTGAGCAGGTGCCTGAGAAGTGTCAGTTTCTGGCATTCTGTGTATTTAGAAGCTGCAAAGTCCAAATAGTTTGTAAACGTTATCTTGCGTTGGATCCACGTACTTTCAGTTGGACGCTTCTTCGGATCACACCAGTAAGCTGTAGGATGTAACTACAATTCCATGGCGCAGGTTTGTAGTCCACGGCGCCAGTGTTGTTTACCCAAGTAGAGAACCACTTTGTGCGAAGTAGAATGTACTTTGCTGTTTTGTCTACCTAACGTCAATACATATAGGAGTGAAGCAGGATGGCTGGTGCTGTGCGTGTGTGCATGTGTTTTCCAGTGACGAGTGCGGTAACACAACGTGTCTGAACGTGTGAGGAGAACACACACCAGCAATGACACATAAAATTAATCCCAACGGAGGTACGAAGTTGAACCACACACACAGCTGTCCATTCGAGTAGATTGCCTCCAGTATGCTTGCTGGAGGTAATGCCAATACCACAAATACCTTGGACCATTGACTTAGTATCCCAAAAGACGCGAAGATTGTAGTCAATGTCAACAGATTCGGAACCAAGAGCTTAGGATTCATCATGACGCTGTTATCTTGTATGCGTGTTCCGGAGAGATAGCCTTTATCAATACTGTTGCAAGCCAGTCAAAAATCCCCGCAAAAACGCGCCAGAAACCCCGGCAGAATGGCTGTGGGAAGCGGGGTCCAATTCCTCTCCACAACGTAGCAGTGATCAGCCACTCCGAGACGCGGCCCAACTACGCACCTTTTGTCAATGACCTTTTACAAACTACCACCTCGTCATGGTAGAAATTTTCCCTTACTTAATGACCCATAGCATTGGCTGTGATTCGCCCTTTGTTGGTCTTAAAAGAGCCTACAGAGGACCCCCTGCCTTTTCTTTCCTCTTCGCCTTACTTGGGAGTCAGTCGGGTCACGTGATTGTGTGTGAGTCGTTAGCTGGCCAGCCTTCGAGTCTAAGTCATTAGCGCGAGTCTATCGTAACCCCCTCTCGTGTGCGTCTGTTCCGAGGCCTCAGCATCTATCAGAACAAGTGCGGCTAGGATCGTTCACACGCTCGCTCAATTTTCCGTCTCACCGGCTAAGCTAGCGTCATCAGATCAGCGCAACTCCGTTCGATTGGCCAGCGTTACAAGTCGTCATCGTAGGTGTGCTCCAACCGTTCCAGCGACAATCTTACCAGGCAATTACGCAATCATATCAATGGAACAATGGTATATGACGGGTAAAAAAGCATACACTTAACGAGTCCCGCAGGTTGGCAATAGAAATACTAACAGATTGGCAAACCACATAAGTAGTTGAAGTAAGGAGCGTCAGAGAGATAAAAGGTAGAAGTATAACAGTTTTAGGGGGATAAAGTGGTACGACGCAAAACTGGCTAAGAAATTGTTATCGTTGGTGATGGTATCAAATAAAAATGGAGTACTCACCGGTTCGCACAGATTTACGACCGTGAATTTGGGGTATAAATTCAAACAGGCTGGTCAGCCTAAATATATACAAGCGTTTTCGTTCATAAAACAAAGCGCAGGGGGCTCAGTGCGACGTCCAATCGTTTTTTAAACGTATCTAATGTGGGGGCATAAACAACTGAGTTTGGAAGGGCGTTCCAGGGCCCGCAGACCCGGAGGGAGAAATAGGTTCTCCGACACTCTAGACGACTGTACTGTTGGCTCAGCTTTAAACTGTTACCGCGAAGGTTAGTGTTCGGGCTGAGCTTCAAGAGGTGGCGGCATACGTGACTGGGATCGCTCAATATCTGGTACACTAGTATGAGGTCTCCACGAAGTCGCCGGTACCTTCCGCTGAACACTCCGAGTATCTCCAGTCGTTCCTGAGGCGTCCCCTCAATTATAACAAATACTAAGAGAATGTAGAGCGTGAATTAATCCTGCCTGATGGCAAATCTGACACAGACTACCGATGTTAAATAAATCAGTGTGAAATGCGACTCTTGGTTAGAAGGAAGAGTTAGATGCATCGGTGGCCCCGGCTATGAACTCAGTGGGGCCCTCATGCTAACTAACCAAGGGAGAAGGGAGTTGAAAGGTGAGAGAAAGATTAGCATGGGAAGTATCAGTAATGACAATGAAGTCGAGTGAACAGGTGAAACTCTCCGAATTCCCATTCCGAGAAAGAGGTTTTATTCGTGGTGCCCATCCTGTAGTAGTCTTTGACTCAGCGGTCCGACCATCAAAGCAATGCGTAGCGAGTCAAGCTCAAAAAGTGGCTGCAGATCTATTTCTATCTGCTTGAAGCCTTTCACGCGCAATCCTCGAAGAGTCAAAATGATTCTTATGCGTTTTCGACCGTAGTTTGTTACCCACTTGTGATCATGGCCAACAGCAAATAAGCGTTGGTGATTTCGCACCAATTTGACCAGGAACTGCCTGGCTTGAGGCGGGCGGTAGCAAACCATTGAGAATTGAGCGGTGCTGTCCCACCGTTAGAGACAATGCGTAGCGCTCGTGATCTACGCCAATCGGGCTTTAAGCTTATGACCTGTCACCTCTAGTTTTCCATGGCTACGTTTTTGGGGAAGTGGGCCATCCAACTCTCCCCAACCTCACAAGAGGATGCTGGGATTAAATCGACCTGACCCATAGTCATTAACCTGTTTGGTACGAGTGGCTTTGAAGAGTCCTAGAAACTGCCACGTAGCATCCTATGCGTATAAAGGTACACCAGCCATCGCACCACGCTGAGATCCAATTTCGCTGCGATGGAGCCAGTCAATAGTCGGATAGACAGTTATTCCAAGTAGAAAAGTTTCTACACAACTATATCGCATTATGCGAAATCATAAACATTTGATTGCGGATTGTCAGCGGTAGTGTTTGGTTAGTTAATTAGTTCTCCTTGTTCGGTTAGGAATTCGTATTGATGTCATTATTTCCGGGTATCGTATGTATTTTTTGCATTGTATAAGCATTGTATCACAAAGGCACAGGTTTCTAAAGTAGTATTCGGTACATGTTTCGAAACACTTCACAAAATCGGTCTCCATTAGTCCTTCTGACAGTGTATTCCTTAAATTCACGAATCTTCGTTCTACACAAAGTCGATGTGATGCCCTGTTCATGCAGGGGACCCTGAGTTTATAGTGGTGTCCTCGAATGTTAAAGGGTTCCCGCAGCTGCAATATTGGCCACTGTATGGGGAAGTGCTTTAAGTGTATTATTCTATGGGTTATAATAAGGTCAATTCGTACTTGTCGGTAGGATAGTGTGTAGAGGTTGAGCCTTTCATGACCTTTTTCATACGGAAGCTTTTGTAGACTGCGTATCATTCTAGTTGCGATGTGCTGTATTTTCTCCAGCTTTTCAGTTTCCCACTGGGTTATCGGATGGTAAGCTGAGGCGCCGTATTCAATAATTTTTCTAATAGTCGAGGGACGATTTCTTCGTAACATGTGGAGAAACTGCGTCGTAATGCCCAGAGCATACGAAGTCCCGCACGGTACAATTTCTCTGTATTTCCTAGTAATCTCATATCATGTCACGAGAGAACTCCTCAATCTCTTATAGATGTGTTAGGGTGGAGCAGGTGGCCGTCCGACGTGTATGATCGAGGGGCTGGACGTCTGGTGATACTGATGAACACCGACTTGCTTGTGTTAAGAGGGTTGCATTTAACTGGACCACTTTGACAGTCACTCTACTTCATGTTGCAGGCGAGCGCAGTCATCCTGCTTCTCAATGATTCTCCAGCTTTTCAAATCATCTGCAAACCGGGCCCATGGTGACTGCAGCTGCTGCGGGAGATCGTTGATATGAATAAGAAATAATATTGGCCCAAGTACAGTTCCTTGAGTCACGCCACTGGTCGATGGGAACCAGTCTGGCAGGTAGTCATTGACATGTACTCAACTTTCGTTCCACAATAAACTCGTGTAACCACTGAAGTAGCATGCCACCGATTCCGTAGGTCCTCAGTTTATGAATGAGTACCTCGTGGTTCACTCTGTTAAACGCCTTACTAAAGTCGATGTACACCACCTCAACATCCTTCTGTTTGTTGAGATCTCGCACCCACTGGTGGTTTGCGTACATTAAGTCGGTGATGCAGGATCGCCCTTTCGTAAAGCCGTGTTGCGCTGGCGTCAATACGTCCATCGATTCGAAGAACGACAGCAGACACTTTTTCATAACCTTCTCAATAACTATAGACAATATCGAAGTCAAGCAGATCGGTCCATAGTTCTCTACTGTATTCGGATCACCACCCATGGGAAGCAGTCACACTATCGAGCATTTCCAGTCGTCGGAGACAACCTTCAGCGAGTGATTTCTTGAATAAGTTTGTCACGGCTGATGCGATTACGTTCGATGGGGACTTAAGTATTAGTGGATGAAGTCCGTCTGATCCCGGGGGGGGGGGCTTTGCACCATCGAGGTTGGCGAGTATCTGACACACTTCGACTGCATCACATTGTAGGCTGTCGAGCAAGACTGGCGCAACCTGTGCCGGTACTAGAACAGCCGCCGGTTTATTAGAAAAGACGTTGAGGAAATGTGAAGCCAAGACGTCCGCGTGCTCCGCGCCTGAAATGAGCGTCTGTCTGATTGGATGTGGAACACAACAGATACTATTTGTTTAATACATTTGAATAGTTAAGAAGCGCTAAAACTGAACAAGCACATCAGACAAATTAAGTTCAGGGTGAAATTTTTGAAGGTACTAGAGCGGTACGTTCATGATTTTTCATCATTACAGCTAGATAGAACTACACTTGGAGTGCTGTCCTTAAGTTCAAAATTTTGTTGCCCTAAGTCAGAACACAAACAGTTTGATCTAGAAACGCAATTTTAAAATGTTTACGCACTATTCGCTGAATTGGTGCCTACAAGTGAATTGAATGTTGCAAGGTATAAGGCCAACTGGTTTAATCCATTCGCTCTCAGCCAGGAAGATGCTAACAAGAGAGCACTTAGACAAGTTAGCAACAATGAGCAAAACCAAGGAGATTATGCTCTCGCGGCCAGACAAAGTCTAATACCACCATAAGATGAATGTATTACTTGAGGATACCTCAGAGTTCGTAAAAACATTAAATGGGAAGGAAAAAACCTCAACAATTGCACTGGCCATATTTAAATCTCTCAGACAAATGTAACAGAAAGGACTGATAGATTCCATGATATTCGAAGGAATTCATTCTGTTGGCACCATTATTCCCAGTTTATATGGGAATTTTCAAGTTGCTTATATGGATTACCCAAGGTACATAAAGTGGAGGCTTCTTTACGACCTGAACTAGATATGAGTAACTCCCCGTATCATTCGTTGGCAATTCGGTTGGTCAAACTATTGGAAGCATCAAGAAGGGAGCTAGCGACTCCTAGTCTGCGTGACACATTCGAGTTCGTCAACAGCATTAGAACTCAAAATGTTGATTATAAACAGCTATTTTCGTTCGAGCTAACGTCGCTGTTTACTAAATCCCGGTTAAGAGACAATTGATTACTTTGCCGAATACATCGAGTCCACAGGCAAACGAGTTGGCCTAACGGTGAGGGAACTAAGGACGCTGCTGCGTCAGTGTACGCACTATGTCCAGTTTCGCTTTGTCGAACAGTTTAACCCGACAAAAATACCGGTTGGCCATGGGGTCACCATTGGGTCCCTTGTTCACTGAGGTGCTTATGGCTAAACTAGAGAAGGGTCTGCTGAGTGAAATGACTGAGCGGATGCTACTCTATAAACGCTATGTTGATGACGTGCTATTCATAACTGACTGCTCCGTAGACCAGCTTGAACTATTAAGGGAGTTCAATCGAGCTCACAGGAACATCCAATTTAGCATGCAATCCGAGTCAAACGAAGGTTTGGCCTTTTTAAATGTTCAAATGTCACGTCGACCGGATGGAGCGCTGCAACGTAGAATCCACAAGGACACGATGTGGATGGGCCAATATACGCGTTTTGATAGCTTTGTGTCACCATCGCTACGAGACTGGACCTTAAGGTGGTGCAATGGTTTGTGTGCCTCAGTGCTCCATTGAGCTATGCTAGGTGGTGCTTTTTGCATCTTTAGAGTCACTCATTCCAGATTGGTCAATGGTTAGAGGCCAGACAAACTCAGTCTTCTAACCCTCCGGGTTGGGATTTGGAGTGAGGGTGGCTCCTTACTCCGTAAAAGGGGCTCACTGTAGTCCAGTGCCAAAGCCCCGCTGCCTTGCGGTAATGTTTTTGAACCAAAGGTTTAGGTTGAGAACGCTAATCGTTCTCCTGTCTAGGTCTGGGCACTCTGACAGTATTCTGCCCACGCAATACAATGAACCCTTCATCAAACAATTTCTTGGTGCTCTGGCCGTCGCAGAGGTTAATAAACCGCGCCCTATCTGCTGCATCGAGTAGGGCAGATTGGGGTTTGGATGCTACTGCTCAAGCCTTCCCGCCTTCTTATTCCCCCTCTTGCACTTTTCATCTTTAGCGTCGGGTTCCGACTTCACTTTCATCCCCCGTTTACAGTCCCCCAATTCTTGACGCTCCCCCATCATGCTTCAATACTCGCTTGTCTTCTAGTTTCAGCCCACTTAAAGTCGCAGGGCGTCGCTCCAATCCAGTCGACAAGTCCATGTTCAACCAAGCGTACGACGTCAGTTTATACGTTTCGCTTTGGAGTCCTCGGGTCTCTCTGAGACTGGCATGCCTCAACGTGCGCACTTTGCTACAGCTTTGCCAACAGGCAACACTTGTGCGAACACCCGAGACCCTTACGATCTGTAGTTTCCTTTTATCGGAAACCCCTTTTGCAAGCTTCGAGCTCCGTGCTGATTTTGCGATCCCCCACATGCGACGCTGGCGGCACATTCTCATTGTGCCTGTCTGGTGATGACGCAGCTTCAAATGCAGGCTAATCTGGAGTCGGCATTGTTTTGAGTCCCCGGGTTGAAGCTGCCCTAATCGACTAGATCTCTGTCAACAGCCGGATGTGCGCTGTTAGGTTGGCTGGCTCGTTCCAGGCTTCGAAGTCGCGCGGGACAAACGGTGCCTGTTTGTCATTGCGGCTTACGTCCCCACAAACTTCAGCTCTGATTCGGTGAAAGATGCTTTCTATCTCCAACTTAACGATCTTCTTCGTTACAGAAAAAGCACGGATACTGTGGTGCTTGCTGGTGATCTAAACGCGCAAGTCGGAAAATTGTCCTCTGGGCGGCCAACATGTTGTAGGCTCCCGTATTGGTGAGTGGTTGCTACACCTACGTGAAGGTGGTCGTCTCTTTCTCGCGAGCATTAACTTTCGACATAGCATCCGCAGAATAGTGACTTGGCGCCCACAGCCTCTGGCCAGCCATGGACCCAAATAGATCACATCGCGCTTAGTTACTGCTGGAGAGGCTGTGTCCAAAACTGTCGCTCGATTTGGAGCACGAACGTGGACTCTGACCACGCACTTGTCTGTGCCGACCTGGTGCGTTTCGGCGGACGTCGGCAATGTCACTCTGAGCTCATTGACACCAGTCAGCTGGCGAAGCCAGATGTTCTGAATGCATATCAAACTAAACTGGCATCTGGGCTGAGTAAGCGTCCACTAAACACCGTTGAAGATCACTGGTCGCATATTCGTCCAGCGTGGCTGTTAGCAGGCATGTCTTCATGTGGCAAAGCAAATTGCCAAACCGGACATTGGGTCTCTACACAGTCTCTGGAACTTATGGATGCTCGCCGACGTATTCCGGCTGGAAGCGAATACATTGAGACTCGCAAAAATCTCATGGAAAAACTGCGTACTAGGCTGAAGAGTAACCGCGAAGCCTGGTGGTCTCATCGTGCATCGGAAATGAAAACAGCCGCTGCCGTTGGTAGTCATCGTAAGTTATTCCGGCTGATACGGGAAATAGGCAGCAGGAGACTTGGTGTTAACTAGAAAATACGCGACGATAGTGGGCAGCCGATCCACAGCTTGTCAAAATGCTTGGAGCGTTGGGCCGAATACTTTGCAAGGCAGTTTAAGCAATCTGAGTTATCGCTTCCTCTTTCGGGCATTCCGTGCCCTTCTACATGGGCCGTCTCCTTAGATCCGCCCTCATGCGCAGAAGTCGAACGCGAGGTCAGACTGTTGAAATTGCTTAAGGCCGCCGGTGCAGATAGAATTCCCCCAGCTGTTTACAAACTCGGGGAACCTGCTCTTGTAGATGATTTACATGAGTTGTTAATGGAACTTTGTGAGCAGAAGACTGTCCCGACAAACTGGATCCGCCCGGTCATAGTCCCAATTTTCAAGGGATGATGCCGTTCGGAATGTGGCAACTATAGAGGGATCTCAATTACCTCTAAATTACTTACGTTTGTCGTTTTCTACAGACTGACTGGCGTTCATGAAGGCCAGATCCACGAAGAGAAAGCTGGCTTTCATCGAAATCGAGGCTGCATCGACGTCATCTTCACTTTGCGTCAATTGCTAGAGCACCGCCATATATATTGCCGACCCACTGTCGTCGTGTTTGTCGACATCAAAGATGCCTTCGATTCGGTGGATCGATGTACCCTTTGGGACTGTCTACTCAGGAAAGATGTGCCCGATAAATATGTAAACATTATCAAAACGCTGTACACGCATAGTTCTGGCAGAGTGATGGTTTATGGCAAACTGTCGCCGCCCTTTAGTATCTCCCGCGGTGTGAGACAAGGTTGCCTGTTGTCACCTTTCCAATTTAACTTCGCTTTTGATAGAGTCAGAAACAGTGTTCACTGAACACGACCTGGAAGGTGTGGAGCTACTTCCTGCTGAGCGACCTCTAGACTTGGAGTATGCGGACGACATTGTCATCATATGTGACAGCGCCCAAACGTGCCAGGCTGCACTGGACCGATTGGCACTGGCTGTCAATCGTTTTGGGCTATGCTTTGCTCCATCGAAATGCAAAATTATTCTCCAAGATGGGCAAAGACCCACCCCTGCGTTAATCTTTGGTGGTGATCAGCTAGAAGTCGTTAAGGAAATCAAATATCTGGGCAGCTATATTAGCCCCCGTGGGATCGAAGCTGAGAGTACGAACCGTACAGCAGAAGCTCGAGGTGATTTTGCCAATCTTCGCCACCTGTGGCGCAGACGCAATATTACTTTTGCTCTGAAGAGCAGAGTTTATAATGCAGCCGTCCGTTCAACCCTCCTGTACGGTTGTGAAATCTGGCCCATCAGGTCGACAGACATAAAGAGGCTCGTCATATTCGATCATCGCTGCCTTCGCAGCTTAGCTCATGTCGGGTGGGAGCACCACGGGAGCAGTGAGCGTGTTCGGCGTTGCGTACTTGGTGCAGGAAGAGCGAGTGAACCGCTCAGCACCATTATATCACGCACCAGGCTCCGATGACTGAGCCACGTGTTGCGCATGCCAGCACACTGACTCCCGCGACGTGCATTGTTTGCGCGTTGTGGGTGTGGTTGGAAGAGGAGGAGGGGAGGCCAAACGAAGACATGGTCGAGAGGAATGAAAACCCTCACTTCGAAGTTGGCGTCGGTTGGTGCATCCCGATTGCCTGGCTGGGGTCCTAAGGACGATGAACACGTTTGGTTGGACACTTGCTGACATGGCTAGGAGCCGGCCCCAATGGCTTTTGTGCTGTGAGTTTCTTTGTCCATCCCCCTCTTGCTTTGCCTTCCTCTCCATTCACGATCTCATTAGTTAAGCATAATATAACTCTCCTTTTGCGGCACAAGGCCGGCTGTTAGCTCTCCAGAACGATGTCCATCTGTTACTGTGGTCTCAGCTGGCGTGCCACTGTTTGTTTTCCTTTTCTTGTCTTTTGTATTGCGGCACAATAGCTTAGGTGTTTTCCACCTGCAGCTAACGTGTATAATGCTGCTACTGCTGCTGCTGATGATGATGATGATGACGATGATGATGATAGGCGTTGTGTCAGTTAGACCGAAACAGAACCCAGTCCGGTCTCTTTTCGGAAGAGCGATGAAAATGTGCTCCGATTACACAATTGAAGCAGATCGCGCTGTAATACGAAAAGTGTTTCTTACTAACAGCCATCCCGAGGATTTCATTGACAGGAATATGCGAACCGACTGTGCGGTCGCCAAAATACCCACAGCATTAAAGAAACCCGTCTATTTCTCGTTACCATTCAAAGGAAACAATAGTTCCGAACACTTAGCAAACGGGCAAGAGCGGCCGTCATTAACACCTACGGGGTTGCACAATTACGAATTATCTTCACTTCCACGCCCATGATGCACCTCTATCTGAAGGATAAACTGTGGATATAACCTCTTGTGTGTGTATCAATGTACTTGTTCATGTGGGGCAAGTTACATAGCTCGCACCACGAGACGTTTGTCTGAACACCTTCGCGAGCATCATCCAGCGTGGCTAAGGCGACGGTTGAACAAAACGTGTACCACTTCACTAGTCGCGCACCTAGTCCAGACAAATCATCCCGTCGTTATCAGTAAAGACTTTCGCCCGACCTACCGTGTGATGGGTGTCCATTCCAAGCTTATCAGATGCCGAATCGTTGCAATGGCGGAGGTGACCACGATTCGTTTCAATAACCCTCCGTTGTGTGTGCATAAACAATTCGTTAAGGCTTTGGCTTTACTAATGGCCAGCTGTCGCACGGGCAGCTGCTGTTTGAACGGACCACACCCATTATGAGCATTTTGGCGCCTTCACTTTAGAGCTGCTCAATCTATCCTTTTTTTATCTTAATTATTTAAATCCGTGGTATTTGGCCTGATGATGAATCACCGAAAACGAGCTTGTTTGCTAGACTGTATTTTCATGCCTGAAAAGTGAATTACTCCTCATCTGTGTAATGATTGGTCACATGTTTCAAGAGGTAGGCGCGATGTATGCCGATGTGTGTTTGGTGGTGGTGGTTTGTGTGTGTGTGTGGTGGCAGGGTTCATAACGAAACCGTCAAAGGCGATCTGTGGAGGCGGAAGCCGGTGCTTACACATCGGAGACAACGGGCTAATTCGAACAGTCTGAAGAACTGAAGTCTGAAGACTCGTTTCAACTCATTGGTGACCTGGATAAAATCAACCTGTTAGAAAAAGTCGTGTGTTCCTTGGATATAGATTCCTTATTCACGGACGTACCACTACATCAAATGGTTGATTACGTTTACGAATTAGCCGAACGCTCTGGCTGTTCGTTGCCGATTCCCTACTGAATTGTTGAGAGAATCCCTGCAATTGTGTGCGGAGAATGTAGACTTTCATTTCCGGAACCCACTGTACCGTCAAATTGATGTTGTAGCAATGGGTAGCCCATTAGGTCCTGTTCTCGTTCATTTCTTCATGCTGACAATGAGAGAAGCATTTCTACGGAAATAGCCCAGGTACCCTACTACGAACGATATGTTGATTATGGCCTTCTGTTCCGTCATCCACTCTACACCTCAAGCATGTCTGATCGCACCCAACGTTATGTATATCAGTTATCTATATCAGTTATTGCTAATGGTTCTAAGGAGACAATACGTAATGCATGCATCTACCGGTCTTCGTCTTCTCTCCACGCTTTTCACACTGGGTAATGTATACATCCAGACACATCCGCACAGAAATACACGGAGGACGGGTTAAACACACACGCGCACATGCTCACACTAACCATGCTATAGTATCAAACGTCTGAGCAGCTGTGAAGTGCAAAATGAATGCGCGTCAGCGAAATTTCATACATTACAAACACTATTTACACTCAACTACGTTTTTTTTTAGTCCTTTCCTTCAACTGTAGTCATTTCCAAGTAAAATTCTGCCGGTGGCCGAGTGGTTGTCACGTTTGCTTCCCAACCGTAAGGTCACCGGTTCGAATCCGCGTATGGGTGGGCGTCCTCGCGGTATAATCAGCCCGCGCGCGACTGGTGGTGGTCGCGCGGCAGCGAAGCGCCGTTACGGCGTATAAGCTGACACATTTCTTTTTTTTCATTTTCAAAATTCTGCCATTTTACCTGATGTCTACTCCTGACTTTCCAACCTTCGCAACCAACGAACCACGGTTTCCATGTTACATGCCCAATAGGCTACGGTTGAGTGACCAATGTTTAGTTACTGTAATTTACTGAAAAGCCTGCGCGTCGATCAGAAGCTATTTGGATCAGAAGGCAATGTATTACTTAAATGGTAACCAACTCCGTTCTGCGACTCGGATTTACTCTTCCTTGATTGGCTGCCTCTGGCAAAACACCATTTTTATCGATCGAGCTAATTGGTTATTCGAGCTTACCAAACTACTCTCGTTCACACGAGCAGGCGTTGCTGCTGGATTAGGGGCGGACAATTGATCGCGCGGCCTCATACCTGTTCGTTCCGAGTGGGTATACGATTACCAACAGCTGCCATTACAATGCTCACACCACAAGAACAATTCATCAAGAAGAGGTCATCTTGCCTAACCCTTGGTCGATGACTCATATGTTGTATTATGCTAGTCGGGTTCGTATTCCTCTACTGTACCTGTTAGCACTAATTTCCATGGTGAACACTCAAAGATATAGCAGACATTATTCACTCTGACTTACTTAAGTGCAACATTGGATGAAGGCACAATGAATCAGTTTGGTTGTTTAACTTTCATCTGTTACTTCTAAACTAACTGGAACGCCGATTTAGTCCTGTGTCTATAGGTACACGAAGGACGACGGTTCAGTAGATATGCATAACTTATGGGCCATTCTTCAAGCGCATAACTGCGACTTCATTATCTATGCATAGTCCATTTACTGCAGTATCTCACAAACTTACAGACAACCAGACGGTAGTTGTAAACAAGTCGATATATTTTCGGTCGACACTTGATATTTAGTCCGAGCTTTTATTCCGATAGTGGTTCACGTGCAAGTACATGCGTTTCGTATACTGATATTCTGACTAACACTATATATCGTTCGTCTATTCATCCATATTTTGCTTAGAATTTTTATTGTTTTTCATTTGGTTCGCTCTCATTTAGCTCAACGGTTCAAAATCCTGCCTTATGCCACTCAAACATACTTCCCCAAGGGAAGGGACGCCACCGAGGATGCACTCTGATGACAAATGTCTCTGCACCTATCCATTTGGCTTGTCAGATCATCCTCCGCCTCCTGAACATTGTGACAGGCAGACGCTGTTGGAGTGGAGAATTGGAGTACAAGAGTCTATTGTCGTCGGACTGCTAGAAAAAATTTCTCTTTTAAAGGCCGAGATGTTGGAACAGCTCAAATACACAAAGACACTGGATCAAGAGCAGAGCAATCATCTACACGAGCTGCATATCGAACTTAAGGGACTAATCGATACTATCCTATCGATGAATAAGGAAGTTCAGGTAGGCTTTTGAAGCAGTTGTGCCAACTGGTAAACAATTGGGGCACGACATAGTTTTAAATCTTGAAATATGCTTATAGAAATGTAATCATTCGATTCGGTGCAGAACTTTCTTCTCGACAATTCTCATCAGACTACTACATAGGTAAAAGCTGGTTAAACATTCCAATAAGCCAATTAAGCTAGGTTAGGGCTGGGGCAAGTCTAATCAGGCTGCGTTGTTTGTCGACCGTCTCTCCAATCGACAACGGCAGTAACGCACATGCAAATGGTTGGAGGCATCCGGTTCCGTATTTGCCTGTCACTGCGGCCTCCACGGGGATAGCCACAGGACGCCTGCGCCTACAGAGGGACCATGGGTGGCTTGCGCTGCGCCACCCACAGCTCCAACCACACACCCCATATCCAATGTAAACCCGAAGGAATAATACCGGGAGGCATGTGGAGGTGAGCCAGGTTTCATCAACAGAGTCGGCGCACACCCCTTCACAGGCAAACACAAGCACGCTGTATTTGGGAATCAAACGCACACAAAGCGGTGGTTAGGCCATAGGCAACTCCACACACAAACCATGTGCATAGAATCACTCTTTGAGCCTAACACGATCACGAAGACCGTGCACCCCGTCCGCTCCAGTAATGGCCAACTGTCTCCTAGAGCCAGTATAGACGAGGTGGATGGCTTAAGACAAGTAGACACCTTGTCAACACGCACATCAAGCACAGCCAGACCCGGGGGTGTCAAGCAACAGCGAGTCACATAAAATGACGATATCAACTAAAATAAATTGAATAAAGCATATGCATTAGCCGACTTAACTATTTACTGATTTGGCATATAAAATAAATGGGTTGTCAACATATCCGCGATAAATTCAAAATGGCAGCAAAATCGATAAAAGTGCGCATTATACCAACGCGACTAAAATTAAGACAAATAACCACCTTTCGTTTAAACGAGGAGTAAATGTAAATAGAAGCTTAATCCGATATATATAAAAATAAGCTAGCAAAGTGAGTATTAACAAAATATAGCAAACCGATCATCTGAAAATAAACTCAGCAAGCAAGTAAGCGGTTAGTAATTCCAATGTTGTGTACCTACCAATGCTGCGCCGGTTCTGCTTACGTTCTCAGCGGGACTCTCCATCGTTTCGGTGTTGGCCCCGAATGGCCTCTCTCGTGGCTCATTAGACCAGCCAGACTCAGGCACTCACGACCGCATGTGCTACAACACCATGTGCTCGACGTCAATGGAGTACAGCCCATCGGTGCTTGTCGCTTCTGCACCTACCGCTTCTCCGCACACACGAGGGCTTTCTCTTGCACCTCGACAACTGCCTTCGTAATCAAATCGCGCCATGCATGCCGATCAACTGCCTTCGATTCCCATGACCTGCAATTAAGATTAGTACGTGAGAGGCTCACTTTGATCATCTCATTTACAGGAAGCTTCGGTTTCCCCACATGCCGCTTCCCCACACACAGTAGCTACTTCGGTATCCGCGTCGTATCCATACGCCACACATGACCGACCCACCTCAGGTGTCTCAGCAAAAGTATGCAGTCTACTGCATACATCCCACTTCGACGCAACACTTCCGTGTCTGCAACTCTGTCGCACCAACCGATGCGCAAAATCGTTGCAGACACTGTTGATGAAACCGCTCGAGATGTCTCTTACCTCGCCTGTACAACGTCCACGTTTCGCTGCCCAGTTGAAGAACGGACAGCGCCATGGAATTGTACACCATCAGCTTCGTGCCAACGGTAGGCTAATGGTTGTTCTACACTTGGTACTCAACTTTCCTGAATGCCGCCGCTGCCTTCAAGACCCGGATACGAAACTCAATGTGTATTTGCTATTCTGTCGAAATCACACTCCCAAGGTGGCAGAAGCTGCAGGCTGTTTCCAATACTTCATCACCAATGCTGTTTTGCGGCACCATTGCAGAGTACACCTTCGGTGAAGAACGAAAGAGACAGATAGTTTTGTTTGTATTGATAGTGAATCCGAATTTGGCCGCTGTCGAAGCCAGAGCACTGCTTATGCGTTGCAACACATCCGTGCTCTGTGCAATCAACGCACAGTCGTCAGCGAACAGCAACACACGGATAGTCGTATCACAGACTAGAGTTCTCGCACCGAAACGACGGATGTTCAACAACCCACCATCAATACGGTGCTCCACACGAAAACCGTAAGCACAATCCGCATCATGCCTACACGACCTCGTGGCATGAAGATAAATATTAAACAGGGCAGGAGCTAAGACGCAGCCTTGCTTCACAACAAAGACAGCTGCACTCATCAGAGGTCTGTCCACTCAGCTGCACCCTCGCCCGCATATCGCTGCGTAGACATTTAATCAAACTTAGAAACTTACTCGGACAACCAAACTTACTCAACACCCGCCACAATGCCTCGCGGTTTATCGTATTAAATGATTTGATGAAATCAATAAACAGCAAGTGCAATGGCTGGTACCGTTCTCTACACCTCCTTTAACTGACGACCCGAACAGCATCCACACTGCTCTTCCGCCACGTTCGGTTCCACAGCCTGACTGACGAGGCGGTTGAGCAGGATTCGGGCAATCATTTTGCCCACACAACTCAGCAAGTTGATGCCACGATAATTCGCGCAACATTACTTACTTCCTTTGCCCCTTGTACAGTGGTAGCACAAGGGCATCCTTCAGCTCAGGAGGCACCGCCTCCTCAATCCACACGCGTTGCACAAAGTGGTGCAGCGGACTCACCAACATGGGTCAGTTATGTTTCAATAGTTCAGGCGGGATTTCGTCGGCACCGGCACACTTGTCGTTTTGCAGTTGAGCAAGTGCTCTCTACATCTCATCTAGTGTCAGCGTGTCCGCCAGACTCGCCTTCACATCGTGCTGCTTCGGACCGTACAAGGTAGGCCAGTCGATCTCTGGACGGTTGTTCAAGAGACAGTCAAAGTGCGTTCGCCAGATCTGCAGTCTGTGTGTAGGTGGCGCCTGAGTTGCCATCGATTAGCGTCCTCAGCGACTCCAACCTCGTTCCGTATATCGCCTTCAAGGAGTCAAATAATTCCTTGTGTTGGTGGCGTTTGGCGCAGCACTCAATCTGCTTCGCCTTCTCCGTCCATGCATTTTTAATGTGACAGAGCTCTCGGGTCAGTCACCGTCGAATTCTGCCAAACTTTCTCTTCTTCCCCCAAGTTATTGGGGTCTGCCACATATGCAGTGAATGCTGTATCCTTCTCAGACACTGTTACAGATCGGCCCTTACTAAATCACGACTCTTAGTAGAACGCAGTATTCGGCCCGTAGCGCACGACAGCAGAACACGTCAGTTTCAGCAGTACCCAGAATGTATTATGTATCGCCATCAGCACAACTCTTCGCATTAGTTCAGACAGTATAATCGATGATTGGCTTGGCGTTAACGGACACACGTTGATACTGGTGGATCTAGCCAATAGGAACCCAGGTTAATCGATGACTAGTTTGCCGTTGGACAGACACACTGCGCAGATGCCAAAGACACCAATGCGCCAAATATCGCACTGTTCTCAAAATACTCGGGCCGCTTACAGTTTGCGCACCCGGTTGTCTCTTCGGCAGCAGCTGTCCCCTGATCGCAAATGTGGTGACACAGATGGCCCATTATGGCTATACATTCCACCGCGCACATGCGTACAGCCATCGTCTTCTCCAACTCCAGCCTCTTCTCCGCGGTACCTAGGGAAAGAAAATAATATTTCCGCCAGTTCACGGCAGGAGTGCAATACATAGATTTACGAAAGTACATGTACAGTTATGTCCGCACCAGTTTGTGATTCGTGCCACACAGCTCCACGCAGTACATCTGTCATGCGCACTTCACTCATGTCACGCTGAAGTACAATGCTACCGTCGAGCAGGTGAACGTGACCACGCTTTGTGTGCGTCCACTCAGTGCAAACCGAGTGTTCGTGATTGTCAGGCCGTGAGTGGCACACAGTGAGCACAGCCTGTCACCGTTCGCATTCGCGAAACCAATGCCATGCGAACGGAGTACATCTTTTCGCACCGATGCATCACGCGCAACGCGCGCGTTAAGATCACCCAGCAGCAATAGTTGGTCGCTTCTCGGCACAGACCGTATCACAGAGGATAGCTGTGTAAAACTGAGCATGCGTGGTTTCAGGATAACACATCGTCGGACCGTATCTGCTTATAAAAGTGGCAAGCTGCCCTCTTCCTAGTCGTAGGCGAGCAGTCCTCAGTCACGTGCTTAGGCCAGCTGGTTCACTCACCAGCTGTCCATGGAGGCGATCGGATATTGCAGTTCAGACCCCATGTTCACGTGGTGCTAAGATGGCGTTGCCCACCCAGTAGAACGTGCAGCCAGCACCTGCTTCATGCAACTTACCTTGTTCAGCAAGCCGAGTCTCACTGAGCGCCGCAATCTCGATGTTGTAACGCGCCAATTCCATCGCGACCAGTGCAGTGCGTCGCTCGGGGCGCTCAGTCGAGTTTCGGTTCGGTAGTATGCGCACGTTCCAGCACCCGATGTTGAGTGCTTTGCGCGCAGGCATACGATTGCACTGGTGGGCAATTGCACGCGTGGTGGTGGTTGTGCTTTGGAGGTTTGCTTGAGGGACTCGCCCGGAGCCTTTAGCTCAGTGCACATGCGCATGGTTGGAGGCATCCTGTTTCGGATTTGCCTGTCACTGTGGCCAGCCACAGGACGCCTGCGCCTACAGAGGGACCATGGGTGACTTGCGCTGCGCCACCCACAGCTCCAACCACACACCCCATATCCAGTGTAAACCCGAGGGAATAAGACCGGGAGACATGCGGATGGGAGTCACGTTTCATCAACGGAGCCGGCGCACACCCCTTCACAGGCAAACACAAGCACGCTGTATTTGGGAATCAAACGCACACAAAGCGGTGGTTAGGCCGTAGCCAGCTCCACACACAAACCATGTGCATAGATCCACTTGCTGAGCATAACACGGTCACGAGGGCCGTGGACCCCATCCCCTCCAGCAACGACCAACTGTCTCCTGGAGACTGTATGGATGAGGTAGTGGCTAATAGACAGGTAGGTACCTTGTCAACATGCACATGAAGCGCAGCCACACCGGGGATGTCATGCAACAGCCAACCACTTGAATCGACGATATCAACTAAAATAAATCGAATGTTGCATACAGAAATGCCGACATAGCTCTTCAATAAATGTACATATGAGATAAATTGGTTGCCAAAGATTTCGCCATGGGTTCAAGACGTTTGAAAAGATATTTTACATGCGCATACGCACATGCATACCGCACAAGACGATTCGTTCGTCCGATGATGTGACGGGGACAGTTGAGTTACTGCTGAAGTTGATGTGTAGGAGATCAGCGATGGCATTCCCGATACCTGACACATGGCGTATGGTAGCAGTGAACTGCGTGCTTGCCGGAAGTGGCGGATGGCTAAGTAGCTGACACACAATTCTCTGCCAAACATGCTGTAGCAGGATTCCGCTGGTTGCAGGCTTTTTTGAGAAGAAATCTAGAGGTTGCCATTGCGCACAAATGCGTTGTTGGAGAACAGCTCTTTTTGGGACGTCTAGGCATCATCCGTAAGAGAGAAGGATGCAGCCGGTTCGGAATGAGCAAGGAGAGCTATAAGGGTGATTGCATCATTGAGGTCGGTATAAGCGGTGTGTGTTGTGCCAGAGAAAACGAACTTGCGCTCGTAACCCTTAACACGCGCAATCAGCTCAGGTCAAGAATGTGCTTTATGTACCTATGAAGGGTTAATATACATCCACAACACACATCAGGAACAGGGATAACTAATGAAATTGAACAGTACGAGAGGCAAGGTAAAAGACAGCAGTTTCTAAAGTGTTGACAAAGGTACTTGAGCGGCGAACAACGCGGGATACAACGTAGATAGTAACTGACCAAACCGCAAAATCAATAAAGGTGCCTAAATGAAATCGGAGCTGATAAGTCTTTAATTGGCTGTCTCTCATCAGTAACCACCTCTGTACCAAAAGATGTGGTGAAATGGTCTAGAAATTCTACAGTTGACTTGCCAAGTTCACAATTAGTCATGTTAACTGTGACACCGTGTTGGGTCAACCGCTGAAAGAGAGAATGAGGATAGTCGAATTGAGCTTCTTCGGAGAAACTGGCTACTAGGATGCCATCATGGATGAAGGGTTGGAGTGCATATGCGGTGTTGAATAGTCCAGAACGCGTTCTTGAAAATTTGAACAGATCAAGCGGAGTGATGACGACTGTTTTAGTAGCTTTTAGTAAGGTCTTTTTTATGCATGTGTCTGGCGTCATGTGGTTGTCCCCGTGAAGGCCGCAGTGACAGGCAAATCCGGAACCGGATGCCGCAAACCATCTGGTGATATGTACAAACAAGATCGATCTAGATGAAGATCGTCTTATATGTGAGGCATGCTGTAACGTCCCAGCTTAGCAGCGGAGGAACTACATGACTCCTTGCACTTACGGGCTTTGTTGCCGAAGCGCAAATGATTAACAGTGATCTAGAGCAGTAGGTTTCGGGCGAAATGGTGATAATCTAGGATGGTGGCAGTGCTTACAGTCTACGGTCAGCCTCTCGACTTGGCGTTTAAGCGACGCTAATTTAGATGACAGTGTATACAGTACCGACATCTCACTAGTAGTGGGTGTCACTGGGATTTCGTCGGTGCTAAGTCTTGCAAGTGCTCTTGGTTCAGCCGTTGGTTGGTGCCGTTCGAGGAAGCGGGCTGCTAGGTCTGCAACTGCTGCGCGTGGTAGGGCGTTTGCTACCACGAGGATAGCGGGTGTTCTTTCTGGAAGGCACTGCATCTACATCTCACGTAAAATCCCAGTGTCCAAGTTGGATGTGCCAATTAGCTGCTGCCTTTCTGGTAACAAGGCCGACGGCTTCTGATCTCCCAGTTGCAGATCCCTAAATAGTTGGAACGATCTCATTAAGTTGGCGAATCAAAATGGCTGATGTCATGTTCCGAGCTGGGGTCACCAGTTCCTTTGTGCGCCTCAAATGTTAGTCGATAGCGATGACTCATAAAAAACGCACCGAATACGGACCGATATAGAAAATCAAGACTGCTGGACCCAACGTATAGTGCTAAGGTTGCAAGGAATGGGAGCGAATCGATAAGAGCGAGGAGCAACGTGGCGTGCAACTCACTGGGCAGAAAGTGTGTACGGGATGTACGATCAATAAAATAGATGGATGCTTAGGTGCAACGACCAATAAAATGCTATGTTGTGAATTACTGCGAGTACTTGTTTCAGATTCGCTACAATGCGTACATATTTTTAGAATTTGCAACATTGTGGTATCTCAATGCCTGCCTCACCTTTATCCTATTACTTTTGAAACTTTACGGTTGCAATTTTACCTGGTTCGTTTATGAAGTTTCTCTGATTATTAATTTCAAAATGCAGTTTGTTGCTGCCATCGAGCTCGGTGATACAGGTGCTTTGCGTGTGCTTTAAGCTAACCTGCTCCGTGTGTTGCTCACCCAATAATAAGCATACATTTGTGACACAGGCATTGTCCTCATCGCCAATAGTCACATAACAGTGCATTCTGTCGATGCTTGGTTGTCAGATGATCATAAGGATTCTAGTAGTTACAAATTATGCAAATCAAGGAAAGTAACTTCCTTGTCGGTACAACTGCACAGTCAGCAGTTCCATCTGTACGGGTTTTCGTTTGCAGTCTTATGAACAGACGCGATGAACTCTGTTGTTCCTTTGCACTTTACGGAAATCTCAGATTTTCCTCCACATGGTTCTCCATTCGGCCTCCCAGCACTCTGATGCAGATGGGACAGCAAGCTTGCCTGATCCGCACTCTTTAGAAGCTCTCGGCTGGCTTGCCGAATTCTACCTCCTCGTGGTACCAGCTGAGTGCTTCGGGTGTACTCCGTTCCAGCGAAATGTTCGACCACAATGTTCTACCTCGGCGGGGCATTGTAGTCCAGCAATTGTGCTGATTTCATGGGGAGTATTGGCCTCTGTTTGGTGATCTACCAAACAAAAGACGCATGAACTGAACATTCAGTCAGTTCCTCCCAATGGGTGCGGGGAGTTTATTTAGCCAAAGACTCGGGGTGGGGCGCCCTAAGTCAACTCTCTACTTCGGCTTGGGCAACCGGGTAGTATCACGCCCTCTCACAAAACGTGCTCATCAGCTACCGTCTCTCCTTCTCACGTTCACGCGACTTTATCACACGCCAATTATTTGTTTGCTAACAATCCATACTTTCCGTTACCCGATTCGTGTGTTCAACAATCTGGCTGCGACTCCGGTTGCGCCGCGAACCACGGAGTTCAATCTATGGCTCTTCCTCCTCCCTTATCCTCGTTCTGTCTGGCATGCTGCAACATTCGGACACTCGTGCAGCTTGGACAGGAAGCCGGTCTAACTCGCACCCTAGAATCTCTCGATATTGATGTCTGCTGCCTTTCAGAAACCCGGTGGCAAGATCCCAGCACTGTGCTTACATTGACATCCCCCACTGACCAACAACCCAAATTTTAATGCACAACTTGGCCACCTGTTACCATATGAACGCCACGTTGGTGATCACCACGCGTTTGATGTGAACTGCTCTGATAACGGAGAGAGGCTTCTCACATTGTGCGAAGACAACCACCTGTTTCTCTCGAGCACTAACTTCTGGCGTACGAAGAATCGTTCTGCAACGTGGCGTCCCCCTTCGCCAACACAACCGTGGTTTCAAATTGATCACATTGCAATTATCTTCAGATGGCGTGGCAACGTACTGGACTGCATGTCCTTTTGGTCCCCCTTTCGTTGATTCAGATCATGCAAGGGTCTGCTCGAAAATCTGTATATGTTTTGGGGGTCTCGAAACACGAAGCACCGCAAAATTGATGTAAACAGATTAACTGATTCCTCTGTCCAGGCGAGTTATCAGTCTCCACTGGCATACGCACTCAATTACAATCCACAGCATGACGTAAGGCAACACTGGACTTGTATACAGAAAGTGAGGATCATTTCCGTCAGTCAAGCTGCGGCCTAGCTCGACGCCCCTTGAAGGCTTGTATCTCTGCTTGTTCTCTGGAGCTGTTCGAACGCCGCAAAGATATCCCGGCGGAATCAGATTGCAACGAGCGACGCCATTCTGCCAACCGGCTGCTCAAGCAAAGCCTACCGAGGATCGCGAGGCATGGTAGTCTGAGCTTACTTTAGAGATGGAGAGCACTGCCCTCTCTGGCAACACTAGCAAGCTTTTCCAACTCATTCGGTCCACTGGCCTCAGGAAGCCTGATGTCAGTGAGGTCATTTGCGAGGTGGATGAGTCTCCGACCACCAATCAACTGAGGTGTATGGACCGCTGGGTCGAGCACTTTCACTCGCAGTTTAACTGGCCTCCACCGTCCATCAGTACATGCAGTACACCTAGTTGTCCACCCTGGCTCGTCCCACTGAATCCACCCAGCGAAGCGCAAGTCTGCATCGAGATTCGACGCTTGAAGCGGTTTAAGGCTGCCGGCTCCTGACGGACTTCCTCCGGAGCTGTTCAAATACGGCGTTGTTGCGATCATTAACCAGCTGAGCTTGCTGTTCGCAAAACTCTGCCATGAGTGGAAAGTGTCTTCCTCTTGGGGCGAATCAGTTATTGTCCTGATTTTCAAGAAAGGCGGTCGCACTTCATGTGTAAATCATCGCGGGGTTAGTCTTAGTTAGATTGCCTCTAAGCTATTAGCATCCATTCTGCGCCGTAGATTATCCGCAACACGTGAATCATCCTACCCTGAAGAACAAGCTGGTTTCCGTCTCGGCAGCGAATGCGTGGATCAAAGCTTCACGCTCCGCCAGCTCCTCGAACATCGCCACATTTATCGCTGGCCCACTATCGTTGCATTCCTAGGCATACGTGCCGCTTTTGACTCCGTTGATCGACCTGCTTTATGGCGTTTCTTGCTAAAGAACGAGGTGTCAGAGAAATATATCGCCATCTTACGAGCACTTTACCTTCATACATCCGGCAGAATGAGGGTCTTTGTCAAGTTTTTCTCGCAATTCGCTGTCACTAGCGGTGTGCGACAGGACTGCTCTATGTCCCCATTCCTCTTCAACTTCGCAGTCGAAGACTTTCTGTTGAGTGCTCTAGAAGGTTTCCGACATTTTGGCCTAGAGCTTCTACCGGGGGAGCGCGTGACCGACTTAGATTATGCTGATGATATCGCCTTACTTGGTGACGATCCTCAGGATATGCAACTCATTCTATATCGTCTGGCAGTTGAAGCGTCTAAGTATGGCATGAGCTTCGCCCCATCGAAGTGTAAAGTACTGCTCAAAGATTGGTTTTCACCTGCTCTCCTGTTCACTCTAGAAGGTGCATCACTTGAACAGGTAAATAGTTTCGTCTACCTTATGAGCTGTGTTTCTGCTGATGGCACTATCAGCAAAGAAGTTTCTCTTCGCTTCGCTAAAGCCCGATCAGTATTTGCCAATCTGAGGCAATTGTCGTGTCGTCGCAACGTCTCATTCTCGCTAAAGATCCGCGTTTGCAGTTCATCATTTCGCTCCGTATTGTTGTATGGGAGCGAGTCCTGACCGATTCGGGTGGAAGACATGCGTCGTCTTCCTGCCTTCGATAACGGTTGCTTAAGGAGGGTTGTTCGTGTTTGGTGGCAACATCGAGTTAATAGTAATGACGTTCGACGTCGCATCATGGGGAATGCGAGTATTCCCTTCAACAAACTGATTTTTTTGTGCCAGTTGAGATGTCTCGGTCACGTCCTACGCATGGCACTTGAGCGTCTACCGCGTCGCGCTCTATTCGCTCGTCAAGGACCTGGCTGGAGGTGACCGCGTGGTGGTCAGCCTTCCACTTGGCGACAGCACATGAAATCGCTGACGTCGTGTCCAACCGCTGTTGGATCCGTACGCCTTCCAGGATGGGGACTCAAAGATGAGGAGTGACAATGGCTTAACACTCTTGAAGACATGGTCCGCAACCGGAATCAGTGGAAGAATTGTGTACACAATTGTATTGCTTCACATGTTTAATACTTCAAACATTGAAAATGACTGTTGCGATTATATACATACATCAGAAACCGGATTTCAAGGCTCTAGAACCACTAACACTTGCACTTTTCTGGGGACCCAGAGGCTTACGCTTCTCGCCAGGTTAATGTTGGAGTTGCACTGAGTGACAAGGCTGAGTCCGCCATGTTTTACTGGCTCACGGTCAACAGTCGGATGTGCGCAATCTGCTACAAGGTACATGTTATTTAAGCAAACGTCGAGAAGTTTGGCGTGCTCTGTTTTTCGTCTCTGCCTACGTTACTCCAGTTTAGAAAGAGTTAAAAGTTGTTTTTACTAACAACTACATAACATAAACCTTCTTCCAGAAACACTGAGATCGTCATTCTGGCCGGAACTTTTAACACACATGTGGGCCGCCTTCCACCAGGCGAGCGTCATCTTGGAGGGGAGGGGTTGGCTCCGCTATCAGTCGATCAGACGGCGAAGAGACTGTTGAATCCCTACTCTGAGCACTGCTTGTTTCTTTCAAGCGCTAGTTTTCAACACTCCAAGTGGGGGACGTACTCAAACGCAAAAATGGTCCCAGTTTGACCACATAACAAGGAGTTACAGATAGCGAGGGAGTGTAATGGACTGCTGATTGTTCCGGTTCGTGCTAAGTTCTGCGTGCCCAGACCTACGCACCATCCACCGAACGTCGCGAATCCACAAACCTCTATGACCTTAACTGATATATGAGGCTAAGCACTGGCTACGCGCGTGTGTACGCATGTGTGTAGCACCGGCTGATGGTTTGCTTACCGTAGCTATTAATTGATGAATCTTTCAGTGCCCGTTTGACTCACGCAACTAATTACCAAGCCTCACTATCAACACCGCTTCAGACGATGACTGATCCACAATGGGCGCATATGAAACATGCCTTATTTTCTGCCAGTATCGGTAATTGTGGAGTGGCCTGTCATTTGCCGAAGAACTGGATCTTTGTATTGCTGATGGACAGACGCCGCTCGGTCCCGGTCGTCATCAATCGTAGTGAAGAATATCGATCCATAGGTTGAGAATCGCGCAGTAGTTTACAAAAAGACCGTGAAACCTGCTGGTGTGAAATTGCCAGAGAGATACAACTTGCTGATTTCTGTTAATACCAGCAGTTTTCGTCTCTTTGGAGTCACCGGTCTAATGAAACAATCTGCAAGGAGGTTGGCTCCTTACTCACTAATCTTTAGTGATGATTGCGACGATGAATTACACATTTTGCTCACAGTTTTGTTTGCCGCCAACTCAGTCTGGTTCCTCTGGCGCGCTCACTAGTGCTGAGTGACCCATCCCCACTAGGACATCTGGTATGAACTCCGCCTCTTGAAGCGTTATGAAGCACCCGGCCCTTATGGTCTACCTCCCGCCCTATTTGAAGCTAGCGGTGATTCGGTAGTTCGAGAATTCACTGCTTTGGTCACAAAATGTTGGTCGAAAGAGGAGGTTCCATCGTATTGGTTTTTGATGGTCATTTTCATCTTCAGAAAAGCCATACCTGCAGTTCTCCGTAACTACAGGGGTATATATTTGGTTCCCTACGATTTCATGCTTCTGGTGTCCACCATAATTCGCAGCTTATCGCCGACGCGCGAGTCGTTCCACTGGGAATAACAACCTGAATTTCACTCTTATCGCGGTTGCATCGAGCAAATTTTCATACTTCGCCATATCCACGAGCTTCGCGATGTGTATCATAAACCAACGATTGTTGTGCTCCTGTTCAATAGTTCAATAATGTATGATGGGATAACAAGCATAACTTCACAATACCCACAGGATGGATACGCAGAAGAAACTTAAAACCAAAATGTTCCAACGTGGAACCTGAATTATCAGTGGTTAAACCATTGCACTTTATCAAACTGTTGTGAAGCGTTTATCACTGGGGTGAAAGTCTATGTCTTGAATTTCGTCATGTCTGGTGCGTTCACCACATATCTTGGTAATGCATTCCAGTAAGATCAGATTCTAAGTGAGTAAAAATACGTTCTACAATTCAAACGGGAGTGTTGCGTCATTAGTTTCAAGTGGTTGCCTCGGCACTTTTTGTAAGGGCTATGATCAGCAGTGATGTGCATGGATGCTCGCTTTCAGTTAGTATCCGGTATGTGAGAGTAAGATCTCCGCGAAGCCGTCCGTATTCTGATGAAAACACACCGAGTGCACAAAGACGCAGTTCGTAACTGAGACCAGTTAGTCCTTGGGTTGCCTTTGTGGCTCTTTTTTTGGGTTGTTCCAATAGGCGAATGTCTCGTTTAAACCATGGACACTAGGCATGAATTGCATATTCAACCTGAGGACGAACATAGGAGTTAATCAGCATTGCTACTAGCCGTCGCTCAAAGGTGCCGAGAGCTCCCCTCAAAATCCTCAAGTTCAAATTCGCCCACTTGCTGCTTTCGAATATTGGAGTGAATTGCCAAAACTTTCTTGCACGAGTATACCTAAGTTGCCCCAAAAGGTATGTGTCGACGAAGCTGCTGCGCGCCGTCAGCAGATGGCACTTTGCAGGGTTCAGTGGGAGCTGATTCGTTTCTGCCCATGCATTAATCCGAGTCAGATCTTCCTGGAGTAGACATGGTCTGATGCTGAGCGAATTGGTCTCCATATTTTGGCATCGTCTTTAAATATTTGTATCCTGGATGGAATGTTTGCTGGAAGGTCATTAATGTAGACTAAAAATAGTAGCGGGCCGAGAACGGATCCTTGCGGTACACCAATGGAGACGCACAGGCTTTCAGAGTGAGTGTCGTCTACTCTTCCCTTGCTTGTTCTGTCATGTAAGTAGTCTTTCAACCAGGTGAGCTGGAAACCGTTGATACTGTAGGCAGCAAGCTTTTGGAGGAGAAAGAAGTGATTGACCCTGTCGAATGCTTTAGAGAAACCTAAGTAAATCACATCTATGGGGACTCCTTCATCAGCCACTTTGGTCTGAGTCCCGAATAAGCAGCAAATTGGTGAGGCAAGATCGTCTGCGTCTGAAACCATGTTGGACATTAGAAATTATTTGTAAACTTTCAAAGTATCCCATCAGTTCACCTGCAATTCCTGATTCCACCACTTTTGATAAAACATGTAGGGGAGTAGTAGCTCGGTAGTAGGCAGGATCCGATCGCTTACCTCCTTTGTATACTGGAGTGATAATTCTATTTTTTTCACTCAGATGGGAGTGCATTGGAGTCAAGCAGACCCTGGAAAATGCTGCAAGTGATACTACTGTGGTGGGAGCAAGGGCTTTAAATACTTTTCGGCAGATCTTGTTGATTCCAGGGGCCCTGTACTCCCCGACAGACTGTAATTTGCTTGCAACAGCTGCTGGGGTAAGCTTTATGCTTGATAAGCCAACTAAATTTGTGAACAGTTGATAGGGCGAAGGTTCCACGGTATTTGTAGGTACCGAGCCGGACTGTAGGAGAAGAGCGTTCGCGGCATCCACAGCAGTAGTTGTTAGGTCACTGGCCATCTTGAGTGAGAGAGTTCCGAGCTTAACCGCTCTTTTACCATTCACATATCTGTATAGTGGTTTGGTGTTACTCGTAAGTTTCAACACCATGGTCCCTTGCCGTTGGTACTTATCGACTCTAATGAGCGACGTGCAGTAGTTTCGGATTGTTATGTACTTCTTCCATGTGGTATCACATGCGTTTAGCGAATGTTGCCTCCAGACCTCCTCACTTCTGTTGATCCATTTACGTGTTCTGCTTCGGATCCACCTGTTGGTCCGGCTCGCTGCTCGTAATGATTCAACTTTTGATGCTGATTCTACGACCCAGTTAATTTTGTCTTTCAATTCATTCCATGCGTCATTCGCTGAACTACGCGTCTGTAGGTCCCAGCCAACGGTTGCTGCTAAGTTGTACAGCTTAAACTAGTCCGCAACAGTTCGTTTAGTTTCTCTTTCTTTGTCAACAATGCTGGCATAACACAACAAAACGTTAGGACTGGATGATTGCTACGGCGCAGTGGAAGATCATATGCTACTGACTCAACCATCAACTCTTCATTAGTCAGGATTAAGTCCAGGAGTGATGGCTTGTTTGAACCGCGGTGTCTGGTTGGTCGATGCACATGATTGTACAAAACTGCCATGTCCATCAATTCAAGGAGCTTCGGTTTAAATGATGTCCCATCAGGGGACACTTATGCTATTGAAAGTACGTTGAAGTCGTCCAGTATAGGATAGTGAGAGAACTTTTGTGAAAAAACATAGCGGAGAGCGTTTAACAGAATCTTATTGCTGTCTGCTGACGAGTTCGGTGACCTATAGATAACTGCTAAGAGGCCAGCATCACGCGTCTTCTGTGATCCAACATCTCGACCTGCTAGGTGCAATCGACAAAATAGTGCGTCGGGAATAACAAGGGCTTCACATTTTAAGTAATCTCGATATTAGAGGGCAGTACCGCCACCGCGGGATGGACGACCATTCCGAATGACTGATACCTCACTGAGTTCAACCTCCGGATCAAGTATGTCGTTTGAAAGCCAGATTTCAGCAACTGCTATGAGGTCCTAAGTTGTTGTTTCATGTCGATGGCGCAGTTCCTGGAGCTTAGAATACAACCCCTATGTGTTGATGTAGCAGCATTTTATTGGTTGCCGATTTAGGAACTCGGTTCACTGTGAGTGATCTGCACAGATAGTACCGGTCTGCTGATGATTTTTGTAGCTGTTGTTTTCACGGTTGGCTGATCTGAGATAGGTACAAGCGAGACAGGCTCATCTCTATCTGAGGTCTGCACTTCTGCTGCCCCAAGTTTTCTGTTGTCATGCCACGCTTGGATCGCCACTGATAGCATTTCGGGTGCAGCCAAGATAACTTTCGGCCCGCTGCCTTGGTAGTTTGTGGAGGCACCTAAACGGGTCACGTCAAAAGCCACGACATTTTGCATGTCGTAGAGCTCTGTGATATGCCTCCATACTTCGGTGTCGTGCTTTTGCCGTTCATTGTTATCGTCATGCTTTAACTCTGGCACACTATGAACCAGCACCACTTTTTTCACCTCATTTTGACGTGACGCACTAGGGTTGGATTTCCGCTTCTGTCTTTCTGCCCATAGCCTGTCAGGAAAAATGCGGGCACTGACAGAAGAGTTCATTAAAATGTGGCTTGCTAAGAGAACAGCTTCCAGGTCGCATGTGTCATCAGATGTTACTCGCAGTAACCGAAGTTCCCCTACGTGTGGAGATGATGGACTTCGTGAAAGGCGTGTAAGACTAGTTGGGAGAACTTTCAGTCCGAGTGCGCAGGTTATTTCAGCCCAGCGGTTTTGCTCCTCGGCTTTTGGCGATTCACTAGTGAGTTCTGGGACGTTTGAACATGTTGCTGTCATCGTCTTTTGGTTGCGTAGTAACTGTTGGTTCTGCGGTTTCTTGTGAACGGGGCTTTGTCTTGTAGGAGTGATTATCTTGTCTGGTGTGGAAGACAGGACTAAGCTACGACAAGACTGTTTATGTGCAACGCTGTTTATGCCACCTTCCTTAAAAGTCAAGTGTCGTTTCCCAGCTAATAACTGAGTTGATCGCGCAATTTGTGCATAGCTTTACATACCTTGCAGTTTTTCGCGAGATTTTGGGGGCCGTTCAACCGGCCTGTCGTCATTGCTTTTCGTAACCAATTGTGTTCGTTTTTCACTGGACTGTGTAGCACCTTTTCTGGAGAGTTTAGGTCTTTTAACAGGTCTTAGATAGGTTAATCCGCAACTCGAGTTCAGAGAATTTACCTCCCAATACCGCGATCACTTCCTTTTGCTCTGGTAACGGAACAGCTAACGTTTCACACCTCATCGTAAGCGTTTGAACATGCCTAACGTTGGGACTAGCTGAACCTGCGTCACAGAAGCACAATCTATATGTTACCTTTTCTGTTCACGTTTGTTGCGTCGTAGGAATTGGCACAGAACGAGCACGTAACTGATGAAATCATCTCTGTTGTCAGCTTGTCTGCGCTACGATTGACCTTGGGTATGTTGTTAACTGCTTCCGGCGCATAAACTTCTCCGACCCATTGTTAGGTGGCTTGTATGCACTTTTAAGTCACGCTGGTCACACCTTGCTATCGACAGGACTGCGTTGTGGCACTGTCTAAAGAAAAAGTAACTACCCGAAAAGTTTCTTTCGGTACCGCGTGCTGTGTATAGTCTGATCTCGGGTAGAGTTAAGGCTTTTGGCAAGCTTTCACTCCTTTGATGTCGATAGCCCCCATTCCGCTTCAAATACGCCATTGAGGATGACCTCAAAAATGCTCTGGGAGACCTGCTGAACGCTGCCCTTGAGTTCCTCCCAGGTTGTCGAGTTGCTGATTTGGACTACGCTGATGACACTCAACAGCCGTTCAACTTGCACTTAACTGCCTGGCGATTGAAGCATCAAAGTATGTTATGTACTTTACCACATATAATGACAAGGCTCTGTGCCTGTACTCACAATTGGTGGCGAGACACTGGAGGTTATGGAGTCTTTTCTCTACTTGGAAAGCTGAACCACTGTTGGTAGGAGCGTTTGGGACGAGATTTCGATCCGTATCTCAATATATATATATATATATATATATATATATATATATATATATATATTTGCCTGTTACTGTGGCCAGCCACAGGACGCCTGTGCCTACAGAAGGACCATGGGTGGCTTGCGCTTCACCACCCACAGCTCCATCCACACACCCCAAATCCAGTGTAAACCCGAAGGAACATGACCGGGAGACATGTGGATGGGAGCCACGTTCCATCAACGGAGCCGGCCCACATTCCTGCACAGGCAAATACAAGCACGCTGTATTTGGGGAATCAACCGCACACAAGGCGCTGGCTGGACCGTAGTCCGCTCCAAACCAATTGCATAGAACCAATCTTCGGGCCTAGCACGGCCACAAGCACCATGCATCTCATCCCCTCCAGCAACGACCAGCTGTATACTGGAGCCTGTATAGTTGAAGTAATGGGTAATAGGCAGGTAGGTACGTTATCAACATGCACATTAAGCGCAACCACACCGGGGATATCAACCAACAGTCAATCACTTGAAATGATAATATCAAAAAGAATAAATCAAATGATGCTGACATAACTCCACAATAAGTGATCATATGAAATAAATGGGTTGCCAAAAAACCTCGCATAGCTCCAAGACTTCAGAAAATATATTTTAGGAAAACGCCACAGACGCGAAAATGCTATCAGAGTTAACTACAATTAACTTCAGCGATGTGTGCAAGTTAATAGAAGATAGTTCACGTAGACATTAATGAGACAATATAGCAAACCCACCACCTGAGATAAAGAGACCCACAATGCAAGCAAGCGGTTAGTACATCGAATGCAGTGTACCTTCAAACGCTGCGCCGGTTTTACCTACGTTCTCTACAAGAGCCGCCGTCGCTTCGGTAGTGGTCCCGAGTGGCCTCACTCATAGCTCACTAGGCCTGCTTGACTCAGGCACTCGCGACCGCATGTGCTACAGCACCATGCGCTCGATATCGATAGAGTACAACCCATCGTCGCCTGCCGCTTCCGCACTTGCCGCTTCTTCTCCGCACGCATGAGGTCTTTCTCCTGCACCTCGGCAACTGCCTTCGTGATCAGATCGCGCCATGCACGCCGATCAACCGCCTTCGATTCCCATGACCTGCAATCAAGATTAGAACGTGAGAGGGTCACTTTGATCATGTCGTGGTAACGAAGCTTCGGTTTCCCCGCATGCCGCTTTCCAACACTCAGCTGACCATCTAATGGCTGCTTCAGTATCCGCGTCGAATCCATACGTCACAAATGACCGATCCACCTGAGGTGTCTCAGCAGAAGTATGCAGTGCACTACATATATGCCACTTCGACGCAACACTTCCGTGTCTGCAACTCTGTGGCACCAACCATTGCGCAAAATCTGTTGATGGAACCGCTCGAGATATCGCACATCTCGCCGGTACATCCTCCACGTTTCGCTGCCCTGTTGAAGAACGGACAGCACCATGGGTTTGTAGACCATCAGCTTCGTGCCAACAGTAAGCTAATGGTTGTTCTGCACTCGGTACTCTAACTTCCCGAATGCCACCGCCGCCTTCGAGACGCCGATACGAGGCTCACTGTGAAGTTGCTGGTCAGTCGAAATCACACTCTCAAAGTAGCAAAACCGGGAGGTGGTTTCCAATACTTCAGCGCCCATGCTGATTCGTGGCAATATTGAAGATTGCACCTCCGGTGAAGGCTGAAAGAGACAGACTGTTTTGCTTGTGTTGATGGTGAGCCCGAATTTGCCCGCTGTCGAAGCCAGAGCACTGGTCATGTGCTGCTACTCATCCGGGCTGTGTACGAACAACGCACAGTCGTCAGCGAATAGCAACACATGGATAGTTGTCTCACAGACTAGAGTTCTCGCACCGAAACGACGGATGTTCAACAACCCACCATCAACACTGTACTCCACACGAACACCGTGAGCACAAGCGGCATCAAAAGCACAAGACATCATTGCATGGAGATAAATAATAGACGGGACAAAAGTTAAGACACAGCCTTGCTTCACACTAGAGATAACTGCAAAGTCAACCGAGGTCTCTCCACTCAGCTGCACCCTCGCTCGCATACCACTGTGCAGACATTCAATACACACATTCAAATACCAACTTACTCGGTCAACTAAACTTACTCAACACCCGCCACAATACTTCGCGGTTCACCGTATCAAATGCCTTGGTGAAATCAACAAAAAGCGAGTACATCGGCTGATGTCGTTCTCTGCACTTACCCTGCAACTGACGAGCAGCAAACATCATATCAATAGTGCTGCGACCCGAACGGAATCCACTATGCTCTTCCGCCACGTTAGGTTCCACAACCTGACTGACGAGACGGTTGAGCAGGATTCGGGCAATCATTTTGCCCACACAACTCGGCAAGTTAATGCCACGAGAATTCGTGCAACATTGCTTGCTTCCTTTGCCCCTTGTACAGTGGTAGCACAAGGGCATCCTTCAGCTCAGGAGGCACCTCCTCCTCAATCCACGCACGTTGCACAAAGTGGTGCAGCGGACTCACCAACATGGGTCAGCTATGTTTCAATAGTTCAGGCGGGATTTCGTCGGTACCGGCACACCTGCCGTTTTGCAGCTGAGCGAGTGCTGCCTGCGTCTCATCCAGTGTCGGTGTGTCCGCCAGACTCGCCTTCACATCGTGCTGCTTCGGACAGTACAAGGTAGGCCAGTCGATCTCTGGACGGTTGTTCAAGAGACAGTCAAAGTACGTTCGCCAGATCTGCGTTATGTCTGCAGTCTGTGTGCAGGTAGCGCCTGAGTTACCATCGATCAGCGTCCTCAGCGACTCCAACCTCGGTCCATACACCGCCTACAAAGAATCAAAGAATTCCTTGTGTTGTCGACGATGGGCGTAGCACCCCATCTGCTTCGTTTTCTCCGTCCGCCATGCATTTTTAATGTGACAGAGCTCTCGGGTCAGTAGTCGTCGAATTCGCCCAAACTTTCTCTTCATCCCCAAGTTACTGGGGTCTGCCACATGTGCAGCAAATGCTGCATCACATAGCTAAGTGCAAAGTGATGCATCTGCGTCACCAGCTGGTAAGCGCTTACAAGCTTGGAGACCACATCTCGGAGAAGGTCTCTCAGGAGTGTGACCTGGGTGTATTGGTGCAGGAAGATCTCGGGTGTTCGAAACAAGCAGAGAAGGCGACGAGAACCGGAAATCAACACTTCGGTTTTCTTCGCAGAGCCTTCGGTCGGTTTGAACCCTCAATCTTTCCCCAAATGCTTAACCCCTACGTGCGACCTCACGTGGAATATGCTATTCATGTGTGGCAGCCGTGGCAGAAACAGGATCTCGTTGCTCTCGAGACTCCTCAACGAAGGGCAACCAAGAATGTCAGGGGCCTCTTTCATCTGCCCTATCGGCTTAGACTGAAATCCCTAAGAATCTACAGCAGTCGATATCGGCTTTTGCGGGGGGATCTCATAATGATTTACCAGATTCTGAAGAACCCAAACCACATTTGTCGTCCGCTGCTGGAATTGAACTGCAACACTAAACTAAGAGGTCACCCTCTGAAACTGGAAATTCAGTATAGCCTGCTTGAATGCCGTAGAAAATTTTTTTCTCTCCGCGTGTGCCACCCTTGGAACGCCCTCCCTAATTATGGCGTCTCTGCTCCCAATCTGGCGATATTTAAAAAACGTGTTGACGATGCATTGTCTCACATTTTACTTTATGACTTGCTAGCCAGGGGCTACAAAACGCAATCAAACGGTGTATTGCCAAACGCCTAACCAATGGATTTATGGATTTATATGTTTAATACGCGAACATCTCCGCTATTCCGCATAAGTCTATTGTGAATCCACCACAACGGTTTTCACTTTATCATGCAATTGATTTTCACAATAATTTCCATCCTACGGGACTTGTTAAGCAACGCTTTTTTACCTGTAATAAACCATTGTTCCATTGTTCCGACACCAATGCCCCAATCGTCGCATTGTTCTCATCAAACCGGTCAGGTCGCTTACAGTTTGCGCGCCCCCATATGATCTCCTCGGCAGCACCTGTCACCTGGTTTCGAATGTGGTGTCACAGATCGCCCACTGTGGCTATGCATTCCACATCAAACACCCGTGCAGCCATCGCCTTCTTCAGCTCAGTACGTTTCGCCACAGTACCGAGGGAGAGAATGTTAAATTTACGCCGATTCACGGCGGGAGTGCAATACATGGATTTACGAAAATGCATGTACAGTTTTGTGCGCTCCAGTTTGTGATCAGTGCCCCACTCAGCTCCACGCGGTACATATGTCATACGCACTTCACGCATATCACGCTGACGTACGATGACATAGTCGAGCAGATGAGCGTGACCACTCCGTGGGTGCGTCCAAGTTGCTATATCACTCGCACTCAGTGCAAACCGAGTGTTCGTGATCGTCAGGCCTTGATTGGCACACAGTGAGCACAGCCTGTCGCCGTTCGTATTCGGTAAACCAATGCCATGCGAACGGAGGACATCTTTTCGCACCGATGCATCACGCGCAACGCGCGCGTTAAGATCACCCAGCAGCAATAGTTAGTCGCTCCTCGGCACAGACAGTATCACGAAGGATAATTGAGTGTAGAATTGATCAGGCATCTCATCAGCATAACAGATCGTCGGATCGTACATGCTTATAAATGAGAAAAATTATCTCTTCCGAGTCGTAGGCGATCAGTCCTCGGTCGCGCGCTGATGCCTGTCGTTTCACCCACCAGCCGGCCATTTAGGCGATCAGATATTGCAATGCTGACCCCATGTTCAGGTAGTGCTGAGGTGGCGTTGCCCACCCAGTAGAACGTGTAGCTAGCACGTGCTTCATGCAACTTACCTTCCTCAGCGAGCCGAGTCTCACTGAGCGCCGCAATCTCTATGTTGTAGCGCGCCAGTCCCATCGCGACCAGTGCAGTGCGTTTCTCGGGGTGCTCACTCGAGTTTCGTTTCAGTAGTGTGCGCAGGTTCCAGCACCCGATGTTGAGTGCTTTGCGCGTAGGCATACGATTGCATTGGTAGGCAATTGCACGCGTGGTGGTGGTTGTGCTTTGGAGGTTTGCTTGAGGGACTCGCCCGGAGCTTTTGACTCGACAGCCTGACCCACAAGGCAGTGGGAGATTTGGAGGTTTGCTTATGGGACGCTACCCGGAACCTTTGACTCAATAGCCTGACCCGCAAGGCAGTGGGGAGCAGATCCAGCTCGGGAATTTGATTACGGAGACAGATTGGGATCTGCTTGACGACCGTCACACGCAGTCTTTGAGGTACTGGAACGATTCATTTATGTTTTTAGACCGTGGTAGAATACGCACCTGCGACCACGGCCAGACGCAGGTGGATTTTGGCGGGTTTGCACTAATTTGACCAGGGGTTTTCTGGCTTGAGGCGGGCGGTAGCAAACCATCGAGCATCCAGAGGTGCCCTCCCACCGTCAAAGACAATTCGTGGCGCTCGTGCTGTACGCCAATCGAGCTGTGAGCTTATAATCCGTATACCTGTTGTCTCCTGTGGCTAGGTTTTACGGGAAGAAGGCCATCGACCACTTTCTAACCTCCGAAGAGGACGGACTATGATACTGGCAGAGCGTGGACACCTGATAGGAGAACGACTCGGGTCCTCAGCCAAAGCCTTCGATTAAATGAACATCTGAAAGGCAGCGGGTCTAGCACATGCCCAGTTCACTGACGCATGCGGATTTGTGTCCTGGATCTTAGCAGGGAGAAAGGGATAACCCAACTCCCACATAGCAATCGCCACGAAGAGGCGTGCAGGACATGAGCCAATGGCACAACAGTAGCAGCAGTAGGTAGACCATCAGTCAGTACCTAGCCACCACCAGCCTCAGCGCACCATAGGCTCTCCCGACATATATATATATATATATATATATATATATATATATATGACGACACCAGTACCTTTATTCATTAGTCTGCTGCATTGGTATTCACTACCAGTGGTTTTCGGTGCATTTCATGAGATATTACCATTGCTTTTATCAACTGAACCAACAAGCAACCTTTGTCATTGTTGGTTTGTCTTGGTATGACTGTTGCTTGGATGGATCACTACACCAAATCCAATTTCGGACCGACGTTCGCTTCAAAGTGAGGCTCGGTTATTTCGACTGTCAAAATCTCTCTCCTGTAGCGCTTGTAAACCTCGAAATTTGCAAATGTTTTTCTTGTTTTCTCCTCCACCATTTATTGTTCATTTGGTTTAATTATCTAGATCGATACACCTTTTTCGAATTCCGTTTCTCGTTGTCGCTTCGGCTCGTTGCTCGTGCGTTCGTCGTGATTGTTCGGCGTTGTTGCTCGGTGTTTGCTGACTGGAATCGTTGTTGACTCGGATTGCGTTTTTGTCAAGGCCCTCGGTTACTTTCGGACGCGTAGAATCCACCGAACTTTGGATTAACTGTTTACATAGCCTTTACATAGCCTTTTTGTGTATTCTTCTTCACTACATAATTCATGACCCCGACGGCGGATTTTTGCGTGTTACTCGTACTCCACCAAGAGCTTCGTGCTCGTTTGCTCTCTTAAGTTAAAAATATTTGCACTGATCTAAACCCTGAAGGTTGCAGCTGCCGAGCTCTGCCGACAATATTTGTCACAACGACTAGGGATTCATTGTTGGTTTGTATTATAGTTCACTTCATACGGATAGATTGGGATACACAGCCCTAATTTGTGAAGAGGTAAAAGTACTATTGCGGACAGAGCATGAAAACTTTGACAACTATCCCATGCATCGCTGGCGCAGTACGTCTACCCGTTTGTGGACCCCAGGGTAGCTTATAACACTGGAGGCAGTGATGTAAAGTAGGACGCAGTGGAAGTAATACACGAAAATCTGCGTGAATTCACTAGTATGAAAACAATAACTCTTAAAAAAGAAAAATTGAACAATGGCGTGTGAAAAGACAAATATCTTTATTTTCCCGCTTTTCCTAATTATTCATCTTTTTGGTTCCAGATTCTATGATTTTGAATAGTCTGACATCTATTCCAATATATATATATATATATATATATATAATCTCTATTTACCAAGTTCGAAACACAGTATAGGTAGATTGATGGGCCAACACTGTATCCGCGTAACCAACCAACTGTATGGAAAAAGTAAAAAAACAAATAAAAGTAGTCGATATATAAGTTTAGTACCGAAACTTACAGTCTCGCTAAGCTCAAAGACACTCAAGAAAAGCTAGCTAAGGAGAGGAAAGATCGTTCCTGGAGCGAAGGAGGAAGCATTTGGATCACGTTCCGGACGTGTGCCCATATAAACAATGCTAGCAACATGCGACTGACCAACTGTCTAATTTTTCTGGGTACAAAGCGAAACTATAATTTTGTACTATTCTACAGATCGCACACGGAAATCTCCAGGTCGCTACAACATTCCGGCCATCCCTGTCCGGTCGGCATTTACCAACCTGAGTCATTTGTGGTGTCGTTGGAACATCTCCCTCTCCTTAATGGGGAGGGTCTACAACGCTTGTGTCCATGCGGTTCTGTTGTACGGAAGTGAGTCCTGACCGGTTCGTGTGGATGACATGCGTAGGCTTTTGGCCTTCGACAACACGTGTTTGCGGCGGATAGCCCGTATGTAGTGGCAACACCGGGTTCGCAATGATGAAATCCGGTGTCGCGTCTTGGGAGACATAAGCCTTCCATTTACTTGCCTTGTTGCAGTGCGTCAATTGAGGTGGCTTGGACACGTCCTAGGCATGCCACGCGCGCGCTTAACACGGCATGCCTTATTTGCTCGCATGGGATTGAATTGGAAGGGATCGCGTGGAGGTCAGTCAAGCACTTGGCGGCAAATCATGAAATCACTAACCTCCCATCTCGCCATCGTCGGCCCTGTACGTCTTCCTGCTTGGGTAGTCCAAGGATGAGGACTGCCAATAGCTCAACACTTGGCGATATGGCGCGAAACCGGAATCAATGGAAGGACTGTATATTGAAATGTTTTGAACAATGTGCTTAGAGCTTTATCATTCAAAGTGCCAAAAAAAGGACAAAATGGCCTGTAAAAACAAACAAGAAAACAAAAAGCCCAAATATTTGTTTCCAGTTGCTGACAATTGTACTTTTCTGTTGTTCCTCGTGGTTTTTCGATGGTTCATTGTCTGTTTATAGACTGATGCAAATACATTTACCCGGAGATTACAAACCATCATGCAACCAAACGCGCAGTTCAGATTTAGACGTAAACAACACCTATCTTTTACCTGTACATATGCTCAAAGTCCAAATGCAACTAGCCATTTCTTTTGGAGTTCAACATTGTCCATACTCTGTACCAGATCGGTCACTCATCAGCGCTGGCCCTTGCTTTGTACCGTCAAGGGATTTGCAAACCTTTTCATTGGACGTTGCGACCGTTAAACAACTGTGATCCGAGCACCCTAGTGCGGTTGATCCATTTGCCACGACTCATGTCGACAGGATAACCATAACTAACAATTAGGAGAAAACGAGGCAAACGTAAGTAGAATATAAAGTAAAGAGAGCTGCTGTAGAAGGACACCAATCCATTGGGAATTTAATATTAGCAACTAGATGCAGAAGATTGAAAGCAGGAGCGCCGCTGACTGCGCATATATGCCAGGTCTGATAGGGTCTGCAAGCCTTGGCGTGGACCATCCTGGGGCGGCCAACCATGAAGGTTCCACACATCAGCCTTACCAAACCTTTCGGTCGATGTCTTCATGCGTTCATGCTACGTCGCTCACCGGTTACCTAGCGCGTTCACCTAGCATAATGCAGCGACGTGATACAATGCACATCGAAGAAGCCAGCCAACGGACTTGACCTGGCCAAGTTAATCGTTTGTGGCTTAACAAACACATTAGTGAGTCATCAAATGGTTTCTTGCCCAACACCGACGGAGGTTTCGATCATGCCAGTTCACATAATTGCTCGTTTTACTTGTGTTTTTTGGGGCAACGCGCACATGCGTTTTGCATCGTGAATGCTGTCTCACTAAATCAAGCATAATTTCTATAGCGCCTAAAGTAAAGTCACAATGGCATCGATATAGCTGTCTTGTCCGACCAAATCGCAGAGCATTTTGTGTGTGAGAAGCAATGGCACCACAGTACTGCGAACCACTTCTAGATTAGCAATCGAGCCACAGCATTCAACTCCCCACTTTTACCACCGACGGTAATGGTACCCTTTCCATTTGACGGTTCTCCTGTATCGTCTATTACGTGTTCTACGTATATGCAAGGTTGCTTCATTAAGCTAATCCGGTTTATCTCAATCTTTCATGCAGGCATTTGAAGAAAATGTGAGGGACAAGTGGAAGACAGTGAATGCAGCAGCTGTCACTCTGCGGAATCTGGAAAACCATCACGTTTCTAGTTTAGCCGATATCAGGTAAACCTGAACCAGGAATGTGTAGCAGGTTTGAATAAGTGGGAGGTGGAATATCTCCTACAATAATGTTATTTCTAAAAATCCCTCCATCGTTAGGAACTTATTTGCATAACTGTGATTAAATTCACCTCGTTCCATAGCTTACACAAAACACATCAAACACTTGTGCTATACTGTATTGGGCGGATACTTGCGTTCCTCCAGTACACAATAAGAACTGCTATTGCAAAGCTTCAATTAAGACAAGGATACTGTTGGGACAGACCCGACCCGACCCGTCGAAATGCCGGCGTATTTTCTATCCTATTTGGGGCACACCTAGTCAAGGACAGCACATATTGCTTATTATTTTTCACTCTATGTTTTAGTGGGGAATTTTTGAGAAATAATCAGTATAATTATATGTAGCCCTTTCATTGCGTGTGTGGGGCACAAGAAAATGCGATGCTTCATCCTGACAACTTCAACTAGTTCCCATCGACCGACAACAGGGGCAAACGCGTAGTTCGAACTCATATAACCACTTTGTATCGCTTGTTGCTGATTTTTCCGAAGGAATAGAGAGCTTTTCTGCGATTTCCCTGGAGGTTGTTGGCAATCAAACTGATTCCTTTCACGAAGCTTCTTGTTTTCACGGATAATATCCTGTTTTTTCTCGCGAAGGTAACTTCCTTTCGCCAGCTTCCTTTCATATAGAGGTTTAGAGTGCTGAAATTTAGCATGGCTTATTTAGATAAGTTTTAATAGCTATGCGTAATTGAAAAATGGTATCTCATTTTCCTTTCCTCATAAATGGACAAAATAACACATGTTTGATTGTCTAAAACGTTGCTGCTGATTATTGGTAGCTTTTTGCTTTGGTGAATGCATAAAAAACATTCTGCACTTTTCTACGCTGAAGTTGCGAACTACTAAGTGGCCGACGCAGTTACACTCAAATGCATCAAGAAGACTGCTGTCTTGGCTGACACAATCTCGAACATGGACAGTTTGTCGAGCATCAGCACGGAATGAGTGTGGCAACGAAGGCCACAATAAAAATACGGGCAATACATTGCGGGGAAATGAGTGACAGCACTCACCAAACAGTAAAATGGTGCGGTTCAGAAAAGATGCGAATGCCACAGAGTCTATTTGGATGGTGGCTAACAGCTAACGTGTTCGTTACGGCTAACTTATTACGCAAGATTTGTATAACTCCAGACTTGGAGGTCTAATGCTCCAAACATGGCTAAGGCTAATGCAATGCTGAACGAGATTTTACACATCTCAAATCCCACTGGATCCTATAACGGTTAATAAGTGAACTTTAAAAATCTGTTGGTAAGTAAATGAGATTGATCTGTTTGGGTGCACGGCTCACATGAGACTTACTACATAGGCGACTATGAAAATGTCGTGAGTAACGCTCAGGCAATGAGTAGATCACTTTGAAGATCACTTTCATACTGATTATGAAAGTTCCGTCTCAGCAGCCTCATCCAGTTATCCGACTATCTAATAACAGCAGATGGTCCGCTCATCCTAACCGCTTACTTCGGATTATCATGCTTTGAATCCAACTGACTAGTTTATACCAGAACTAAATCTTTCCGACTGACATTGTGTTTGTTAGCTCAACACATGAAAATAGGGCCTATTCGTCTCTGATAGTCCAACTATGATGCTTGGGAAGACGACGAAATAAAAGATGCATAAGGCATTTGCGGGGATCATTTGGTATACGGTGGTGATAGTGGTGGCGGTTCTCATGGCAGTGTTGTGGATTAGGCTCTGCGATCCGATGCCCAAAAGTACAACGACGTCGCGCTGCGTTGGCCGTGAGTTTCAATCCCCCCCCACTGTTTTGTCAAGGTCCGTGTACATGACGTCGCCGATCGAGTGACAAGACCTGTCTGACAAACTATCCCACCTTGCTCTGTGTTGTCATCTGTCTTGATTGTTTCTTTTGTCTTGATGTTAGATCAATGCACTGCTCCGTGCGGTGAAAACTGTTCTAACGGCTCTAGCCCCTATCAACCGCGTATATAACACAGGGATAAAGGCTCCACCTGCCATTCACAGTATTACGGACATTAATCTTATTATAGTCAGACCCGCTTTATTGCCCAGTTTTTCAAGATACAAATTCTTTCCTCATAAATATGCTAAATTTCCGCCGTCTAATTGCCCATTGCCGGGGTCATCCCATCGCTTAAGTGCTCAGCTGCGTAGATTGTGCTCTTGTCGCTTGGTCAATTTTACGCCCTCGCTCAGACTATCTTTTATTACGATTACCCCACACCTAGCCAATCCGATTGAATCATGAACAATAAAGAGGTCGACGGCGTTATTGATAGATCAAAAAACATTACCTACGTCATTCAACACACAAACAAGCTAAATGTACGGAGGGCTGTTCGCAAACCCTCGAGAACAGCATATCCTGGTAGTCTTTCTGTTGCACATTTGTCAGTACTCTGTTGGTTACACACAAATATGGCAAGTAACAGAAAGGATTTGTCCTTGCCAAAAAATGGACCTTTTGGACAAAATTAAAATTTATTCACCAGGAACCTCGCAGGCCTAATTTTCGCCTGAGGTACACATTTCTCGTCGTACCACAGTCAGGTTAAGTGTCAGCGAAAAGGAACTCCGACAGAATTTGTCGCATGGCACTACAAGCTTTCAGCAAATAAAGCGATGTTTAAAGGACGAAGTTGAAACTGCTTTGAAGCACTGGATGATATCGGTTAGTGAGCACAACCAAAAAAGACAGACCGATTCAGGTAAAGAGTTGGAAAAACCTTCGCTGTGGCAGAAGGGTGGTTGCAAAGATGGAAGAATAAAAGTCAAATTGTGTATAAACATGCGCATGAGGAAGAGTTCCGCGGACAGAGCAGTCTGTGAAAATTTGCTGAAAGATCGACTGCCTGAATTTTTAAATGCATTTGCTGATGACAACACTTACAATACCGACGAAACAGGTCTTTTTTACCGAGCACCTCCAGAGGGCTCTGTATTTTTTTCTGCCGATAGGCTCAGCGGATTGAAAAAGGCCATGGGTAGGATCATTCTCTTGTGCTGTGCGAATATTTCAGGCACGGATAAAAGAAAACTGGTTTTGATTGAAAATATTAACCACAATATTTTAATAGCGTGAACACGGACATACTTCCCGTAACTTACAGATCTAATAAAAGTGCGTGGATAACGAAAGAACTCATCACCGATTGGGTCCTCGAATGGGACAAGGAGCTAGACCAAAGTGGTCGAAAAATTATGTTACTTTTGGATAATTACACAACACACCCACAGGTAGAAGACCTGAAAAACATTTAAATGGAATTTTGCCAGTAAACACGACCAGCATACTTCAATCCATGAGCCATATGTGATTATGAATTAGAAAATTCGTTACAGAAAAGAAATTATAGACTGTATATTTCATCACATCGAAAACAACTTGTTCTCTGGCTCATCGTCAGCCGTGGATGTCAGCGCCAAGGTTTCTGTGCACGACGCAGTTCAGTTCGTCTCAAAAAGTTGGAGGCTGGTTACCGCTACAACAATAAAAGCATGCTTTCGGCATGCTGGCTTCAGTCGACTGGTATCCGATGCACTTTCCGATGATGCCTTCATGGCTGAGAACAAAATTAGCGCCTGCATAATCCCAGTCAATACAGAACAGTTCGTCGCCATTGACAACGATGTGGACTGCACCTCAGATCTGACAACTGTTGTGGTGAAATCGTCAGTAAAATTTTAGAGAACAGACTAGAACAGAAAGAAGGCAAAGACTCAAAGGATGACATACCGGAAGCCTCCGTGAGTAACAGCAATTGGCGCGTGTCGCATTCAAGGGCGAAGAACTTTGTGAATGATCTCTGTATAGCTACGGACTTTTGCATGGGCTAGTCAACGATTTCTTGTCCAAATTGGACTTCATCAGTGCAAAAGTGGCTGGCGTAGCAGCTCAAAAAATGTACAACAAACGTTGGATTGTTTTCTCGACAAAAATATACAGTAGCGCCAGTTTTTATAACTATTCAGGTAAGATGCTTTTTGTTATAATTTTTAAATTATAGGTTATACACTTCTGAATCGTCTTTTATAGGCTATATTTACTAGTACGCATTTTATCCCTCTTAGCATGTTCCAGTTCACTGCTTGCTTCCCTTTTTGGAAAAATTGACACTATCGGTCGATTGCTCACACCGCCTTATTGCCCACTTTTGAAATACCTCGCTGGTGGGCAATAAAGCGGGTTCTACTGTATTCTTATGTCTACGTTTTGTAGCCCATAAATTCTAATAATTATTGTGCGTTTTGCAAACTTAGGAAGCTCGTAATAGGATACAACTTCCTACACTTGTTTTGTTGACATAAGTTTCTACTCTTTCTCCCGAATATTCTGCAATTTTCTACTTCTGTACTGTAAGCTGTATCGTTTTGACTAGTGTGTACTGAATCACTTTCCTTATCACTTGATCCAGAAATCGAATCACGCAAGAGGATCATGCAATCTCCGATCTTTCGCAGAAGATCACCCGGTTAAAAGATGACGTCCTGTCATTTTCCGAGCAACGCAAACACGATATGAATGACCTGCATGGAATGTTCAAAACTCAAGATGAAAAGGTGAACTCTCGGTTCGTTCTACTTCTGAATTGATATCAGGAAAACAACCGGTTTTCTTTGTCGTGTCCCACAATCGGTGGAGCACTTTAATTGGGTTCAAAATCCCTCGATTATTTTCCCAAATAACCGTTTGTGTGCGAACTATACCTGCTAAATCTATTATGACCATTCGGACAGGCAACAGGAGTTGTTAAGCCAACTCCTTTAAGGGCCGAACTAATAAGTATGAAGCGCTGACTGGCAGTTTGCGAAGATAACTTCTCCTATGAATCTCATCAGCTATGCACAATTATGGATCAGGTGTTAGTTAAAATTAGTAGCTATTGCTAGCTTGGTATATAATTTCGAGAAGTCCGATTTATTCAAAGCAATAGGGAACGACTGCTGCTGACCGTGAGAAGAAATATTCGTTGATAGAGATGCACATTCTGCTCGCTGAATTTGTAAGCATGAAACTCTTTGGTGCAATGGATTGATGGCATGATGGAAACACCTAATGCTTAACTGGTTCCGTAGAACGGTCGAGATAAAAACAGTGAACTCCGCGAAGTGTGTCAGTGAATTTAAGTGTAGGCTGGTGAAGTCACAGATCTTATGGTGGAAACAGCCGTAAGTCTGCCCGGTTCGGATCTGAGAATACGCCTGACGGACACAAGTTAGGTACAGAAGTGTGTTTGGTGCAATGCATCATCAATTCATTTCTAAAATCGTGAGTAGAAACAACTCACGCGGGGAGTGCGCCCCATGGTAGGTACACTCGAAGGAAGAAGATAATTCGACGTATTACAACCGGATATGTTGCTTGGCCAAAGCTTCTTGACAGTCTCTTCGATTAATGCTTATTTCTGAGCTACAGGAACGGAAACAACTATGGTTGGAGATCTCCCGAACTTGCTAAATCATCGTGGAGGGTCCTAAAAGAAGCCAATATCAGTCACCATGTATTACGAGGGATTTTAGTATAAGTTTGTATGGTAGGCGGATGATCCCCTTAACGTTTCTATGTGTTATCTGTTGTGGAGTCTCCAGCACAGTTAAACCGTGTTTCTGCTAGGGGTGTCATGGCTGGATGGCCTACTCCACGTAGCGTCGCACTTAGGAGTTACAAAGTTGCAGTGTGAAGGAAGGACGAAATCGAACAAACGTTCTTTGCGTATTGCTGATATATTGGTGGATGGTGTTCGAAGCCATCCCGGATTAACTCATGCAGCTGAGTTTATTCGGAACCACCATACCGAAATCATGCTCTTGAGAGACATTCTTCAAGGTGTAGCTTCCAATTTATGTACACCCGCTGGCTGATAACGCATACCAGCTATCTTGCATGTAGCCAAGTCAAAATAGATTATATTTCCCTTAGGTCGTTCATAAACATCACTCGAGCCACGATGGAAGAAAGTATCTTATGAATTTCCATATTCGTTGGACATTTACTGATATCGTGAACGAAAAGCAGGCAGTTCGAGGCAGTAACGCTCGTAAAATCATTGATGCATACTAGGAATAAGCGTGGCCCTGTAGAACACCCAGTTCTGTTTCAGTTGATTTGAAAAAAGGATCCCTGAACAAACACTTGCGGCCTGCTCTGGCGAAGGAAGTAGCGGGTTCACCACAAAACAGTATTCCAGATTCCATATGTATGCAACTTGTGAAGCAGGATGTGATGATCCAAACGGTTAACAGCTTTAGCAAAATCCAGTTAGATTGCGTTAATTCTCACCCCACTCACAAAAACTAACATACAGCTACTTCATGCTACCAACAGGTTGTTGGTGCATGACAACTGTTGACGGAAACCCTGCTACTCCGGTGCTAAGAATTTGCGTTTATCCAAGTAGTTCACTAAAGTCTCAGCGACGACCGATGCCATCATTTTCGAGAGCACAGAGAGAACAAACACCGGGAGATAGTTTGCAGGGTCAGAACGCATGTCGCGTTTAAAGATTGGTGTGATGATACCATGCTTCCATATAGTTGTAGCGTATCGTTCTTCTATGCCATTTTGGATGAACTGTGGTAGGAGGAGCTCTGTTAGTTTCATAGCTTTAACTTCACTACGTTTAAGTGAATGTGCTCGCCTCAAGCGGATTGTGCTCACAGAGTAAAAGCAACTTATTTGGCCCGATTGCTTGATTTAAGTTGGTATGTGTGAATCCTGAAGTCAGCAAGATGGAACAATGATTTTATATGGGTGAAAAAGCTACAGCTTAACAGGTCCCGTAGGATGGTCATAGTGAAAGTTCAAAATATAGAAAAAATTGTCAGCAAATTTAGGCTTACACAGGTGCACTCACTGCAGTGTACGTTGTACAAACTGTACATCCATAAGGAATGACGACAAATGCGACGTTTGTAACAAATCGTATCGCATACTGGTGAACACATAAGGAAGTTGAGCGAAGATTGAACGTATTTTGGGATTTGACCCAACCCTTGTGTTTATCCTTAAGTAATGAGTCGTGTGAGATGGTGCAGCGAAATGAGTGCACCGTCAGCTCGGACTTTGAACTTTACGAGCGTCGGAGCACGAATGACAGATTCCGGTACTGCATTCCAGGCTCTGCAAGCACATATGGAGACGAAATTGCGGCGGCATTCCAAATGACTGTACTGATCTGCCAGTTTGAGATAGTGGCCTCTCAGTTTACTGTCGTGACTGAGCTTTAGCCAATGGCAACATATGTGGTTGGGATCTTTCAAAATCTGGTAAGTCAAAACTTGGTCCCCGCGCAGCCTCCGATATTATCTGCTGAAGACTACGATCACTGGAAGCCTTTGCTCTTACGGCAAATTATGCAAACCTTTGACATTCTTGGTGACCCGGTGTTGGGATATCTCCAAGGCGGTGAGGTCACTCTTCAACCATGGCTGCCAGACAGGTATTGCGTAGTCCACATGTGGACCTATGTATGAGTCGAGACGCTGTGGAAAAATCGAAGGGTCGAATCGTCGAAATGCACACTTCAGGAGGCCCCGCTTGTTGGATACACCTCCCTGACTTGGTTTCAATCTGACTCGGACATCCAAGGTCATCCTGGCCCAAAACTCCCAGATCCTTTTCACCAAAAGACATGTGAACCTCTTGGTTGCTTGGTTTGTAGGAGCACACCACTTGGTTCCGTATGTGCAGCACTCTACATTCGACCACATTGAATCGAAGGAAATTCTGGATTGACCTCGCGTATACCTTATCCAGCTAGGCTCTTAGTACTGTGATATCACCTGATGTTTTGATCGCCCACCACACTTTGAGGTCATCGGCATAAAGCAGGCAGTTTGAATTTATGAGACATGTGATATCGTTTATATACGTCAAAAATAACCGCGGTCCTAGTACCGATCCCTTTGATACTCTACACTCAACTGCGATGAGATCTGTCAGGGATTTGCGCACTCGTACTTCCAAGAAAGCTTCTGATCCACCCCAGGAGAACATCACTAATACTAAAGGTCGCGTTTGTAGAGTAGAATGTCGGGATGTATAACTGGTCGAACGCTTTGGGAAGTCGAGACAGACTACATCAACTCCTGTGCCAGAGTCTGCTGTATTGGTCTAGCTGGATGTTGCTAGTAGTAGATTTGTAGTGCATGATCGATTCTGTCGGAAGCCATGCTGTTCTGGTGCAACATAGACAATTTCTTCCAAGTGAGCCGTTAGCGCATCAGAAATAATGGCTTCCATAACCTTTGAAATTATCTGTATTAAGATTACGGGATGACGAGTCCGAATCAGGAAGGAAGCGCGTTGTCACTTTAAACTCATTCGAAGCGGATTTGCCAGCTTACATAATGATCCATCATACGTGGAATTATCTTCTACGATTCAAGTCCATGTCAGCACTAAGAGTTTTCACTGGCACTCATGAGTAAGCGAAAGCGGATAACTCAATCACATTGAGCCGATTGCCTTTCTGTGTGACACCATTCGTTACAGCTTTCACGAGGCAGTCCGAAAAGCCTAAGCATATTCCGATCCGGCGTTTCTCAACGCAGCTGTGAAAGAATTTGTGATCCCTCAATCTGTGTTCAGCGCTGTGTTCAGATTCTGTTAACAGGTTCCAGTCACTCGCCATCCCTGGTGCCATTATCAGCCAGTGCGCCTGCATAACCCATCACACGGACCGCGCGACTACGCCGACCGCTGCTTTGCCTTTGCAGCCACCACGCTCCTCTGACCGATATACGCCGCTCTCAAAACTGGGAAAGTCCAGAACGCTAACCAACCCACTGGGTCAGGTAATGACACCACGTTGAATGGCGGAATCGCGAATTCGAAAAGGCGCCAAGCAAAAGTCGTTTGCGGGATAGGAGAACGTCATCGCTTAGTTAAAATAAATTTAACTTACTCGCACTGTTTGGAATGGTATCATCCGAAATGTGTAAAAGTGTCCTAACGACAGGTAGGAGAGCGAACTAGCTCGCAAGCTGCTCTTTGGTTCTGTGCTACGTGCTCCACCATCCCACTCATTAAATGCTTGCTTATCCTAGCTCAGAAGTGCGGCCGGTCAACGGCAGAAGCCGAGTAGAGAATAAACGATAAGGTTACTTTAATGGAAGCGAGTACGCACTATGGAATGCTACATAACCCGCCTCCCCTGAACCACAATCAGCCACGTCCCCATCTCCGTCGTCTTCTCTAACTTTGGTAGAACACCGGGCGGAAACAGTACTCATGGTAACGAAAATCAGGCATCACTCGAAACGTCTGGTTAAGCAACTTCCACTAGACCTGACATCTAGCATTAACAAGGATGAAGCAGCCGAACACCAACCCTCGGTAACTGTAGCTCAAATGTCTCTTGTCGAGACAAACTCCCTGGAACATCAGTCACATAAACAGAGCTTGCTGCAACTTCAGCTGAGAGGCCGCCGTTGCGGCCTCTTCTGCCGTAAACACCGTTAACGAGAATAGAGGGATAAACAGTAAACAATCAACACTTGTCAGCAGGTCAGGACAAACGATTACCCTACCTTGTAGATCAACGAAAAAGGGATCCAACAATAGTGTCCGGACAGCTGTATACTCAAATGTCCCTGAATCTACCGCCATCACATTGCGGGGTAAGTATTGGATGACCAAGACCAATGGAACTCATTGTGCGTGCTGATGTGTGTCAAAGCTAAGCCCATAAACCTATTACGAATTACTCGTCATCTGAACTCGTCACAATATGAAGAACCCAGACTTATTCGAGTAAAACTAGAATCCCCCACAGACATAGAAAATGTTTTGCTCTCCGCAATCGCGCTAAGACACGGATCCTGTGGGATACGCATCTATCCTGATGTCCCTTGGAGCGCGCGACAATCAAAAAACACAGCAAGCAAGACCGCTTAAACACAATCTTCATACATGGCGTGCCAGAACATCCTTCTAACCATGTTCAAGAGAGCGGAAAGAACGATTTAGAACAGTGGCGGTTCATTCGTGAAACACTATCTGGATAATAGTGTGGCGCTATCGCTCACCAGGATACCTCTCTCACCAAATTATAGAAGACGCGGACCTAGAATCCTAAAACTTGTGGTTCAGTCAGAACAACAAGCAATGGATGTTTTGGATCGATGGCGAAGAAATCGAAAAAGCCTTCCTTCTGAACTTCGCTTAAAGGTCTCAGAACCTTTGCAAAGTTCACATATCAAAGCATCTGAAGCAGCAAACCTACCTACGATGACACAGCAGCTTGACTTGACTGCTGCTTTATTTGACTCTGACGTAGGTCTAAACGAAGGTTTGGACGCACCTTGGCCGAATCAAGTTTCAGATGTATCATTATCCCATTCAAAAACGGAGTAACTGCCGACCTCCCCTCTGTCGGAATTCTCCCACACTTGATCCTTTTAGCCCTCTGTGGGCTCCTAGAGACCGAGAAATTGGCCTGCTTGGATACGAATGCTCCGGGTCTTTTTAATAAAATGGCCGCACTGAAAGATCACCAAGCTTCCGGGTCATATGTTGTCATTAATGTCACCGAGACATGGTTGTACTCTTGAATGACGGATGCTGAAGTTTCGCTACCGGGCATGTCGCTGATCAGGAACGATAGGCTCACAAAAGGAGTAGTGGTAATCCTGTATTACCCAAGCGACTTTCAGTGCGAATCCGTGGAGGATTTAGGCTCGCAGTTTCCCAACTCTGTGGTGCCGCTCGCAGTCAAAAGTCAGAGACGCCTTATTGTCTTAGTGTACCGTGTTACGGAGAGTCAGCGTTCAGGTCGAGAGCAGTGCTGCGACAGTGGATCAATCCACAACTAGAGATCGAACGCGAATATAGATCAAAATGCGAATCTATGAGGAATCAACGGCAAGTCGAACCATCAGCTTGGATCGTTTGCGTTGTGTTTATTAATATTAATTAGCATCTCCAATTTTGTTGTGTTAGTGGTTTCCTACAACCTATTTATTACACCATGCTCATACAATAGAACCAGAATCAGAGTACGGATCCCTCGGACCGGCTATTCATGGTGTTTTCGTTTCGTGGCGGGTTGAACTGGTTGGGGGCGGCACAGCAGAATCAGGCAGGTTATCCTTAAAGTCAACGAAAACCACAACACATTTCTGGCAATGATCAGCTGCATGGTAGCAGCAACTTAGTCGTACAATCGGCGGCAACACAACATACCGCCACCTAACTCTACTTTCGAAACCGACTGCCACCTAGCGGTTGCTTTAAGTGTCAGTTTACAGCGAAAGTACCTTCACATCATGGGTGATTTCAACGTAAATTGTGTAGAAACTTTGCCACGATCGGGGAAAAATGCAAAGCCGATCTACCAGATCTCGTAGCTTCTGTTCCTGTTTACAATCACAACACTGCCCACTGGGTACAGAACAGGTAACAGTCCATCTGTGCTGGATCTTGTGTTTACCAACGAAGAGCATATGATTGATGTGTTGGTTTTAGACTGCCCGTTAGGTCGCAGTGGTCACGCAATGATCAATTTCACCTACGTCTGCTATGCGGAATATGGGAATGAGAACGATTAGACTGTGCGAATCATCACAAGATACGATCGATTAGCCCAGTTTGCAAGTGCTACAAGTTAGCTGTTCCTTGCCGAAGTACCTACGGAAGTCGTCTGGCTCTAGTTCGTTAACAAATTCAGTCAGCTGGTTGCAGAGGCTTCAGCGATGAGAGTTTACAATAAGTGCAAATCAGTTTCTTTCGTTAGCAGCAGAACTCGAAAATGGATAACAGTACGCAACGCAGCAGGGAGAATGTACAGAGAAGCTTCAGCACCAGAAACTTGGGACAACTACGTAGCCCAACGTAACCACTGCACTCAATCGCTAAGAGAAGACGAAGCCGCAGCAGAACATCGCAAAAACCTTCAGTGCTAACCACAAACTGCGGTACAAGCATGTCAATAGCCTACAAAAGGTGAGGAAGTGATTTCCTCCACTCAGGGCGGCAGATGACCCAACAAGAACGCCTGTGGAAGCAGCAAACGCGCTGTGGATGCAATTTGCCTCCACGTTCCAGTGGGTCTTGCCACCAAGCGATCTTCCAACATTTGTCGTCTCCTCGCCAGGACTAACCCACATCACTGTTACCGCGGAGGCTGTATTGCAAAAGCTGACGTCTCTACGCAAACACAGCTCCCGGCCGTCGACACCATCCGTCCAGAGGCACTAGAAAAGCAGAAAGCCAACTGGCAGAACCTTTAGCTCGGTTTTTCCAGCCCTGCTTAGACCAGAACCAAGTTCGCGCCATGTAGAAGCTTGAAACGATAACCCCGATTCACAAAGGTGGAAGCAAAACTGCTCCTTTCAATTACCGCCCAGTATCCCTTCTTCCTATACTCTCCAAGGTCATGGAATCCATAGTTGCCGATGTACTGGTGTGCTATCTGGAAAACTGCAACATCATCACGCCTGAGTAGCACGGTTTCCGTCGACAGCGGTCATGTACAACGAATTTACTAATTGCACGCAGTAGTTGGACAGAGGCAGCTGACGCTGGAGAAGGTGTTGATGTGATCTACCTGGATTCTTCCAAGGCTTTCGATCGTCTAGACCATCGGATACTACTCTCCAAGCTGCAGCATTACGGGATCGGCGACCCTCTTCTAAGCTGGATTGCCAACTTTCTACTTCAACGGCAATTAGGGGTCAGTGTTCGGAGCTCTTTCTCGAACCCCATACAAGTTGAGTTTGGTGTGCCGCAAGGCTCAGTACTAAGTCCAAGTTTGTTTTGGGCGTTCATTAATGAGCCTGCACAGGGAATCGCTTCAAGCTTCCTAATGTTTGCTGACGATATCAAAATTTTTACGCAGGATTCGGGTGAACGCCGATCAGCATCTGCTGAAGAGTGACCTGGATACGGTGTATCAATGGTCAACCCCGAACGTGCTGCATTTCAACGTCAGTAAATGCAAGGTACTTTCCACCTGACATCAGATCAGCTACTCATACCGGCTCGGAAAGAATATACTACAACAATCAGCTGTTGAAGGTAACTTGGGTGTCTTGGTTCAAGATGACTTAGGTTGCTCCACGCTATTCGAAAAGGCTTCGAAGACTGGAAACCAACACTTCGGACTGTTGAGACGGGCGTTTGGACGAATAAACAGCTCCATATTTCGACAAATGCTCAGTGCGTATGTGCGCCCTCTTGTCGATTACGCAATTCAAGCGTAGCATTCATGGTAGAAACACGACGTTAATGCACTGGAGCAGCCACAAAGTTAGGCATCTAGGAACGTTATTGGAATGTGCAATCTTTTATACCAGTAGAGGCTGCAACGATTGGGGGTATTCAGTGGAAGCTATCGCAGACTACCAGGCGACCTGATTACGGCATACTTGATTCTGCGAGACCCACATCATGTGTGCCGCCCTTTACCTCGAGTCAGCACCAATACAGCCCTGAGAAGCCACTTATTGAAACTCGTGGAACAGTATAGCCGTTTGTGCCGCAGAAATTTCTTTTCCACTCGTGTCTGTCACCCGTGGAATGCTCTCTCAGGATCGGTCGTTTCTGCACCGGCACTAACAGTATTTAAAAGACGGTTGGATGCTGCACTCATCCACTTACACATTGTCACTTAGCACTACATCTTCATCCTACACCTGGAGTTCCCCATGGAATGATTTGATGTTAACTGCGGGTGCTGTGGATCTAAGTGGATTGCAGGACTACGGTGGAGCAAACGATAAGTCCTTATTATCATATTTAAAGTACTAACTGTTTTACTATTATTTTTATCGGTATTATTAGTATTAGTATTATTTCGATATCCACAGCGACTATCCAACGGGACTTGCAAAACAACGCTTCTTAACCCGTATAAATTCATTGTTCATTAACAATTGGATCTGAACGATTACCTCGCTTGTGAATGGGAGTAATCATCCCGTGTTTCCACATGTCGGGCACGTACATTTCATCAAAACAAGGCTGGAAGAATCGAGACAAAGGCTCAGCTAAGCTCCCTCCTACCGCCGCTAGCGACTTCGTGTGTATAACATCAACTCCCAGGGAGCTGTGCTTGCGCATGCTCAACAATTCCTGCCATGTAGCATATGTGGGTGATTTATGGGGGTGAGAAAACCATTGTCATGGGGTTAGGCGGCCAATGATTGCACTGAAATATGGCAGCATATTGCAGGCGCAGAGTATTTGTCGTCTCCTTCGATATCCGCGTAATTCCATCCGCTGTTTGAAGAGGAGGAATTCCCCGTTTCACCTTACATAGGCTGTGTACATGTTGATACAGAAGCTTGTGGTTTGAGGCCATACGTATTGCCAACTTCTACTGGTACGCCATTCTATCCTCGCGAACAACAGTGGCTGCGTTGGGTTGCATACTCCGTCCAGGTTTCGGTGCTCGGAGAGAGTTTGTAGCTATCCCAGGCTGAGTTTCGCACCGCTATACACCTGCGTGTCCTGATTCGCACAAACGAAACCACATTTCTCGGGTGGAAGATATTGGTCGCTGATGTTTCGGTAACCAGAGAGTTAAAATGTCTGCCGAAAGGTTCCCATGCACTAGCTTGTGCCTCGTCTGCCAGAAAGATCCACTTCACCGTCTTACCTAGTGGAGCTAATATATCATATCCTATGTACGTCCTCGTTGCATCGGCAATTTCCACGGAATATTCTACATGGCAAATGTATTCGAGGAGTGGGAATGCATGATTTCTGCGTCCCGAAGACGACATCGACGATTACGCCCTCGACCGTCAGTTTTTCGTTGGCGAATACCCGATCTTGTATTGATGGCTTATCTTTTTCTCGGAATCGGGTGAGAGAGTTGATGTGGCCATACAACGGGAAACTAGAGCCAAACTCTTGTGAACCCGCCTTAAACTTTTCTCCATGGGCGGCTTGGGATTCCAGAGCGGGGATGTTGAAATCGCCAGTAATACGAAGGTGACCGTACTTCTTGTTTACCACCTGCCTTAGTTCGGATGCCAGAATGAAGTCCATCTCGGGCGTGGAGGAAGACGAGCGGTGAATGACCACCACAAAGCAGGTGTCGTTGCCTTACAAGCGTAGACGACACCATCTGGCATTCTGTACCGTACTGATTGGATCCTCTATGGGTTAACATTTGCGATCACTGCTGAAGTACGGAGCCACCCCTCCACTTTTGCTGGGTCGATCGTGCCGAACAACGGACATGCCTGGCAGTGCGATCTCGAGGTCACTTAATTCGGATCGTAACCATGTCTCCGTTATAGCAATGAGGTCACAAGCCTTTGCTCCTTGCCGCAGCCGCATCTTGGAAAGTTTACTCAGTAAGCCTTGAGCGTTAGTGTACATACAGGTAAGCTCCTTAGATGTCAAAATCTCTTGAAGGTTGCGGATTTGTGTCGATCGATGAGACGCCGGCACCTGATCGCTTTTGCGTGACTTGCCACATCTCTATGCCAGTGCAATCTGACTTTGGTCTCACCAGCACCTGCAGTATGTATTTCCTCGGTATCATTCACGATAGCTACGTTTCGGTGTGCAGTTTTCTGAACTGCTGTTATTATTATATTGAGTCACGTGTAGTGTCGTTTCCGCGAGGACGGCGGGTGGCTGTGATTTTCTAACTGCTATCTTCAACCGTGGTTCCGAAGGAAGTATGTAGCGTAATATCTGCCAGCTGCAGATTAACTTCGCCGCCATTTGTTGTGACTGTACCATTAGTTTCAGTATCCTCGGGCCACTGCCTTTGTAGTGTAGAGACCCAGGCACCAATGTAATCGACTGAAGTATGACGTCGCCAGCACAGAGATCTTCACGGATATAACGCCATTATTCCAGGTCGTGAGCATGGGCTTCTTCGTCGCTAGATGCCGGTAGCTCGGATACGCCATGACTGAAAATGACTCTTTTGGTTCTTGTTATAGTAACCGTTTGAAGCATTTTTGTCTCGCTGTTGTTCGCTCCATGGAACATCCGGAAATATACGGATCCCACTGTCTTCAGTCCGCAGGCGGTATGCCGACAAAAGCACCATCTCGACATCATCTGTGGATTCCGATGTTACTCGCGTTAACCCCCTTAGGGGGTTTGTCATGGACTCAGGAACGTTGTTGCGTAGTTCCGCCTGATCTTCGATGATGCGAGAGGCATGGTTATCGAGGGTGTTGGTGACATCTCTGCAGGTTCCACCCGGTCCTTGACCCATTTTATGGTTGTACCAGGTGATGTTACTGAGGTCGCATTTTGATTATGGCGAGCAGCAATGGTTGCATAAGTGGATCGGTCTTTAGAGCACTTCTGATTTCGTTGGTCAATCGGAAGGGTGGATGTTGTCGATATTGCATCAGTCGATATATTGGATAAGAGAATGTGGGCGGTGGAGCTAGGCGTGCTTCTATTGTTCGCGACGATAACTTGGTTCGTGGTTCCCAAGGTTTCTAGTACAGTGTGGCCGTGCGAATGTCTGGCCCTTTTTCTTGGTTTCAAAGTAGCAATTAGGGGAGACGGATGAGATGTAAGCTGCGCGATTGTCGCCTCGAGCGAAGCAATGTTTACATTTAGACCATGTTCAGTTTCGATGACCAGATTGTCGCACTTCCGTGGTTATGCTAGTATGCATTTTGCAAGTGGAACTGCTGTTCACTTAGGACAGAACCAAACTGAGCCCGGCGTATTAGGTTCCTTTAATTCGACAGACTGTGGTACTGGCTAATGCAATGTATACATATCAAGCCTACTTTTACTACCTTGGCACTTGTTTGTTTAGCACAATATACTTCGTTTCGGGTTACCGGTGTTGTGGCCGTGTTGGCCGAATGGTCGTTGCTGTGCTTGCGGGTACGTGGCGCGTCTCCGTCGCTTAGCGTTTGGTCGCGGATCATCAAGTCAAGGTCAAGTGACTGGGTCAACATGCTTTGTGTGTTACGTCCGTGAGTCATACGATCGCGGGTAAGGCGTCTGGTATAGGCAGTTATCGGTTTCTCTGTAGCTATAACACACGTTGATGGAATGAGACCAGTGAAAGCTAGATCTAAAAATGGGAGACTCCTCTATCGAAAGAGGATTTCGAGAGGTAAATATCCTGGGTGAATGGTTGAAACTGCGCGAGATTTCACCATTGATCAAGGGCGAACAATTGCCCAAATTTGTAAATCCGGTGGAAACAATCTTCGCTGTAAATTATTCCGGAGCAAATGATTTCCATAGATGGAGTTCCTCAAACCGAGACAAAAAAAGTGAAAATCCAGCAACGTGCAACAAATGGTCACGTAGAAAATGCGAAAATACATGGAGCGCCATTGGCAACGGTCACTTCGCCACGGCTGGTAAATGTTAAGATGGATGGTGGTAGGTGACACAAACTGGTTGTGAGTTCGAATGTTGAGGCAGATTGTAGCCTAACTTGCAGAACAACCTCCTTGTGTTGCAGCTTGGTGGTATTTTACTGTCCCTGTCGTGTGACTGGTTCTGGTGCAGTGTTCCAGACTATGCTTCCTTTGCGCATGGCAAGTGTTTTTCCTCTAAAAAGCACTACGACGTGGCGCATCTGACTCGGGAATATATTAAGGCACTGCCGCTTGCTTCACCCAGGTGGTGAAGAGTGTTCTAGTAACCTACTGCTGATTTCATGGGCATGATTCGGCAGCCAACCAAACGAAATGTGTATGAACTGAGTGATCGGTCACTAGCTCTTAATGGGTGTGATCCCCTGGCTTCACTTTGCTGCATTGAGAACAGGCTATTCAACTAAAGGCTCGGGATGAACTCCCCTAAGACCACTCCCTCCCTCGGCTTTTGCAACCGCGTAGTATCTCGCTCTCTGGCAGAACCATGGATTCCCCAAATACTAACACACCATTCAGTTCTGCTCCTGCCTTCTTCACTACTCTCGCACATGCACCACACGCCAAGCACCTCTTCGTTACTAGTTTTCGTTCCTTTGAATCTGCTTCCGATGCCCAGAGTCGAACCAGTAGCCCTCCTTCGACCCTGATCTTCGTTTCCGCTGGCAGCCTTCAACGTTCGAATCCTCATGCAGATCGGGTTCCTAGGATGGCCTATCGTACAAACTGGAGTCCTTCAATATCGATATGTGTTTCCTCTACGAGACTCGACTACAAGGCTGTAGCACCAACTACTACTTTCCCTTAACCAAATACGTACTTCGTTTGTTTAGCGAAACAGAAGCAGGTACAGCCAGGTTGGCTGGTATTAGCGTCTCATTGAGTGATAAAGCTGAAGCCCTACTGAGCTTCACAAGGTGGCGTCATACTTGACTGGGGTCGCTCAGTATTGGGTAAACTAACATGAGGTCTCCAAGTATCCGCCCGTAGCGTCAACTGAGCACAGCTTTGCGGTAGGCGGATCTGTGTCCGGAGAAGGTCGAAGGTAGCACTTGCAAGAGAATATTTCGGTCTTCTCCACTTATTACCACCACCAGCGGGTGTGTTGCTCAGTTGAATGTTGGCAATCAATTCATGATAGCAGACGTCTCATCACACTTGACCCATTTTGTTGTGCCCACTCTGCATCTAAATTGTGACCCAGCACTTCAGTTGCGATAACGGTTCACAGCGCAGTTTACCTTGGTCACCGCGATCACTAGGGCTTCATCTAAAGTGAGGTGGCGCTGTGCTGCAGTTCTAGATGCAAGCGAGACCGAAACTCCTTTGTCCCTACACTAATTGGCAAGCAAAAACATTTCGACTTTCTATAAAACCGGAGATTTTATGGCGGGTATTTTGATGACTTGCATACGTTTTTAATATATTTAAGGCTAAATATAGAACTGTACTTTTGATTACAGTGCGAACACGCAGAGGATATAACCGGTTCCACAAGGGTTTCACAGTCAAGAAGCTAGGTGCTAAAATCGGGGTAGGCCCTGGAGTAAGCTGGCACCAAAGCCGGTGGGAACATAAAAGTCAGTTTACTTGGTTTCGCTGTACTGTAACCATATTAATCAGGTATGGTACGTTACATGGCTAAACTACTGGTTCACTCATATGTCGACGTCAGTGTCATGAAGCTTGGGTGAGACCAGAGTTACTAATGAACACAAAACCCTGGGGGATGTAATTGTGTAGCCTCAGATGTGTTATATCGTAGCCTCCGCGAGAGCGCCTGAGCTAGCCACCTACATAAGTAATAACGCAGGGATTGGCCCATTCAGCTGCTTCCAATGTACCGAACGGAGCTTTTGTGCTGAATTACCGAAAAGCTCGTCTGATTCAAACAGGATATCTTCAGTGTACAATCTCTACTATTATATCTGGGATTCAGACGGCCAATTCTGTGTCCAACTTGAAAGCCCGGTTTGCCCGACAAGTAGTCAGCTTAATTTGCATAGACACAGTTTCACCGCGTATCTGAACCGTGGGCTTGATATGCATTACTATCAACTCCATGGGAGATGACTGCAATGAAACACGAGATATTGATCATTGGGAGTGATTTAGTGTTTTATTTGTTCTTTACATCACCCACACCTTACGTCGATCTCCAATTGCATGATCGCCTGTCATTTTTTGTCTCGCATTGTTTCGCCGTTTCCTACTTTTCGGGTATGATCCTCCCCAAAAACCTGCCAAAGTTGTGATAAAGTTGTTCATTGTCATCGGTGACAGGTAGCTGAGCTTAGTTCCAAAATCGAAGGTGGCGCCCACAACGCATCGTCGTCGCTGCAAAAGGCGCAGGAAGAAATCAGCAAACAGTTGAGGGATCTTGAGCGTGGGCTACTGCATCAGATTGCTGAGACTAACCAAGAACTGCATTCCACTAGATCTAACTGTCAAACAGAACGCCATAAACTGGACGAGAAGCTGTCAGATATCATTAGCTCTGCATTTTCTGAATTGGAAAAACGAGTGGTAAGTTTGTATTTTTAACTTACTGGTCCAACCAATGGTCATGAGACAGCCGGTTTTTCTCTTTGGCTTCATGAAACAAAGGAAGTTTACACTACTAATTCTCGATTTGATGCAACTTCTTCCAATACCACTGGATTTCTTGTTTCTTCTAAACTTTTAGGTATGGTGGAGAAACACAACCCTCTAGCATCATTTGTTTGAAGCGATGAATGAATGAGCATTACTCCCGAAATATCTTCAGTACTAGTTCATAAAGATATACGCAACCAATAAACACGGTAGAGGTAGTTGGTCTATGTCCGCTAACCGAAGATGGGCTCCCGATAAACAGTAGTGGATACGTGTAGGAGTCCTGGAATGTTGTACAAATTAAGTGAATTCCCCTAGATTTCGAACGAAAGCTCGGTTATCCCACCCTCACTTCAGCTCATTAGTTTGGAGCATTCTGATTCACTTCGGCTCATCGGTGGGCAGAACCAACAACCATGTTGAATGGAAAAAACCCATTGATTGATCAGAAGTCTGTGTAAGCGAACATATGTTTTCGGTAATTCTTCATCAGGCTTTTACAGTTACATAAAATGCAAACTGCTTGTATACAGACCCAACGGATCGTCAGTCAACCAAATTGATCCTAATGCGCTGTGACACGCCGTCCGTTAGGTTACATTTGTAGTCGTACGTGCGTACAGGTCAACTATAATAGGTCCTGGCCAAGGTAGGCTCAATGCGTGAGTGAACCTTTTTTGCGTGCACAGTGCTGATCCTGACGGCGGAACGGAAACCTATTTTCCTACAACTACCTTACAAAGGTGAAATAGTATCCGAGAATCTATCCCGCCGTCTCTCGTCCACACTCAGGAATACCTTCCCAGCGGCGAGGTTGCAAATTCGGTTCACCAGCTGCCCAATGGTGAGACTAAACCTCAAGGATAAGCTGCCTGTCCACACCAAATCAATGTGTGTATACTCCTTTACCTGTTCCTGTGGAGCAGGCTACGTTGGTCGTACGACAAGACGCTTATCCGAAAGGGTGAAGGAACATCATCCGGCCTGGCTCGGAAATGGAGGCCAAAAGGTCTCCAACGCTACCATCGCCACGCATCTTGCGGATACGGGTCACGCCACCAAGTCGGCTGGCTCGTTCAAAGTAATCTATCAGGCCCCAGAAAATCGAGCAAGGTATTAGACGCCGCAGAAGCCATAGCCATTCGGCTGTACGAAGCAGCACTATGCAAGCGGAAAAGGTTCACTCACGCATTGAGCCTACCGTGGCCAGGATCGACTGCAGTTGACCTGTACGCACGTATGACTACAACTGTAATCTAACCGACGGTGTGTCACCGCGCATTAGGATCAATTTGGTTGACTGACGACACGTTGGGTCTGTATACAGACATTTTGCATTTTATGTAACTGTAAAAGCCTGCTGAAGAATCACCGAAAACAACCATGTTGTCCGATGTATGAAAGAGAAGCAGTTAGCGTGAAGAACTTGAGGCATAAGGCTGTCAGCGGTGCGGCTGTTAACTATAAGGGACAACAGCAAAGCATGCACCTAAAAATCCACTGTGGCATCATGTTTTAGGTAACTTTACGTGGAAACTACGAATGGAATCTAGTTGAGATGAAGCACGGTAACTTTGGTATCATCCGTTCACAAACACACGTGTGATTTTTCGAATCAAAAAGGCTGGATGCTAGCGTTGACGAAACAAGTTATTTTGTACGATTATCCATGACTCAAAGGGAAAGCGGAGTTACGAAAAGTGATGGCAGATGCCAATTGACGTGCTGGTTCTATCTTTACTAGGTACTGTTATCAAGTTGGCGCCTAAATAAAAATAAACTGTCCTTCTGTAGTTAAAGGTTTGGTATCAGTATACCCAATTGAGCTTGAAAAGTACGATGGAACCATGTGACCAGATCACCTGCTGACTATGCACTTTCTCCAAAGACTCGCAAGCGCAGTAGGTTCTGTGACTCGGCGGGGCCCCAGCAAACAGAGATCACCTGTCTCGATACCCATGGAAATAGAAGGGTGTGCATTGGTTCGAAAGCTATATGGCACACGATAGAATGTCACTCTGGAGACTGGATATGATCATTTGCAGTTAGCTCAGGCTGTGTCCATCTGATGAGTCAGAACGAGGACGTGAGCACTTGTGGGGTGGGAAAGGTAACACCGAAGCCGCTTCAGCATGCTAGCACTTTGCTTCACTGCAGCTATCTGGGATTGAGTGGTTCTAGAGAAAGTAAAATCGGTGGGACTTCTTCGTTACCATTAGCTCAATAAAAGTCTTACTGAATGTTTGTCCTTAATTTCCATCGCCAGGCTCGAGCAGAATCAAAAGCAGAAGAGCTAAAAGTGGATGTGGAATTGACATCCAGAGTCGATGACGTCGAAAAAGAATCATCAAGATTCAAGCAACAGGTGCTCAAAACATTCAAGGCAAGTCACGTGTTGAAATTACTTGTGACTGAATAGGGAATGGAGATGACGGGTTTTTCCCTAAACTAAGCGTTTTTAATTGGGACAATTTTTCGTAGTTTAAAGGCATTACAGTGTATAATAGGTTGCCTAGCCTGGTGAAGCAACGTTTGGGAACTACTGAAATGTTTCAAAATCCACAGGCGGGTAACTAATTGGGTGTACACTGTCTCATTCATTTCTAAATAAAACAAATAAGTAACATTGTTACCAACGTGAGAAACCACGGCTCCGCCACATCAAACGTCTTTTGCAATGCAGTGTTCATTCTTTCCACGGAGAACTTCATGATATATTTCCCTTATCAAAGCAGCTCAACAATTTCAGCTTCTTTGGGCTTGGTGGTGTTCAACTTCACATGGTTATGTCACTGAGAATTTCCATGGCAGTCGGGCCGTGGTGTGTCTTTATACATTCTCTGCATGCTTGAAGTGTGTCTGTGATACAAAACCTGTACACACCATCCAAAATCGATGGACACATTCCAAGCCTATACGCAACCAGACTGGACCTATGAGGTCAGGATGGAGTGAATCGAGAAACTGGGTTGATCTAGCATTCAAAAGCACATAGCTGGGCACTGGATAGTAACTCAATCCCGACGAGTTATGCACCTTCCTAATGCGCAATCAGGAAGCGCGCATCCTCGGGGTATTAGAAGCCATCCTTATCGGAAGAGAGCGGCCACAGCCCTGGATACAGAAGCAACTGATTGCGACGATGCTGTTGGTTTCAGGAGTACTATCCGTATGGTCTGATCGAGACGAACAATCTCAGCTGGGACCATTAATTTGTAACGATGGCCTTCTAACCGTTGTGTCGAGCGCCACTCGCGGATCAGCGGCGTAATGAGCAAGACGTCAGTCGTTAACTACTACGTCCAGGGCACCAGCTTCGGCTATCACTGCTTGACAAAGGCAAACGAGCACGAGACCGATAGCTGAGTCCAGTGCGGGAACGAGCACCACCGGAACTCTTCAGCTCGAACTGTGGCTCTGAACTTACCATGGTAGCATAAAGCGACCAATTGTCCACTGCTTGGCCACCAATCGATCTTATACGACCTTTGGTGCCTACATGTCTATCCTGAGTTACATATTTGTGATTAAGGAGAATAAATCTAGGGACTACTTCACCTCACAGTTTGCTTGTTTTGATCTTACTAGAAATTTTAAAAGGAAATTCCTGTGCAAAATTTCGTCTATCATTTAGACACTAAAAGGCATACAGCTAAGCTACCACGTTCATTTTGAAAACTGGTGCACCAGTTCGTCATGACATTGCTAGATTATGAACCGTATTAGGTAGTGGATAAGTAGCCTCAGCAAGTATAGAGAATACTTGTAGCTCGGGGTGTGGATGAAAGGATTGTCCTGTTCTCCGAGCTGGGCATTTCGGTTGTAGACGTTTCGTTGCCAAATTAGGCAACATCTTCAGTGCGGCCATTCAGTCCTGATTCGCGGTCTCGCAAACCAATGTCAGATCCGAGTGACTATTGATTGTTGCCTGCTTCGAATGTCAGCCTTCGATCTGTTCACGTGAGTTGGTCGAGTGGGCACCTCTTCTCCTTGTCAATCTGGTGCCTAATGCCGACTTAACCTGCAGAGCACCAGGTCGACAAGGAGAAGAGGTGCCCACTCGACCAACTCACGTGAACAGATCGAAGGCTAACATTCGAAGCAGGCAACAATCAATAGTCACTCGGATCTGACATTGGTTTGCGAGACCTCGAATCAGGACTGAATAGCCGCAATGAAGATGTTGGCTAGTTTGGCAACGAAACGTCTGCAACCGAAATGCCCAGCTCGGCGAACAGGACAATCCTCTCAAGTAGCCTCAGAGTTGAGTAGATAGCTCATCTCCGGAATGAATACCAAATATCGTACTCCAGAAGCAAGTAGAAGTCTAGTTACGGACAATGAGACTGGACCTTACCGTGGTGCGATGGTTTGAGTGCCTTAGCGATCCATTGACCTATGCTGGATGGTGCTTTTGCACTTTTAAAGTCACTCATACCAGATTGGTCAATGGTTAGAGGCCAGACAAACTCAGCCTCCTGGTCCTCCAGGTTAGGGGTTGGAATGAGGGTTGCACCTTATTCCTTAAAACGGACTCCTTGTAGTCCAATGCCAAACCCGCTGCCTTGTGGTCAGGTTTTTGAACCAAAGACTTTGGTTGAGAACCCTAATCGTTCTCCTGTCTAGACCTGGGCAACCTGACGGTATCCTGTCCACGCAATACAATGAATCTTTCCTCAAACAAATTTCTGATGCTCTGGCCACCGCAGAGGATAATCAACGGCGCCCTATCTGCTACATCGAGCAGGGTGGATAGGGGTTTGGATGCTACTGCTCAAGCCTTCCCATCTTCTTATTCCACTTCTTGCGCTTGTTCACCCTTATCGTCCCGTTCCGGCTTCACTTTTATCCCCCCTGTTTTCAACCCCCCAATTCTCGGCCCTCTCTCAACATGCTTTGCTAGGTATTTATCTTCTAATTTCAACTCACGTTCAGTGCGGCTGTGGTGTCTGGCTAATGTTCAGTTCTCATAGCTGAACGGCTTGCGTTCCGTTTGTCTTGCACTGCGGTCGACATGACGTACTCATTGGGGCTGTGTTGTTTGGCTAACAGCCAGTTCTCACAGCCGAACGTGGTGTGTTCCCTTGTTCTTTCCATGCGATCCACACATAACAGGTCTATTGCGGGTGTGGAGTTTGCTAACATTCACTTCTCACAGCCGAATGGCTCGGTGTGTCCTGCGATCCTAGACACACATGTCGCGCCTGTATACCCTGTCTCACTCCTGCCGGCAAGGCAATTTGCTCCATTGGACAGTCAGCAATTCAACGTAACGGGGTACGTCAGCATCTGAGTGCAGCCGCTCCTACCTCCGAACAAGAATAATATAACAACTCGGATTACAGTGAATATTCTCCAGCGTTAAGGATATGGGCAATACCAGCACCGTACAATGAATGATGATTTATGCCGGGTAATACAGCAGTTGCTTGACAAGTCCCGCAGGATGGTGGGGTTGAAACTACAACTATCCAATGTTAGGTGAGTTGTCTGTTTGAGCCTTTATCTATCAGCTTCGCTGCCGAATGCTAATACTAGTAATAATAATAATAATATTGTGAGTGGTAATTGAATGCGAACAAGAAAACGTGGCAACAGTTATATTTGTTGTACTCCGCGAGGAAAATAAAAACGAGAATACTCACTTCTGTACCGCCTCCTCAGGTTTATGTGACATGTTGATCCGGTTTGAATGGATAATAAATGTATTCAAAGTAGCACAGTTTAGACAACGAAGTGATAGGGGCCAAGAGCAAGATCCAATCGTTTTTCGAAAATACCCAAGGTATGGGATGCAACAACGACGTTTGGAAGAGAGTTCCAGGGTTGGCAAACCCTAAGAGAAGGAGAATTCCGCCAGCGCTCTAGACGGCTATACGGTACACACCATTTCAGGGGGTTACCTCTGCGATTGGTGTTATGACTGAGTTTTAGCAACTGACGGCATACTTGATTAGGGTCACACAACATTTGGTAGACTAATATGAGGTCGCCGCGCAGCCTTCGGTAGCGGCCACTAAAAACTCCCAGTTACTTTAGTCTCTGATGGTAGGACAGTTTCGCAGGCGCTTTACGTTTTTTGCTGCCCTGTGTTGTGGTTTCTCTATCACTTCTAACTCGCGCTTCAACTAGGGTTGCCAAACTTGAATTGCGTATTCAAGGTGAGGGCGCACGTAAGAATTGTGCATCATGGGGACGATGGATGGGTCGAATCTTTCGAATGCTCTCTGCAGCAAGCCGACGTGCTTGTTGGCTATCTTCGCATCTACCTCTGATTGATTTTTACAGTTAAAAGTTAAGGTCACTTTGAATCAACACAGCGAGGTCACGTACTTGGTAAGCTTTTTGCAATACATGTGACCCAAGCCTATACACGTGGTCAACCCTATGACGCAATTGAACCCCGTGATATTTTTCCACATTGAACGCTAGTGTATTCAGAACTGACCAGTTTGAAATCGTGTTTGAGGTCACGCTGGAGCTTTTCGTGGTCGTTCGGTGATCGCTCGCCAGAACTTTATATCATTCGCGAAGAATAGGAAATCGGAAGTAATTTCCCTCGCCAGACCGTTTATGAAAATCGAAAGTAACTGGGGCTGGAGCACCAATCCTTTAGTACACCGCACTCCACCTCAATTGCATCGGACGGGGATTCTCACACTCTCAGTTCCAACCGACATTCGTGCAGGAAATTGCCTACCCAACGCAGCAGTGGGTCACCGACGCCATAGAGCTAAATTTCATAGAGGAGAATTCGGTGGTCTAAGCGATCAAACGCTTTTGAGGAGCCCAGGTAAATGACATCGACTCCTGGTCCATCATCAACTGCTTCAGTGCAGCTATGCATTGCAATTAGCAGGTTCGTAGTGCATGGGCCTATTTGTCAGAATCCATGTTGCTCTGGTGCTATCCTGTTGTGATTTTCCAGATACTACAGGAGTGTATCAGGGCTGATAGACTCCATAATCTTGGAAAGCACAGGGGAGTCGCGTTATGGGACGATAATTGATTGGGTCAATGCGACTACCTCCCTTATGCATAAGAGTGATGACCCCTCGCTTCCATATTGTTGGAATATGGTTCTCCTCCATACAGCGCTGATTGGATATAGCCAAAGGTTCCACCAGATCACTGACTGCTTCCTGTAAAGCGTTCGGTCGAATGTTTTCGACACCAGGAGATCTGTGGATATGCAGGGACAACAGTTTCTTTGACACACTTTCTTCAATACAAGTACTATTGGATAAAACTGATGGTGTGACAATAGAAACAGGGATAACCGTTGGGTCCGTTACTCTCTGGACCGTTTGTGATTAATGGAACCGTAAGTGATCGGCTGCTTTCGTGGCTGATCGCGTGCACCTGTACCCAGTATATGAAGCCTAGATTAAGTAAGTCGCACGAGACAAGAATGGAAAACTGCAGACCATTACGCTTAAAGTTTAGACTTGGTCTGGATAGAGGAATTTTAACCTACCTTCCTGCTACCGTGTTTATTTACTTAAAATTAAAATCAGTAGACAACCGAACTGAAATAGAGCTGACACAGGAAAACATGGGGTGGGGTGCAGAAGTGTCACAGCCTAGGAGTTCGCTAATTGTCAGTCTGTCAGGTTACATATTTGACCTTTAGTAGTCAAGGAAATGCTAAGTGTGGAAGTAAAAGTGTCAAATGTTTATTAATACAAATGTTCAGCGCACACATGTGCAAAATTGTGTACGAGAATGGGGGAAGTGTTTGGGAATAGGGATACGGCCTTAATAGACAGTCCAGTTTGGAAGGGAAACATAGTTCTATTTGGACATGACAGGCACCATGCAATGCTTACTGGGTGACACTGATTCGTTACTTATCATCACCATCACCACTTATCATCACAAAATATCGCTTACAAGAGAGTTAAAATCAAGTGTTCAAACAGTTTACGAAGCAGCTGGAACACCGAGTAAGATTGTTGGAAGGAGTAATACAAACTGGTACTCTTGGTCTATAGGGAGGTTTTGTTAACTACTTAGCATTCGTTCCGAAGTAAGTGGTAGCTCCGTACTGTACATGTGGGAAGAAGAGAGATGAAAGGAAGAAGACACGTAACATGAATAAGAAACACATGGGACGAGATTTTGGGGTCGGTTGGTATCATTCTACTACCTATTCCTAGAACCGACTTTGGTCAAGTCTGCTTATATATGACCTCGTACTCAACCATCTGTTCCCCAGCTTGGTTAGGCAGATGGGGATTTGTCTGAAGCACTCTAGCTAGACCCTTTGGAGATGCAGTCTTTACCACAAGGCAGTGAGAAACATGTCCAACTCAGGAGCATGAGTACACAGCCCCACTGAAAACCCATTGAAGCTGATCACGCGCAGTCCTAAATGGTTTAGCAAATTCAGGTGTTTCCCCACCCCAATAGTTTGCGTGCCTTATGTCACAGTCAACATGTCAGTTGAGCTTATTTCTGCCGACACTGGCTGCCGTGTGGCGGGCGATAGCAAGCCATGTGCTATTGTGGTTCAGTCACTTCGCTGGAAACAACCCATGGTAATAGTGTTCTATGCTAAAGACAGGCTTGTAGCACATACACTGTCAGCTGCAACGGCTTGGTTTTGGTTGAAGTGTCATTGATCTATCTCTAGTCTCGAAATGTAAAGTATATTGAGGATAATTGCTTGACCCCTGTCTATTGACCTAAGTTGTATGACCGGATGAAGACAGTAAGCCTGACTTGATAGATGCCCCTTTACTATGAGATTCAATCCTCTCTCTGTCCTACTCATATAACTAACTGTAACCATCTACCAATCGGTTGGTTTAATATAATTGGACTCCAATTCGTTCATCTTCCTTTGGGTTCTCTTCCATTCCGATAAATTTCTCATTGTCAGTCCAGTGAAATAGCAATAGGCAGTCTTTGAGGCCTTACATGGAGCAATTTCTTCAGTATCATTCCCAAATTATGTGAATTAGAGAAAAGTTGTGATGTTATTCATATAAATCACAAGTATATAAACCAAAACTAAGTTTACCGTAATAGAGTACTTCAGTGGTGACCTAGCGGCACACATTTCACCATCTTCGTGACGTTGACATTAGTGACGATAAATTGCCGGCAGACAAGAGGACTCCTTGATACTGACTACGTCAGATGCCTACTCTGTCGACAGTTTCGCAGAATGTACACACTTGTCGGCTCGAACATTGGCGGGTTAACAAAAGAGATGAATGGCATTTCTCACGACCGCATGAGGCTCCCGGTTTATGCTGCCGTGAGCGCATTCTTTGAGTTTAAGTACGGACGAATCGCACCCAACGCTAGTAACATTCATCGTATCTATGTTCCTGATCAAATGTAAGATGAACGCGGGTTGCCCATAGAATACGCTTATGGTGATGAAACAACAAAGGCCACTGTGTATTGTGGCCGGTAACGTTAAGTATGACAGAACAACGACTGTGAACTGTGTGTATCCCTGTTTATTCGAATCCACAACTATACTTTTGTGTCTAGCACATGTACAGCAACACGTGTTATCTATTGATGTGCACCTGACGGGAAAATTACATTCGTTTTGTCTTTAGTTCGAGCAGGATGGTGGAAAAGTGGATTAAGTGCCTCAGCATAGTATTGGGGATTCCGAAATGGATTGTATGTCAACTCTAAGAGCTGGCAGTCCGGAATCAAGTTTGGAATCTTCGCGATCAAACACACACTGTGGCGTTTAACCTCAATGAGTGCACTGAGACCTCCAGTTTGGGAGACGATTTAGATAATTTAACAAAGGCTGCGATATTCATAGCAATCTGTTTCCAGTTAACATAAAAATGGTCGCAGAAGGCAAAACCATGAGAAGAACAAAACAAACTGCTGTGGTATGATTCTGTGTACAGATGCTACTGTTTGATGGCATTGATGCAGAATCCTCCCTGTAGTGTATGTCTTAGTACTCTTCCTCACTTGTTAATGGGGTGGACCTCAGGTAGCAAAAGCCGAGCAGCAAATAATGCAACAGGCTTGGTCGAACACGCTGTCACTTATTGATGAAGCTTCGAACTGCCCACATTTTCGAACGTTTGACCAAAGAAATTTCTCCGTTTAACACAACTTTCTGTTCATTACTGTCCATTGGCTGCCATTTTCAGGATTTGGAAGTGCGGATTAATCAAGTGTCTGACGAGATATTGGAACATAACCGAAGGATTACTGACCCTATTCGGGAAGAAATGCGCAAAGGATTATCCAACACTCATGACGCAATCGCTCATGTGAAATCAGTGCTGGAGAGTAAAATTAGAATTACGGAGGAGAATCTGCAGCAGGAATTGGGACAGCTGCGTAAAATAGTTTCCTTGTCATAACCAACTTGCATAATGTTAACTGCAAAAAGCCCCAGCAATTTTTCCAGATTTTGCGTCGGCCACACAGTGGCCTATCACACTGCCTTGCACCGCAGTTACATAAACATCGAATAGCATGTTTCCTATTTTTTCTTTCTCATTTTAACTCTGTTGCACTCAACTCCGCGGTGTGATTGTCGAAGTGACTGTGATCCACAGCGCTCAGCCGCTGTTTACTTTAGCTGTCTCACTTGCCGACACTGTCATAAATACATACCCTTCTTAATGCATTATCTTCCCTTGTCATTGCCTTCGATCTCAGATACCCGACCCCATCAGATGCCTCAATGCTAATCCCTACTTGCTGGGTGGTCACCTCGCGGAAGAACAGCACACATGGTTGTGAGGGCCATGATTGGTCGAAATCTGTATCATAGTGGGGTGTTTTAACTACGGTTTGTCACGATCAAAAGGCCGACGCCTAACAAACCATCACCGTTGGTGGGTTTTTGAGCACGAACCATATGTCAGCATTGCGCAACGCAATCTTAGTTGGGTCCACGTTTTACGTGAAGTTAAATCTATGCCTTCCTATTACTGAGGCTGCATCCGAAGTAGAGCTTCCGTGTCACTGTTATCATTACCATCATGAACAACACCGATGAGCCAGTTAGTTAGGATATTAGTTCGCTGCCCTTCACCCCAAATGGCCCAATTAATGAAGGGCATTGAGAAAGACAGTGAACTTATTCTACATAATGCATTTTTTCACTAAAAAATACACCTTGTTCTTACATCGGCGAGTAATTCGTTCATCCAGCATTTTCCTTGGTACGTGTGCTCCACGCAGAGATTTCTTTCGTAAAATGCTCATATGCAGCTCAACAACCAGTGAGGAATTAGAAAAACCTTACTTCGGCATCAACCCGAACTGTGGGAGCCCTGCTTCAGTGTCGGTTCCTTACTTTGTTACTGAGGAACTTGAATCTCATACATTTTCGTAACTGCCGAAATGAAGACCGCTTTTTCGGACGCTGGTGCATGAGGAAACAATGAGGACACGCGCACATTAAAACTGGCAAACAACTGTACCGTAATTAGGGGCACATTAAGGAATTGTTTAAGGCATTCAGGAGTGGTTGGCTTCTGGCTGCGTCTAAAGCGTGCTACTGAACTGATGAGATTCAACGGTACCACGTACAAAAGCATGTTCTACAACAAATGTCCTATGAACTGTTGTTAGATTCGGAGTCCTGCCGTATCATCTCTGCATGGCGACTGGCAACCTCAACTGGGGCTCCGGTTTACTTTAAAGGGTAACCTGTACCACGGTAACCGACCCCGAGGTGGAGAATTTCGTTACTGTGCTCATGGTGGTGTTGGACGACAACAGTACAGAAACTCTCCACTTTGGATCCCTTCCAGTGATTAAAGTGCAGAGATTTACTGCTACGTAAGTCGTGGTGTCAATCGAGATTACGTGTCGGAATTCATAAACACGACGAGCACTCCAAAACCTAGCAGCGAACTTCTAGCCACTGCGTCGAACGCTGCTGGCAGAGCTCCACGACCGAATGACAAAGGCTTGAGCCGTCAATCACTGTGTGCCTTATTCCACTACTAACTCAGGCGATTTCTGACTGAAGTGTCCATACCATGACCAAAACATTCGTTGAGTGCGGTATTGAGAGAGCTGCACCGGAACTCGCCACTTGGAGCATTTGAATAGAAAGCTTATGACAGTTAGGTAGAGAATCGAACGCTTTACAGGCAAACATGCTATTAGACCAGGAGTGCATGTGCTCGACTGACGGCGTAGAGTCGGCGCTTTTTTGCATAAACGAAGCTTATCCTAGCCCCAAAACGGGCAGTTTTTTGTTCGGCATATCACATCGTGTGGGCCACAAACCTAGACAGGCGAAATGAGACGTGATTATGGGAAGTATAAAGTGAAAAACCGCCATGCTTGAATATCTGTTCAAATTTATGTGTGCTATAAGTGATACCGCATTTAAGGCTTGACGGATTTGTGATCGCAGTCCATAGTTTGCTTTCACTTTTTGTGAGTAACACGACAAAGTGCATTGTAATATTGCCACTAACACGGCAACACTATGGCATAGATGAGTCGTTGTTAGATTGAGAAGGCAGGTGGCGCATTGTGCTGCTGAAATGGTTCAGTCTTGGTAATACCCCAGCCCATGTCCAGCCATCACATTGTGATTCCTTCAGCCACCAGCTGAAGGGATGTCGTGTAAGCATTGTAACCCAAGGGTCACTGGTCCGATTCTCCGTAGTTACTAGCCATCTCGCATTACCCTTAGCCCGCGCGTGACTCTTGGTGTGTTTGCTTGACAGCGGAGCTTCGGTGCGGCGCAGCGACATACTGCTGGTGCTTTTCTCTTGCATGCTGTAATTCGCTAGTGGCGTTTGATCGTGATTTCATATGTAGTTCTATCCGTATTCAGTTTCAATTTGCCATCCCGTGATTCACCGCGGCGCTTCTCACTGGTGGTGTCTCGGTCCACATCCATAGTACTGGGCGAAGGAGGATTCAAAACATGTCTGTTCTTCGTAACTTGTTAGTCATCTAACCGGCTAATCATTGTTCTCTCATGTACGCTTTCTTTCATCTGGTTAATGCAAGGCGGACGGTCAACACCAGAGTACGTCAGTTCAACAATTACCGCTGCCTTAGCATTACTGCCTTTGGTTAGAAGAACAAGCTGTAAAGCTATTTGACCGTTGAATGCATCTTTACTTACAGTTCTGTTGTGAGAAACTGCTGACGGCTACTTCACTCTTTGGCACAAGATGAGCATTCCGAAATGGAAATCACCGGTACAGTTTCTTGTCCTTACTTTCTACTGCATCCACATTAATTACAAAAATGCAAAACCGTATTGCCACCGTTTTTAGGATATCCGAAGGAATTCGATAGCCTCAGTCCATCGTTACTATTCGGACCAGGCTGTGCTAGGTTGCTTGTGAGCTGCTTGGAGGAAAAGATTAATATTACAATTAAAAATCCTTCGAAAAAGATGTCGCCCCAAAATCCACGTGTTCTAATGTGGGGCTGTCACAACGGTTTTACACGCCTCGAGAATTTTGTGCTAAAAGATCTGTACTATTAATCCACTGTGATGCTTTGTATGAATACTGATTTATCATGAGTACAAAGGCAAGTGGTTGACAAGTCCCGTGGGATGGTTGGAGTGAAAACTACAAAATCAAGAGATATGTGGGATTCATCTGTTTAAGCGTCCATAGAGTTAACCGTGTTGCTAACTAATGGAAGTGTAAAGTACAAAATGAATACTGGCATACAGAACAACATGGGTTGCAGTGCTAATTGAGACAAAGTGTGAAAAACAAAAAAAACAAGCTTGCTCACTCGCGGACCGCCTTCTTGGGTTCATGTGACACATAAATCCGGTATGAGGGCATGATAAAGGTATTCCACAGTAATACAGGTTAGGTAGCAAAGTGCTGGAAGCAAAGAGCAACATCCGATTGTTTTTGGAAATGTCCAAATTAAGGGAGGATACCACTGAGTTCGACAGAGGGTTTCACGGTTGGCAAACCCTAAAAGCAAACTCGTTCCGTCGGCATTGCAGACGGCGGTATTGTTCACCCAGTTTCAAGCAGTTACCTATGAGGTTGGTGTTGTGGTTAAGCTTCAGCAAGTGTCGGCATGTGTGGTTGGGCTCACTCACTATTTGGTACACTAATATGCGATCGCCTTGCGACCTTCGGTAGCGTCCACTGAAAACTCCGAATGTATTCAGCCATTGATGGTAACAGTAATTGCGTAAGCCCTTGACACTCTTTGTTGCCATGCGTTGCGGTCCCTCTAACACCTCGAGATCACGTTTCAACCAAGCTTGCCAAGATTGCATAGCATATTCAACGTGAGGGTGCGTGTAAGCTTTGTGTATCATCGGAAATTAGTCGGTCAAAGCTCGTGAATGCGATTCGTAGCAGGCCGATGTGCTGGTGGCATCTTTTCGTAGTTGCCTCAGACTGTTATGAACAGCTGAGGTCACTCTACACTAGCACACCACGGTCAGGTTCCTGGGAGCTGGTCTGCAATCCGTGTGCCCCAATCCAATACGTGTGGCCATGTCTATGGCGTAGTTGAACAACGCGACATTTGTCTACATTGGATGGTAGGGCATTTTGAAGTGCCCAGTTTGTAATCGTGTTAAAATCCCACTGGAATCCTTCGTCTGGTCCTCTGATCACTCACCATATCTTGATATCATCTGCAAGAAATAGGAAATCGGAAGCAATTGATCTGGCTAGATCGTTTATGAAAACCTTTTGGTACACCGCACTCCACATCATTTGCATCGGGCAATGTTTCCCGTAGTCTCACCTCCAACTGACGTTCATGTAGAAAATTGTTTACCCAACTCAGCATTGGGTTGTCAAAGCCGTAGTTCTGAAACGTCTAAAGGAGAATTCGATGGTATAAGCGAGCACACGCTTTTGGCAATTCCAGGTACATGACATCGACTGCTACTCCACCATCAACCAATTCAATCCAGCTATGGTGTGCATTTAATAGGTTAGTAGTTCATAAGTGCTTTTGACGGAATCCATGTGGCTTCGGTGCTATTAAGCTGTGATTTTCCAGTTACTGCATCAGCATATCTGCGGTGACTAATTCCATAAAGTTGGAAAGCACACGAAGCAGCTTTACAGCACCAGTACGAATACCTCCCTTAGTATTAGGAGTGATGACCCCTCGTTTCCATACTAGTGGAATATGGTTCTCCTCTCGACATCGCTGATAGAAAATGGCCAGTGAGTCAACTACATCACTGCTTACTGCCTGTAGGATTTTCGGTCGAATATTGTCTACTCCAGGAGAAATGTGGATACTCGGCGATAACAACTTCCTCAACAAAGCCTCGGCAGTAAACGTGATGTTGAATAGACCTGACGGTGGAGCAATGGCAACGAGGAGAATACTTGGGCTCGGTACCTGCTGGAACCTAAGGGAGCAATAAAACCGTGAGTGATCGTCTGCTTCTATTGCTTACTGTCTGCACGCATCAGCCGTGGCCACTGCTGGGATTCCGGGCTTCATCATGCGATGGTAGCTGACGTGTCTGTATAGGAGTTCACGGTTCGTGCAGAATCGCTTCATTAACTTCTGCTGCTTCGTCACTTCGTCCTCGCGGATCAGTTTCACACGGAAGTTACCCTGTGCCACGCATGCAGTCCAGTTTACGACATTAGGTCAGCCCTTTTGAGCTCGCCATGCTAAACCCCTCAACAACATTATTTACGTCTTCTGCTCCTCAGAAGGGATTTGCTTTGCTGGTGGATGGATTTCTGTTCCCTTGCCTGCGCTACCAATGTGTTAAAAACTTTTGTGGACGTTTCCCATGCGATGGCTGGGGGTTTTCAGTTAAGAAGGTCTACGATGTGTCTTTATTAGGCTTGGATAACACTTTGTGGTGCGTAACAGTATATGCTACATCATCCCCCTCTTCAGGATATTCCTTATGGCAAATATATATGTAAACAGTAGATTAACATGGTCACTGCGACTCTGGTGTGCTTGTAACTATTCCGTACACCACAAGTTCTTCGTTGGTGAACACAGAACCAAGTATCCACGACCTGTTAGCAGTTCAAAATCTGTTGGACTAGATAAGTTGATTGTAAAGAAGCTTGCTGTAAATTGGCTCTTTCAAACGGGCTTTAAAATGTACACCATCGGTTTCGGCGTATCCACTTCGCGCACATTAAATTCTACCGCGGTGAGAATGTGGCTCTATGACTTGCTCAAAATAACTTGCAAAACGTGACTCAGTTTGGAGTCCATTTTCAACGTAGAGTTTGCCAGACAGTAAATTACGGCTACAAGATGTGTCCTTGTTCCTCAACCATAGCCTGCACCAAAGCGAAACAGGGGCGCTGATTTCTGGGTAATCAATAAGTTAGCACTTAAGGCTATTGTATTAACTAGGTACACTACCACCCATTGCAGTTCTATGGTTCCGAAGCAGCGACATAACGAGAAAATTGGTCTCAGCATCGATTATCTCAAGATTGAATCAGGTCTCTGTAATCACCATTAGGCACCGCGGTTTGGAGGTCTGTAGCTCTCTAATTTCGACCAACATACCAAGAAGGCCTTGGGCGTTTGTGTAAAACTAGTATATGGCGTTTGCATGCTCGGAGTACATGGTTGAATGGCAAATTCTTGTTTGCTTTTAAGCCAACCGTTAGGTGGTCTGTCCTTGGTTGTTGCATTTCAGTCGGGCTGCATAGCCTCACAGTGTTCCATATCAGAACGTTCTCCCGTGTTCCCCTCTGCCCAGTTGTGTGCCGTTGTTGCTGTTGTGTCGGGCACTTCGCACGACTGTGGAGACAAAGGGTTTCTGCGTTTGCAAGTTCTAGCGAATTGTTGACCAGTCGTGGCCGTGCGTCTGCAGCCTTTAGCCGGATCTCGGTTGGCAATCTGGCGCGAAACTTCAGCCAGTTACCCAATAGGCGCCGTGTCATTCCTTCGGAGTGCAGCACCACTTTCCTTAATCTTAGGCCGCAGCCCTTGTAGCTAGGTGATAATTTAGCTATAATATTGTCCAGATATAGTACTTCGCAAAAGTAGCACCACTGCTCTCCTTCATGTGTTTGTGCTTCGTACTCAAAATAATCTGAGAGCACGGGAACTCTATGAACCAATATGGTCTTCTTGCTGTCAAATTTATTCCGGTCTCCATGATTATCCGCCTCTTTTGAGCAATCTTTCTAAGGAAGCTCGGGTAATATGCGCACCCCGGTCGGTGAGTTGCGAAGACAAAGTGCTGAGAGTAGGACGGCCTCTGTCTCATCTGATGACTTCACCGTGACTTGAAGAATTCTAGACTCAACATAATGCACTGAAGTTGGGACACGCGCTACGTGTCTCAGTATAGTGGTCCCAACCTAAATACCTGTGGCGTCGCATATAGAATTCTACTGGTTGCGATCTACCCTCTCTTGTGCCAGGTTTGGGCTCTGAAACTTTAATTCACCTGAGAGTTAACGCACTATGGTTCTGTCAAGTGAATGTCAGTTTGTGGGTTGACGCTGGTAATTTGGGCTGCTTACATAAACTTTTTTATTCTCGGCAACACAAAGTACGCCTTTACAGGCATGGTCATGCTATGATAACAAAGTGTGGACAAAAACGTACAAAAATACATGTTTGCCATAACAGTGAATGTGTGCCTGAATGTGTGTGCAACTGTGCGTAGGTGTAGCTTTGTAGCTTGTGTTTGCAAGTGTGCTGTTGTATTTGTAACTGTCTGACAGCGTCGGCTATGTAAGAATAGACTATTGATATCCGTGGATTGGATGGAATCATCCGGATATCCACGGGGCGGTGACCTTAGTTTGTGGCGAGTCATATTCGCCACTCCACAGTGTTGATAAATGGACATTTGTGGCTTTTTATACAGAGAAGGCTTGACAGGCGAAAACCCACCACGTCCTGGAACACTTCTGCTGAACTATTTGCTGGAATGGGTTACACTCGAAGCACGCACTTGGCACCAGGAGGAGGTTGTTCGGCTAGCCACTGGAGAGGACGGTAAAAGCTGAGTCGCACTGCTCGTGTTCGGTCAAGAAGCTGAACCTGCAAGTGTTACTCCCAGCGTTTTTATCGGGGCGACGGATGCATACGTTACCAATAATTTATCTGTACTGGATTGCCTACGGCTCTGAGCCGTCGGTGTCATAACCGAATCGGTAGGTGTACCTTCTATGACTGAGAGAATACCAGTCCCCTCGAACAAGATTTGCCCGATTGGAGTGTTAGGATGTGTCAGAGGAAGTGTCGCAGATACGGCGAGGCAGTTAGCAAGACTGACTTTACTGTTTGACTCAGGGACGGTGTTCAGTGGCATTGCTAGGGAACAGGACCGGATTTTTTCGGTTCCAATAGCGAAGCAGTGTGACTCGAGATCTGCTCAGTTGGTGCAGTTACCTTTTCACGCTTTGTCCTGAGCACAACTATACGATTGACGATTGGAATGAATTGCATACTTGGTAAAAGTAGGGCGCATCAGCCCAATTGACCCCAAAATGAGCGCAATTGACTCTAGTTGTCGTACGCCAGCACGCTTCGGATATAACGCAATGCTCCATCTAGAAAAGACCAGTCCTGTCCCGAAACCTCGGGACCATTTCGGTTTTCCACATTTACGGCTAACTTGGATCGTGTTCAATGACGACTGTTGTTTGCAACTATACCATTTCTCGGCCAAGTTGTCCACTTGGGCAACAGAAATAATCTGAGGGGGCATTCAAAATGAGTGTACTCATTTTTCAATGGTCAGGCCAGGTGTCAACTCGTCCTATTGCTCTATCATCGCCTAATACTAAGTACGTCCATTTGGCCGTGCATGTGCTCCCCGGTCGCCAAATGGAATACGCATGCGTTGGTGCAACAACACTGTTCACAACCAACTGGACGAGGCAAGTCACGGACTTTGGTATCCGATGGCAACAACCGGCGTTATGCACAGGAGACACTGATAAGTGTCGTGAAATCCTGTGCTATGTTGCAAGGCTAGTGCAAGACTGACGTAACACGGAAACTGCAAATTCCTCATGCTTGCTATTGGGGATCGTGATACTGTGTCATCGCATTGTAACAAGAGGACGCATCCAAAAACACAGACCTCTCCAAGTAGCAAGGGGGAGGAATTTGCTGTTTCCGTGTTACGTCAGTCTTGCACTAGCCTTGCAACATAGCACAGGATTTCACGACACTTATCAGTGTCTCCTGTGCATAACGCCGGTTGTTGCCATCGGATACCAAAGTCCGTGACTTGCCTCGTCCAGTTGGTTGTGAACAGTGTTGTTGCACCAACGCATGCGTATTCCATTTGGCGACCGGGGAGCACATGCACGGCCAAATGGACGTACTTAGTATTAGGCGATGATAGAGCAATAGGACGAGTTGACACCTGGCCTGACCATTGAAAAATGAGTAGACTCATTTTGAATGCCCCCTCAGATTATTTCTGTTGCCCAAGTGGACAAGTTGGCCGGGAAATGGTATAAACCCTGCACCTGTCCGGTCATGTGACGTAGCGGTTAGGTGATCCTCACATTCACTGGTACGGTCGCATGGTCGTTCCCGGATATCTTAGCCTCGTTTGTCATGGAATGATACGCGCACACACGATTTGGCTGCGCCATTTCTCGACACTGGTTCACATGTAGCTGTGAGTTTGAACGTACCTTGTAGCGAATGGATGTCAGCAATGGGCGGATGTGGTCAACAGCCACAATTTGAATCCTGGCTTCCTTAGAGCTGGTCCTGTAAGAGGAATTCTTAGATCACCGGATAGCGCGGAAAATACTTTATCCAATGCAATTTCGCAGGTAGTAGAGTTGTTGAAAAACAACAATGTTGCACGCACGCATCTGAGCACGAGCTGTGCTAAAACAGTTTAGATTACATGGATCACTGTCCGTAGACAACAGTTCCGTAAAAAGGTGACCACTGAATACGGGAATTTAATAAGCTTCGAATGAGTGTATGATGACTGTGTTGGGTGAAGATGGAGCAGGAAAACCACTTGACAGAAAAGATCGCACTAGCGATACGACGGTTTATGTTCATCCTATACGTCTAAAATATTCCCATGCCATCCAATTTCATCATATGTAAAGATTCTGATGACGTCGTTCCAGGGTGTACAGCCCCAATCACTGAACAAGCCTCGAAGCCACATAGATAATTAGACGAACCCGTGAGTTATTTGATCTGCAGTTCCATTGTCTTGAACTCTTCCGGGTGGTGCGATTAAGTAGTCTGTTTTCTCCTCGGTAGATCGCGAGCCTTTGTACATGTCCCTCATGCTTTACTCGTAAGTAGCCAAAACGTACACCGTTTATCTAACGGGGTGTATCCTGCTGTTATCTTGCACAAGACTTATTACAATCCTCCCATGTTCTCGAACTTTTCAATTGGTTGAGATTTAATTTTATATTTTCAAGCTTAAAATGATTTTTGTACCCAACACTCTGACTCTAAAACACCTCAAACTTTCAATTTTGCGGATGATCTTCATATTTGGCGAACCATCAGAACGGTAGACGATCACATATCACCACAAGATGAACTTAGCAGGACTTAGGAGTGGTCAGCTCTTAACATGCTTGAGATTAAGCCTGTCAAGTGTAAGTATTGAGCATGCGCTACCATAGAACCTACGGATATCGACTAGGAGGACACGTTCTTCAGCTCAATCCCTATGAAAGCGTCAGGGTGTTAGTGCACAGCGATTTCGGTTGTTCTACACGGGCTAAAAAAGCAGCAAAATGAGATACAATAATTGGATCTCCTGCGGTCTGTGCATTAAGCACTTTATCCTACTTTTTTACGCACATGCTCAATGCTTACCTTGGGTAACATGTAGAATTCGTCCTCCAGGCGTGGCACCGCTGGCAAAAGCATGTCCTCGCTATTCTTAAGAATCCACAACGGAGGACGATTAGAAAGATTATAGAAAATGCCGCGCCTTCCTAACCTGTTCATAGTAAAGATCTTAGGAGTTTTTAGTGGACAATCTCCTCGTCTGCGTGTGTTCTTATATTGATCTATCAGCCCCTCAAGGATCCTAACCACGCACGCCACGAAATCACACTGAGTTCGCCGTTTAAAGTTGGCCACAGAGTATATCCGGTTAGAATGCCGCCGGAACCATTCTCTCCATTCCTGTATTCCAGTCGTGAAACCCTATTCTGAATTGTGTCGCCTCTGCACCAAGTTTAATCGGATCCAAAACTCAACTTGATGACGTGTGTGCACCACCTGCAATGCATTTCTGAAACCCAAGCTTTTGAGAAATGGCATAAGTCAATCATACTGTGTGCACACAGGATGCATACGGTGAGTCCACGAAGACGAGTTACCTTTTCCATGGTGCACATAATTTTGCTTTTGCTCGTTGCCTTCAGAATTTGTTAAGCACTTGTTTTGCCTGTGATATATCCATCGCTAAATTCACTCAATGTTCCCTGATAAACAATGAACTATCATTTCTGCCGGGTACCAAAGCAGTTGCTTGACAAGTCCCGCAGGATGATGGGGTTAAAACTACAATTATCCAAAGTTAGGTGAGTTGTCTGTTTGAGCCTTCATTTAGCAGATTCGCTGCTGATGAATAATAATAATAATAATAATAATAATAGCGTAAGTGGTAATTGAATGCGAACAACGAGAAAACATGGCGACAGGTATAGTTGTTGTACTCCGCGAGGAAAAGAAAAACGGGAATACTCAATTCTGTACCGCCTCCTCAAGTTTATGTGACAAGTTAATCCGGTTTAAAGGTATAATTAATGTATTCAAAGTAGAACAGTTTAGACAACGAAGTGATAGGGGCCAAGAGCATGAGTCAATCGTTTTTTGAAAATACCCAAGATGTGGGAGGAAGCAACGAAGTTTGGAAGAGAGTTCCAGGGTTGGCAAACCCTAAGAGAAGAATAATTCCGCCGGCACTCTAGACGGTTATACGGTACACACCATTTCAGGGGGTTACCTCTGCGATTGGTGTTATGACTCAGTTTTAGCAACTGACGGCATACTTGATTAGGGTCACACAACATTTGGTAGACTAATATGAGGTAACCGCGCAGCCTTCGGTAACGGCCACTGAAAACTCCCAGTTACTTTAGTCTTTGATGGTAGGACAGTTTCGCAGGCGCTTGACGTTTTTTGCTGCCCTGTGTTGTGGTTTCTCTATCACTTCTAATTCGCGCTTCAACTAGGGTTGCCAAACTTGAATGGCGTATTCCACATGAGAGCGCAATTAAGAATTGTGCATCATGGGGACGATGGATGGGTCGAATCTTTCGAATGCTTTTTGCAGCAAACCGACATGCTGATTGGATCTCTTCGCGTCTGCTTCTGATTGATTTGTACAGTTAGCAGTTAAGGTCACTTTGAATAAGCACAGCAAGGTCACGTTCTTGGGAAGCTTTTTGCAATACATATGACCCAAGCCTATACAGTAGTAAACTCTATGACGCAATTGAACAGCGTGACATTTCTACACATTGAACGCTAGTGTATTCAGAACTGACCGGTTGGAAATCGTGTTTGAGGTCACCCTGGAGCTTTTCGTGATAGTTCGGTTCTTTGATCGCTCACCATAGCTTGATATCATCCGCGAAGAATAAGAGATCGGAAATAATTTCCCTCGCCAGACCATTTATGAAAATCGAAAGTAACCGGGGCTGCAGCACCCATCGTTTAGCACACTGCACTGCACCTCAATTGCATCGGACGGGGATTCTCACACTCTCACTTCCAACCGACATTCGTGCAGAAAATTGTCTATCCAACGCAGCAGTGGATCACCGACGCCATAGAGCTAAATTTTGTGGAGGAGAATTCGGTGGTCTTAGTGATCGAACGCATTTGGGAAGTCCAGGTAAATGACATCGACTCCTGGTCCATCATCAACTGCTTCAGCTCAGCGATTGCGTGCTATTAGCAGGTTCGTAGTGCATGAGTGCTTTTGTCGGAAGCCATGTTGCTCTGGTGCTATCATTTTGTGATTTGTCTGATACAGCATCAGGGATAATAGACTCCATAACTTTGGAAGGCACAGGGAGTAACGTTATGGGACGGTAATTGGTTGGGTCAGTGCGACTACCTTCTTTATGAATAAGTGATGACCTCTCGCTTCCATATTGTTAGAATATGGTTCTCCTCCATACAGTGCTGATAGAATATAGCCAAAGGTTCCACCAGATCACTGACTGCTGCCTGTAAAGTGTTCGGTCGAATGTTTTCGACACCAGGAGAGCTGTGGATACGCAGGGACAACAGTTTCTTTGACAGCTTTTCTGCAGTAAAAGTAATATTGGATACGGCTGATGGTGGGACGATAGAAACTGGGATACCCGTTGGGCCCGTTACTCTGGAACCTTTGTGAGAAATGGAACCGTAAGAGATCGGCTGCTTACGTTGCTGATCTCGTGCACTTCTCAGTCGTGATCGGTGCTGGCATTCCGCGTTGCACCTTACGAGGGTCATTGACATTCCTGTATAAGTGACGAATCGCTCCATTAACTTCTGCTGATGCGTCACGTTGTCCTCGAGGATCAAAGTCACACAGAATTTACGCTTTTCGACATAGGCAGTCAAGTTTTCGGAACTTAGGAGTGATTGTGGGCTCTCCATTCTAAGTACCTTAAGGACATGCATTTGTGTGTTCTGCTCCCCAGGAATGGCTTTCTTTTCCTTTGACGGTGGAGGGATTTCGGATCATACGCGTGCGTTACCAGGGTGGTGAATGTTCTTGTGAAAGTGTTGCAGGCAATTTCTTGGGGTATTTAGTTGAGAAGGTCTAATATACCTCCTTAACAAGCGAGGATAACACGTTGTAATGCGTGGCCATATACACTTTATCGTCCTCTTCCACAGGATATTCCGCATAAGCTACATATTTAAATAGTGGAGTCACATGGTCGCTGCGACCCAGTGGTGTGCTTGTAATTATTCCATCTACCATGAGTTCTTTCAGCGTATTGGTGGTTTTTGAGTATGTACCGCTTGTAGAAAGTAGAAACCACGATTAAATTTGCACAAGAATCTGCCTTGACGGGGAATCGAACCCCGGACATGCGGATTACCCGTCCGCTGCCTACTCACAAAACCACCAATACCCTAAATTTATCGTCGCCCTTTGAACACCTGAAGGACAGTTACTTCGGTTCACTGGGAAGTGAGGAGTGAGTGAGCCAATCTGCAACACCAGGACAGATACTATGAGCTTATTGGCCATACGTCGCGAACCAAGTAGAAGTTAGTTATTAAATTGCGCACCTGCTCGTCAGTCCTCGCACCTCAGTTGGTAGAGCAGCAGGCCGGTAACTCGCATGTCCGGGGTTCGATTCCCCGTCGAGGCGGATTATTGTCCAAAGCTTATTCGTGGCTTCTACTTTCTACATGAGTTCTTTGTTGGTGAGCATAAGATCTAGGATCGGCGGCTTGTTAGAAATTCAATATCTGGCGGAACAGGTCACTTGGTTGCACAGAAGGTAGTTGGAAATTACCGCTTGTAAACAGGCTTTGAACTGCATACTATCGGTCGTCGCTATTTCCAGGTCGTGCACATTAAAGTCGCCTGCGATGAGACCCTGAGTGTGTGTCTTGCTCAAAGCAACCTGAAGAACGTTGGTTAGTTTGGAGTCCATTTTACACCTAGAGTTTGGTGGACGGTAAATCACAGCTATAAGGCGTGTGTCTTTGTTCTGTAACCATAATAATAATAATAATAATAATAATGTGTCAGCTGTACGCCGTAACGGCGCTTCGCTGCCGCGCGACCACCACCAGTCGCGCGCGGGCTGAGTATACCGCGAGGACGCCCACCCCTACGCGGATTCGAACCGGTGACCTTATGGTTGCAAAGCAAACGTGCAGACCACTCGGCCGGTGGCCGAGTGGCATGTATCTCTGGGTGGTCAATAAGTTCACATCGGAGGTTAGCCTTGTAATATAGAATTACGCCACCAGCTCTTCTAGCTCTGCCATTCCGAAACAGTGACCTACCAGGTAAATTGACTTCAGAATCTGCTATCTCAAGGCTCAACCAGGTCTCCGTAACCATAATGAGTTCCCACGGTTGTGACGCCTAACGTTCTCTAAGTTCGGACAACTTACTAGGAGGACCTTGAGCATTAGTATACAAGCATGATAGTATTTTGGATGTTAGAAGTGTGGAGGTGGACAAAAAATTCGTGTTTAGTTTTAAGCCGACCGTTTGTCGGTCGGCTGTTAATCGTTTTTTGCGTTGGTCATTGGTTCTTGAATTTCAGGCAGGCTGCATGGTGGGTAGCATGGAATATCCCAGTCCGATATGTTCTCTCCGGTGTCTCCCTGTCCAGTCAGGTGTTGCTAATGCTATATTGTCTACAACTCCGCAGGATTGTAGAGGCAAATATTTTATTGTGCTTGCATGTTCCACTGAAGTGCTGAAAACTAGTACCCCATGCACCTGCTATCTTTAGCCTGATCTCGGTAGGCAACCTGGTGCGATGCTTTAACCAGCTATCCAATGGGACTTCTGTTATTCTTTCAGAGTGTAGCATGAATTTCAGTAATTTTGGACCGCAGCCTTTGTAGTTTGAGATGAAGGAATTCTCGTTAGTGATTTAACGATAACGTCGTCCAGTGTGCTTCGCGGATGTAGCACCACTGCTCTCGGTCATGTTTTTTACTTCGTGCTCAGGAGAGCCCAGCAGTTCAGGAACACCATGAGCAAATACGGTTTTCTTGCTTTCGTTTGTAAAAGTGCCGCCATGGTTTTCCTTTGACCGTCCTATCCAAGGAATATCTGGTATTATGCATATCCTGCTCGATGAGTTGCGAAGATGAACTGCTAAGAGTATGACTAGCTCTGTCTCCTCCTTTGAGCCCAAGGTTACTCGAAGAAATCGGGGTTTACCGTAGTGCACTTAATTTGGGTGACGCGCTACGCGTTGTAGCCCAGTTGGCTCAACTCGAATACCAATCGCATCGTTGTTGGAATTCCACTGGTTGCGATCGTCTACCAACTTGCTCTTAATTGTACCAGATCTAGACTCAGACGTTAGTGCACATGACCGTTAAAGCACTGTATTTCTGTTTAACGAATGTCGGTTTGTGTGTTGTGGCTGGTATCGGATTGTTTGGCGGACACTAAAGCCCGTTGTGAAAACGGCGTCGCATCGCTCGTGCTTGGTCCATAAGATGGATGCACAGGTGTCTCTAGACGGTTTTATCGAGGCAATCGATGCTTATGTTACCCGGCTCTGGACTGTCGGTCTCGGTGTTGTGACCAACTCGTGAGATATGGCATCTAGGGATGAGTTAATAGCAGTCACCCCGAAATGTGGCTTACCTAGGTAAAAGGTTAATAATTGTCGGAGATAGGGCGCGCGACAGTCAAGAACAAGTGAACACGAATCAGGTGAAGTTGCGGGTAAGCGGTCGATATAGGCTGCCGCTAAGCACAGCAGAACTACAAGTAATTAAACTGCCGCAGTGTCCAACGCTCCTTACAGGCAACTCACCCAAATATACCGTTGACAACTCCAGCTCCTATCAGAAGTCCGTGACCAGCGACTCCCACTAGCTCTGAGTCTATTTATTAATTTGCGTGTATAGACTTGAGCGAACATCTACCGTTCAGGACCTGACCAATGATATGCCACCGAACTAAACTGCTTATTACCGGAAGGAGTTAACCTCAGTCACGATCACTGCCTCACTAAAACCGTCTATTTACACAGAATGAGCACTTTCACCTAACACATACGTGCGGCCTTGTGTGGAATACGCAATCCAGGCATGGTAACCCATGTTCAACCAAGATCTCGCAGCATCTGGGATTCCAGAGCAAAGAGCCACCAAGTACGTCAAAAAGTTGTTTCACATTTCATATCAACTTAAGCTGAGGACCCTAAGATTGTACAACGGTCAGTATCGGCGCCTACGTGGCGATGTAATAATTACCTACCAGATTCTGAGGAACCCAACAACGGATACCGCCACCTACCGCAACTCAGTTTCAACAAGAAGTTGAAGGGCTTCAGGTCAAGTTGGCCATGCAATACACTCGAATAGAATGTCGGCGAACCTTTTGCTCGCTTCAAGTCTACCAGTCATGGAATACCCTCCCAAATTACGCTGGATGCGCCTCCACTTTATCCATGTTTTTAAAAACGTCTTGAAGTCGTCCTAACCCACCTACTTTACCAGATATAGTCTGTGTGCATCGACAGACGATATAAGGGGACGAACGTAGCACAACCAGCATTAACCTACCCAATCGAGCTTGGCTATTTTCTGCCTGCCTATGTGGGAACACTATAGTGAGCTCAACAAAACACTTTGCATTTCATCACTGTTTTCACCACTTTGTGCTGTTCATGCTAGCCATCCTACAGGAGTTGTTAAGCATTTGCTATTTTTTCCTAATACACTACTGTTCTATTGTTAAAGTGGTAATCAAACCAACAAGGCTTCGTGGCTGGGGACTGGCCAGCTCCGTTTTCGGGTGCTACATGTTTGTACGAGGATAGCATGAGTTATTGGTATGGCGCTGTCGGCTAATTTGCACATGCACATTCATGCCACGAACGCCTACCATGACAATGTATCTGAAAAGGAAATAGTTAGCGATATGAAATCTGATAAACGCTTGATAAGCAGGTATCTGTAATGCTCTCTGCATAGGCATAGGTCTAGTCGCTTGATAAAACCTCAGACGGGCAACTACGCAACAATAGCAATCAAGCGCTTCATTATTAGGTACTCACGGCATCAGGTTACTACCAATTGGACTCAGAACTGACAGAGTTTGTGACAACGTTTATCGGTCATCCTTTGGAATTAACCATGCATTTGCAACAGATAATGGTAGCACTAAAAACCCATGAGCATAAGTGTCCAAAATTCAAGGTGTCAAGCCTATGAAGAACCAACGTGAAGGAGCCTGATGCCTTATCCAGAAAGCATACAGTGTAGTGGAGCTCTAATTGACTACGTTGGTATAAGACTTAGTTATTCCTCAAAAGCACCGACACTGAAGCGAACACTGCTCTAACATCCAAAGACGGACGAAGTAGTCAGCTTTGGGTTGGAGTGGAACTAACAGGCCAATAGATTCCAACAAGTGCTCAAAGTTAGCACCGTATTCAACACGACCAGTCGAGTCGTATCCTTTGATACGTCATTGTGTAAGCCGCAATCTCGATTTCTAATGCTATCAAAACTGTTCAAGACATAGGAGTGACTTATGGCTTTAGACATTTCATGCCAACAGATTCGATTTGAACTGAACAAATAACCCTGGAGAGGACATCAGAAGCAAAAGACGGCTAGGCGAACAAGCTTGCTTTCGGTGGTTCGCATCAGGTCAATACACCACAGAAAATAGGAATAAAACGAACACAAGGTATTTAAATACGATGAATCAATGAAGTGAATTGACCGGTCAATGCGACCAAGTGACGACGCTGGCTAGGGCAACATTAGTGAAAGAGTTAAGCGTGGTGTCATTCGATTTGGTCGTAAATTAAGTGACCGTTGGCTGTCTGCCATATATCTCACATGTAACATGCGAAGAAAAATGGGCATCACAACTGAGTTGCCAGTCTGCGCACCTCTAGTGAAATCAGTGAAGATGTTTCACAGCTTACTTCGGGGAATAATAGAAGGGACAGCTTCGTTTCAAGTTTACGATCGTATCGTTTGCGCACGAATCGGTAGCAACAGCGTTGTGAATCCTCGGATAATTTATCTTGTGTCAACATGTTGTGTGTTCCAAAAGCGCAGGTAATTGGTCTATCGAATTGCATGGGCCGATTTAGTGTTTCACTAAACATTTCGGAAAAGTGAACAGTCGTGTTCGGATAGAGCACTGCCCTGAAGTATGCAACATTGGGATGCGCCGTGCTCGATTCGATATTGTGGGATTTAATCATTGGGGCGGCACACAGAGTTTGTGTGGTGCATGGTCAACTTTTCAGTAGTAGATGTATGCTCTGGAAAATAGCAGTATTCTTCCCTCTATGAAAAAACATTAAATAGCCTAGATCAGTAGCCGAATAAAATCCACGGTCGCATACACACAAATCAAATGAATTTGGTACGTGTACACCCTCGCCGAAGATTGACCCAATGCGCCCCACTGCACATGCAAACAGGGTGTCACTAAGTGCCATACCAGCCTTACACATTTATCAATTCATTGTGTAATGCATTCAAATTCTTGAAATGCATGAATAATTAATCAACCGGACAGAGGAAATCCTTTCCGAGTTTGGCGCGCACTGAAACGAAGATTACCAGTTATTTAGGGCGCACGCTTCTAGAACGACAACAAATGATGCGCCGCGGAAGAAATAGATAGGGTGAAGATTATCTAAGTGATCATGAGGCCTTCGTACTCGTAAAAAATTGCAAAATTAACACGTTGACCTATCTCTGTTTATCCAGCAAACCCACTCATTATCCGGAGGAAAAGAACCATATGCAGTCTCCATAATCTTTTTATCTTTGCTCGAAGACAGATATGGTGAAAACGGTTGGACACGTCACAGGGTACAGTCGCGGCACGAATGGGTCCACAGTATGGCCAGAAGTTGAGAGCACACAACAACAATATGCATACTCGTGTCCTCGACGTTGATTGACTGTCGGTGTCCGAGGGTTTGTGGGGGCGGGGCTTCACGAGTTTGCTCAGTCCGGTTCAATCAGTGGGCTCACTTGAAGGACTCCAGCTAAATGATGAGGAAATCGGGAAGTTGTATTGTATCTTTAGTTACACGACAGGATATATGAGGTAGAGCTAGCTGCCGAAGTAAGTAGTGTAGTTTAACTTGGATAGGTATTAGTGTAGCAAATAAAGCAAACGCTAGTGTTAGTTTTTTTACTGAGCAACCGGAACTCTTGTCTTCAACTGGGTAACACTGATTGGCTATAGTGAAAGTGGGTAAGACACCTCAGATAGAAGCTGAAGCAACCCTTGTTTCCCAATTCCGATGTACATTGCCTTCTGTAAGAACTCCGTAACGCATGAGCGCACAGTGGGACAAATACCATGGCCGACCATCTCCATTAAGTTTTATTGGTTTTGAACGACCAACGTGTTGTAATGCTGTTCACTTAGGTCGTGAGACGAACAAAGCTATCAAGCCTTTTCGTCAAGCGGTAATACACAGTGAATTCCAGTATGATCATAGGTGCAGATCGCAATATGCTTGATACATCTGGCTATGAAGGAAATCAAAAATGTCGTATTCCTTGCCTGTGACAGCAGGAGCTCATTAGACAATGTACATGACACGTGCATTAGCAGGCCACATATATCTCAGAATCGGTGCACGGCTGAACTCCGCAATCACAGGACTTCATTATGATCACTGACAGTTGGTTGGGCAACGGTATTACCGATGGCGCGGAAGCACGGTGAAGACAAGTGGTTAACTAGAAGAGTTGTCTATTGAGGTTAATGGTATTTACAGTTACAAGTATGGCTAACTAGGACGAAGGTACTAATGCACACTCCGCTCCCCTCATAAAACCTTTAATTCCATTGTACTTCTTTCCACTTGGTGTTTCAGTGCCAACTATTAAAGCCAATATATTATCTTACATCTCGTTACAGATACATCAAACTGTAGCTTTTGTAAACCATAAGGATATTCGTTGCAACTCCAAGAAGTTGAACTAACGATGTTGCTTAACCTGGTAGTGGAACGAAAGCAACAAACGTACCCAGTTCCGGGAACAGCCGAGAATTATCGACCATACTCCAAGCTACATATGTACTTGAGTATTGCTTCTACGCACGTACAAGCTTCATGGGCATGATCACATTCACCCAAAGGTTATACAGGTAAAGACGACGAATCGTGTGGAACCAACTGTCGATTTCTTTCGGCGCAGAGAAACAGTTTCATCAATGCCGCAACAAGCCAGCACTATTCATGTTCACAAAGAGAATAGTCCTGCGAAGTCTGCGAAAAGTCACCAGGTTGCGCTGCCCAACAGCCCTTTCCCGATTCACCTGCGTCTGCCTATGTACTGGCTGATTACTTGAAATCTTGCAGTGTCATCGCCCGGGAGTATCACAATCATTTTAACTACAATCATGCGCTTTAGTCCAACTAGGCAACAGTCGTGCTTAACCAGTGTATGGCGAGATGGAACTGGAATTGGTTTGACAAGGCTAACCGAAACGAGGGGTCGCAATGGTTGTCACATCCTGCTCCGAATGCTCCAGGGTAGAGCCACTGATAACCTGATTCCTCTGCGGATATGTAGCACCGGACAACTGGAGCCAGCGACCAGACATCCCGGTCCAAAAGAAATTGTGTGTGCCGGACGCGAACTGTTCGATTTGACTGTTGTGACAACACTTGGTGTAAACCAATTGCACATCGTAACCTACCGTCTCGAATTGTTCACTTCTCCTCAAGTACATCAAATAAGTTTGGAAAGTAGCACTGGGAAAATTTGTATGTGGCCCATAATTGGTCTAGTCAGCATAATCTTCGATGTATCAGGGAGAGATGCAACGTTGAACGATAACGCCATCGGTAGCGCTCCATCGATATGACAGTAAAGCACCGCTTGGTAATATGTGCTCATGCGAACTGTGTGCATGAGCAGGGAGGGTATGTCTGCTGAAACATTGCAGAACTTTATCAACACCGAGTGTCCAACCTACTGTAGCATCCGGTGAGTAGAATTTGAAGATTCCTATTCGTCAAGCCTCTCCGGTCAATCAATGCTGACATGTCTGTTGCGCAGGATAAACGAAGTCATAGCTAGGCACCACCTACAAATATGCAGATCCGACGCAACAGAGACCCCCACACTGCACAACACTAAAGAACACATAAAGTATGCCGACCCCCTCTATACCAGCAAAGGATGTGTGCACTCGGAGTGCTCAGCGGACTCGACCGACGGCCGTGTGATAGACTCGTTTTATCGCGCCATACTATAAGTGAACAGTTTTGCGTACATCGCAGCCAAATGTGGCTCCACCATTTCACCAAACCAAGGGCAACTAGATCGCTCCAAGTGCTTGTTACAGCTGCTTAAGGTCTCCATGACAAAGCCTCTCTATTTGGAGAATGGTTTGCCGAAGGGTTTGTTCGAGAGTCCCATTTGCTACATATGAGCTTTGGGGCTAAAGTTCTTCCAGTCGCTTATCTGGAGGAGATTTTCATAACTGAGGCCATTGTTCCCAGGATTCTACGGGAGCTGAATCCAAATAAAGCAGCCGGGATGGATGCTATGTGTGTGTGTTTGCGGACGACTTTTGCTGTCCGATCACATCATTGTTTAAGAGGGCTCTGCTAGTTACCCTCTACCTACTGACTGGAAGGCGGCTATTGTAGCTAATGTTTATAAAACAAAGTTGAAAACAATCCTCTGCAAAATACAGACCATTTAGTTTGACAAATATGCTAGTCATGTTTGGAAAGAACTCGCGCAGGATGATGCATTTGAACGCCATTTAAGGGGGTTCGGATTATTCAGCACAAATCAACATAGCTTTTATAAGGGTTATTCATGCCTTAACAAATTGTTACAGGCTTGTGAACAGTGAGCCGAAGTGGTTCATCTGAGAAATGCATTAGGCTTACTGTTCACTAACCTTTCTAAAACGTTTGGCACCAATCTGTATTCTCGCCTTTTGTACGAGCTGCAGTTCCTATGGTATTTCTGGACAAGTCTAACTTTGTATTTTTGCTTTTTTTAACTAAAAGGAGATGCGTGTTCGTGGACAGGTGATCAATTCCTCCAAATCAAGCACCATGTTTCACAATTGTACGATACTGAAATGATTCAGCACATTCAATGACCATTGCTTTTGTGTACAATTGTCTATCCGTGATACCGGAATGAGATATGCCTCAACTTCAATTTTTCTGAGCAGATCAAGAGTCGGCTAGTGCGGACCAAAGAATCTGTGGCTAACATATCCAACCCGATCTATACGGTCCCGGCCGAAGTTGAAGTTGTGAAATCCGAACTCGTCATGTTCCCGAATATTATAGTGAAATTTGTGGTACACTAAGGAATGTTGACAGGACTGCTTCAGAAATCCTACAGGGATAATCTACTAGGCAATAATGCTACCAAGCTTGGTCGAAAGCAGTGCCAGTAGGTCATTCCGCTTTGGGCACGCCTCTAAAAACATAATTGGATGCTGCTCTACAATCTGATTCATCAAGACTTGTCCCAATCTATCTACACTAGAATTACAGCGTATGTTGTCCCGGGTCCCTTAGTTATAGCAGGGTGCCAGACTAATGAACAATGATTTTATACGGATTAAGAAGCACTGCTTTACAAGCCCCGTTGGATGGGTTATCGAAAAAGGTTGATTAAAAAATTGCAGCTAGTAGTTCTACCGTCAAAAGAATGCAGTAGCCGTGCACTCCGAGTGTTTCCATAGCTTCAGTAGGCGAAAAAATCTAAATCCAAGGTATTTCCCGGGAGTAGGATGGAGAATAGCTTCAAGTACCAAAATGTAAGTGGCGGAGTGCGTCATCCAACCGACTTTTAAATATGGCTAGCGTGGGAGTAGAAACAACCGATTCGGGGAGAGCGTTCCATGGTTGACACACACGAATGGAAAAGAAGTTTCTACGGCACGCCAGGCGGCTGTACTGTTCTGCCAATTTCAAGCAGTGGCCTCTAACTTTGGATGGTGTAAAAGCAAATACGCCGTAATCAAGTCGTCTCGTAGTCGGTGATACCGCCCCCTGTATACTCACAACCGTTTCCGCCTCTGCTCGTACGGAAGCTGGCGCATTGCAATGACGTATTTGGAAGCCCGACGTTAAGGTTAGTCTGGTGCAGTAAAGCCGTAGTTCAGCCACGGCTTCCAGGCTTCGATTCCGTATTCGAGATGGGGACGAACATACACATTCAGGTACTCTCTGAAAATAGTGGTGTCCAGTTGTCCGATGTGCTGGTTACCAGTTCTCGAGGCCTTTGCGAATTGCTTGGAACAACTTAAGTTATCCTAAACGAGGACACCAAGGTCGCGTTCGACGGATGACCGCTGCAGTACCTGCGTTCGTAGCTTGTAGGAATAGGTACTCCGGTGTCGTATAGAGAGTACCTTGCTTTTGTCCACGTTGAACTGTAACTGATTCCGGGTTGACCAAGCATGTACCATATCTAGGTCACACTGAAGTAAATTCCGGCACCATGTCTTGAGATGGTCACCAAACGGCAGGAAAGTTGAAGCGATGTTCCGTGCAAGGTCACTGACGCATACCAAAAACAGCCGTGGACCTAGAACTGAGCCCTGGGACACACCAGAATCGACTGGTATGGGTTCACATAGGGAACTCCAGACTATGACCACTAAATGTCGCTGCAGAAGAAAGTTGTTGATGCAGCTCAAGCGAGGGTCACCGATCCCGTATTACTGGAGCTTGCAAAGGAGAATCCAATGATCTAAACGACTGAATGTCTTCGACAAATCCAAGTAGATCACATCAACGGCCTCCCCAGCGTCAGCTGACTCGGTCCAACTACTCCGTGCTATTAATAAATTGTGCACGATCGCTGCTGTCGAAAGCCGTGTTGCTCGGGAGTAACAACCTTACAATTTTCTAGATAACACACTAACCCATCGGTAAAGATGGGTTCCATGGCCTTGGATAATCCAGGGAGAAGGGACACTGAGCGGTGATTTGAGGGCTCAGTCTTGCTCTCGCCTCTGTGAATCAGAGTTATTATTCCAAAATTCCACCGAACAGGAACTTGGTTCTTGTCTAAGCAGCGCCGAAAGAACTTAGCCAATGCTGCTGCCAGTTGTCTTGTTACTGCTCCCAGTGCCCCTGGGCGAATTGTGTCGATTCCCGGAAAGCTGTGTTTTCGTAAAGATGTCAGCGTCTGCAATACAGCTTCGGCAGAAAAAGAGATGTGGGTGAGTCCTGGAGACGGGAAAACAAAAGGCGGTAGATGGCCTGATGGTAAGACCCTCTGAAACGTGGGAGCATATTGCGTCTGCAATGTGTTTGCTGCTTTTATAACTGTTCTAGTTGAGCCATCAGTCATCCGAAGCGGAGGAATTCCCTGCCTCACCTTACGAAGGCCATTGCCGCACATGTACAGCAGTTTTTGGTTAGCACTGGAAGTTTTCGCCATATTATGCTGACATGCCACTTTGTCATCTCTGAGCACTTGAGTTCAGTGCTTACGATTGGCAACGTAGTTGTCCCAATTACCTGGCGTTGGTGATGGTCTGTACTATCGCCAGGCTGCGTTGCGTATAGTCAGCCATTTTCCAGTTCTGCTCCTCACGCAAGTAATGAATTTAGGTCCATTGAAAACCTTGTTTCTGAGGCATCGGCAATCAGTAGATTGAATCTGTTGCCGGATGGCCTTCAACGAGGAACGACCAGGTTGTGGCACTGAAGAGTTGGGCTAAGCGGTCGTAGTGCGTAATGGTTCTGGTTGCGATATTCCGCATAGCAGATGAAGTCGAAACCGATGAGTGAATGAACACTGCGACCCAAAGGGCACTCTACGATCAATACCTCCATCATATGTTCTTCGTTAGTGAAAACAAGATCCAGCAAAAAAGTCTATTACCTGTTCTGAAACGAGTTGGCTTAATGACGTGATTGTAAAGTGGAACACTGGTTATAAACTCTTGCAGATCTGCTTTGAATGGCTCTTCGATTGTAGCAGGGGTTTCTAAGCAGTGTACCTTTAAATCACCCAGGATAAGCGTGTGAGTGTATTTTCGCTTTAGACTGCATCTTAAGGCTGTCACAAGGTGACAACCCATTTCCGGTGTAGACTTTTGAGGGCGGTACACCAATGCCATGCAATTGCAGGCGGCACCAAACAGAACAATCGAACTGTAAGTTTGAATCCTCAACGGCCTCGCACTGTAGATCGCTTCGGTAGTAAAGAATTACCCCTCCTCCTTTCGTAAGCCTGCCGTTTCGTATGAGTGACGTGCACGGCAGCGTCCGTCATTCCAGTGTGCAACCAAGTCTCTGTGACACCGATGATATCGCATGGATTAAACTTTTACGATTTTTTAGTTCGGCCAGCTTATTGAGCATTGGTATAAAGGCAGGATAGTTTCTCGTTCTCTAGGAACCCAAAGGGACTCAAAGGAGTCAAGCGTGGAAGAATGCCGACCGATGCGAGGTCGGTTGTTAGACGTCTTTTTGATGGTGTGGTGCTGACACGTCGTTCACAAATTGATTTGGCCAAGGTACATCCCATACATACATCCCATTCTCCCTAATCATATATACCGCCTTGTGGTATAGGCTACCAATCAAAATCAGGTCGTGTGAGAAGGCAGCAGCATTTCTTAATCAGCTTGAACGCGGCCTCTAACTGGGTATAGTTACAGCCTTATTCTCATGGGGAAAAGCAACTGTTGCATTGTTTCAAGAGGAACCAGATAATAGATAGCTAGTGCAGAGGAAGAAGTCCACGCAATGTTTGCAACGCTGATCGGTTGCGATGTTCCAGTACATACCATTACCCCATTTTATCATGAAGCATAGTCCTACAAGCCGCATAGATTGCCAGATACACGCACAGACGAAGAGAGCCCCACAACCGCGCACTGTCCATGCAACAACAAGATTCTACGTGTAGAAATACCATTTTTGCACATGATGGGCGCAGTTTCTTGCAGGATTAAAAAGATGCCTATGCATCCGGTAGTAGCCAAGAGACGGTACTAAGGGACCGAATGCAAGAGTACAGACTGGACTGCTAAACAATGTTGTAGGCGATCCGGATGCCTACATCCCATGAGACATAATTCACCAACCTTACCTGACTGTAGTGATTACTTCCGTGTTGTTTTGCATGCAAATGGTAGGTCATCGCAAAATTTCATCCCTCTGGATGCATCACTAACAAACGAGATATGCTTAGGTATCCACATAATAAGATGGCAACAAATGTGCAGATAGTTAATCGTATGGGGAGAGACCCATACAGGGTGAGCAATCTTGATTTTGCTAACATTCGTACAGCGGGGCTCTGCACTGGTGCATCACTGCAACAACTTATAAAAGGATTACTCCGGTGATTAAAAAATAAGTGTAGGGAAAAATGGGACCGTATGCATGACACACTACATTACACAAACATTCAGGGTTGAGGCATCAACACATCGCGAACATCATACTGTCAGAAACCACTGACTAAGTGTGAGGGCAAGAGGGTGCCAAGAGACATTGTGTTGGTGGCTTTCAATGAACGACGAAAAGCTCGCTATTGGTGTTTATTGCGAGATAAGTCCACAATATCGGAGCAGACCACATGAAGTAACAGGTGACACACTGAAATGCTAGACAAAACAAACAAATCAAGGTCCGTCATCGTTTCATGTCCCATCGCTAAAGCCCTAGTTGCTCTCCAGAAACGTACATTAGCAAAGATGAGGCAAATGAAGCAACATGTCGTGAATCTTACAAGAAGCGAGAACTACGCTGTCATTTGGAGGTGCTCTACAATTTCTACCCAATAGATTTGCTAATACACACACTAATCGGCACTATATAGGGACGCTTTTGGTTTAACTCTTCGATTATTTCTTCTACCCCACAACTTTTGCGTTTTCACGCATGCAAACTCTTAGCCAACCAACCTACAGGAAACAGTAAAACGTATCAAGACGAAGCAAATACATGTTACCTGAATATTGAGCATGCTGTCATTTGGCAGCCTTCTTGGTCGTGGTCTTCTTTACATTTTAACGTGACTAACTGTGTAACCTGGCATCAATATTCATCCTTTTGGTAGGCATTGCAGCCTGGATTGTGTAACAAGTCCGAGCTTGACTTGCAACCACCCTTAAACCCCCATGTTTATTACAACTTTCATACACATTGGACGAAGAAGCCTCGGAATCCTTGATTGGATGCATTTTACACTCGTACCGCGTTACCTTGGGTGGATGCTGTTGAAAAGAGTTGTGATTGCTTTGTTCTTGCCATTCTAATAATTATTAGATCACTGTCATTCCAAATAAAATTGTACCCGATCTTGCGTACTTACCGATCATCTCTATTGTATATTTGAATCACACATAACAATGTTATTGGTATTTTCGCAGTTATTATTTCATTTTGTACCCGTTTCATTCCATTGCTGTTCCTTTTGGTAACTCCGTATGTAAAAACACACCGGTTTTACGTTCTTGTTTCTCGTTCAATATTTTCTGAAATACTATGTCGGCTTTAAGCAGGGTTGACCCTCTTGGGTTTTCGGATACATTTCCCAATGAATCTGTTACTATCAGTAGCAACCTGTTACTTATGAGCAGAAGGATTTTGGTGAGTTTTTTGAGTTCGTGGCAATCAGCCGACAATTCTGATGACTCAAATACCAATCCGGAAATGCACCAGACGACCATTTCGCCTTATTGGGGCTCGTCAGTGGTGCGCATCCTTCGGTCCTCTTCCGAGGATCGAACCCATGAGACTGCTAGTGCTTTTCGCCAACTAGCCCGCAGCTTGTGCCACTGAGCCACGGGGGACGGTAGCAGACCTTCTTGAGTTGTTAGCTGAATGCGCTATAGCCCGACCCATCCTCCAATGCCATGCAGATGACAGCGTTTGTCCTTCCGGCGTCACGACTTTCCAGTTACGGCAGCTATGAAACGATATGGCATTTAGGGAGTCGTAAGAGCGAGTTTCTGGTACTTATGAGTATATTACTTTAGAGTACCGGAATTCATAATCAAGACGGTTTGATGGCAAAGGTGATTCTGAGACTTGCACTTGGAGAAAGGCATACAGTAAACTGCTAAACACAGTCGGGTTCGCACTTAATAAGCATTAAATTTGCAGAGTCACTAATGTGAGGTTTAGTGGACGATGCAAACAGATTCATACAATCCCGTCGCCCAAAATGATTTGTCAGAATAGCTATACGGGGGTGCAGGTTTGTCCAGACATAATACAGTAGCCGTATTCAGCTTAAGAACTTGCCTCTATTTAAACAATAGAACAACTGCATCCAGTGTTTGGGAAACGCGGGGTAGGTGGGCTGTTGAGAAACAATCAATTAACACAATAGTATGGACAAATATTAAATTCTGATTCATCACTCATTCAAACAGCTACTGCTACATTTATTTGCCGTTAATGTCTTATAAAAATGTGCATCGTATTTGGAGCTTACTTTGTCACCAGGTAAGTAAGATCATCCAAACTTCCAGACCAGCACACTGCACTAGTTAACGGGAGTGAAATAAGCGTTTAGTATGGCGTTTTGTTGAAAAATTGGTGGCAGAAAGAAGCCGACCGATTAAGAGTAGTGCACCTGCTGTTTACCTGGCCGAATGCGGAGGACATCGATAGCAAACACCGTTCGGCGAAATACCAATAATCCAAGCACCGAAGTGCGTTGGATCCAATAACCACTACCCAAGTCATCAGAGCAACAAGAAGCAACAACGGTAATAAAGTGAGGTTGAACGCAAAAGGAATAAACTAAACTGGAATCCAGAGCTCCGGAAAACTAATTGGGACCGAAAACTAACAACAAATTGAAAGAAACCGAATTCAGGAGCGTCAGTCGCTGCACGACTACGAAGTTTCTCACAGTTTAAAACTACTGGTGTGGAAGATCTCGTGCCCCCATCGACGAAGACGGCACACATCCGCCTGACCAATTCTCTTAATTTCTTCATGTTCCTATGCCACAGCACCAACTGGCTATCTCACGCACTCACCTAAATGGGTGCAGCAACCGTATATAAAGAAACGCCTGAGGAAGCCAGTCGACGGACATACGGAAGAAAATACCCAGTATACATAAGCGGTTTAGACTCAGCAAACACTCGAGTGAGGCACCTGAAGGCTTATTATCGAAAATCAACTGGCAGACCTCAGCATTGCTCACCCGGTATTCCTACCAGATGTGAGCAGTACTCCGCATGCACTGGAACTCCAACACAGCCAGGCGTTTACTGCTTTCAGTGCGAACTGACTAGGTCTCCGAACTATACAGTGACACCGGTCCTATCGCAGTTTATGCACCCTATCTTTAACTAACAGGCTGATTTTCCACCGTCTCCACAGATGGTTGAGTCTCTGAGGAGCCACACGAGTTTTGTTGATACGCGAATTAAATTTCTCAGTGATGTATACACCAGATATGACACAGCTACCAAGGTTAGTGAACTCATCCACTACTTCCAGTGGCTGATCGGAAATGGCTAGAACGGGCGATGTATCGGCAAAGTCCTGCAACAGCACTTTGCATGTTGAAGGTGCAAAGTACATGCCGAGGCCTGCAGCTCTACACCTCAGTCCATCCATAGGTGTTGCACAGTCACTGCGTCTGACCCAAGGACAGCAATGTCGTCCGCATACCCAAGTTTTGTCAGTTGTTCACCGGGCAGGAATTCCACCCCAGAAGTTGCTGAAACAATGGAGTCATTTCGATCAATTAGCTGAGGAGGTAAGGAAGTTTAAAACAACCATGGCGAACCCAACTCTTGCTTGGAAACTCAGGTAGCAGCTTCCCGTATACCCTAATTGTGTTTTGAGAGTCACGGTAGAGAGACACTAGGATGAAAAGTTATCCAGGCGTTCCCTTCACGAGCGGGCGCAATCAGCAGTCAAAGACGCCTTTCAAAACAAATAAAACCAACACATTCAGCTGTTTGGAAGTGTATCTCTTCTCTAACACTTGACGAGGAGAATATGTGGCCAATCACCTTCCATATACTCGACGTTAGAGAGGACCAGTAAGCCGCCGAAGGACAATTTCCGGGAGAAATTACCATAGTAATCCACTTTAGACAATTCCATTAAGTGTTCGGTTCACCGACCGCATCAATAACTGGCAATTGGTGGGCCAATTTAATGTGATATTGTTGAGTTGCGGACTACAAGTTCAAGTTACAACTGAGAAGCTTAGAAGTTAGGCAGTTCGTTGAAGCGGAAAATGTCAGCGCCTGGCGTGCGCGCACTACAACATGATTAGAATCCAGGCAATCGCTCCAAATTGATGGACAAAAGGAAGAATATGCGCCTTCCGTAAGTTACAGTAATATGGTCAGTTTCGGTTCAAGACATTGAGGAAGTCGGTGAGCGCCAGGAATCACGATGTGAATGTTTGTGCTGTAAACTGGTGCTGCTTATATAAGGATTATGGTCGGCACGTAATTGCAGGAATCGATCACCATCGTCGCTTCAGTGTTCATCGACCCCGAAGCGGGCTGCCATAGGTTGTTCAGATCCTGAAGGACGACCTACTTGGACATTCAAGTCAATAGCAACAATCACGGTGTCAACAATTTTTCGCCATAAGGATAATGGATGAAATATGGTATCATAAATTGGCTTTGGTACTCTCCAAACTGCAGTCAGACGGCGCACAAGAAGAAACGGTGGAAAGGCACCTTGTCTTCAGACAGTGCGTATTAACCCCAATAGAGTTTCGGGGTCGGAGAGCCGTACACTTGTACCCATTCAAGTAGACTACCTGCTGCATTTTTTCTGAGGGCAATACAAACGCCGTAAATATTTTAAAGCAGTTGTTCATTTGACTCAGTAACGCCATAGCACGAAATGTCAATATTGTCCGCAGATTCGGAACCTAGGCGTCGATAAACCATAACTATATATGAATAAATATCAGAAATCAGTTCAGGGTGAAGAATTCTTTTCGGTAAACCCTCATCGGACCCAAACGTTTACATAACACTGCTTTTGGGTAAAGCGTCAACTCGGGTTGGGATTGACTTTTGGACTGTTTGAAGGATGAAAATCGATGACTTGTGCCAGGGATCTCGAGGGTATGCCAAGTGAACTAAATAAACATGCATACAATACTCAGTAGTCCGAAGTAATTAGGTAGGTAACATAACAACCAAATATTTGTACACCGGATACCGTCAACGAAGAACTACAGAGAATCACCGATGAACTCAGGGAAAATGGTTTTCATGATAAATTTACCATGAAACATTTGAAGGAACGCAATCAAAAGCCACTTAGGAGCATTGCTCCTAAGAAAGAGCTTTTCATACATATACAATTTAAGGATGATTCTGCAACTGATATGTTATCCAGACGCCTAAAAGATGCTGTCGAGAAAACTTATTTCACGGCCCGCTTGAGAATCGTTTTTTACAATAAGCCGTTGCTTACAAAACCCTTGAAGAATAGACTACCGTCTTTGACCTGTTCAATGATCGTTTATCAGTACTCATGATCCTGTGGTGCATGATACGTGGGTCGCACGACGAGGCGCCTATCTCAGAGGATTCGTGAACACATCCCGGCATGGTTTTACAAATACGAAATGAGGTCTTCAGACAGCCCAATCATGTCGCACCTCCTTGAATGTGGCCATACAGCTTCAGAGAATGACTTCAAAGTCATTTACTCATTACCTGAACACTTCTCCCAAGGATTCCGCAAACAGCTCTTATCCATCGCCGAGATTATGTACATTCATTATCTAAAGCCGGAATTATGTGTCCAACAACGATTTATACGGCCGACATTACTACATTGGCCAACGGACACTGTTATTTAGTTATTTGGCTGTTATCTTACCTACTTAATTACTTTGGACTACTGAGCTTTGTGTATGCATTTTTATTTAGTTTACTTGGTTTACCATCTATATCTCTGTCTCAAGTTATCGATCTTGATCATTCAAACAGTGCAGATGTCAATCCCAGCCCCAGTTGACGCTTTCCCCACAATCACTGTTATGTAAACGTTTGGGTCCGATGAGAGTTTACCGAAAAGAATTCTCACCCTGAACTGATTTCTGACATTGATTCATATTCATGAAATGGGAATATTTGGTTTTCTGAAGACCAGCATTGCCCGTGACTCATTGATAGCTATATATATATATATATATATATATATATATATATATATATTATATAAGCTTGCAAATCTGCTTATGTGGTATAGTTTATTAACGAACATAGCAAGGAACTTTGCTTGTACCTCTGGTGAGCCGTAGTTCCAGCAACGATATCTACTCCGCTGTTTCTTCGGTGTTTCAATGGGATTTGTATTATGTCTATGAATCAACACCTTTTTAGCTCTTGTTTTGTCAATCTGCAATAAGGCTATTAATGATGGAAAAGCGGACACCAAGTATGCCGCTTTCTTTGTCTTTTACATTTTTATTTTGGGCATGCAAGTCATGTACACAGGATTATGGGGCGCACGCGAATCATTTTGTCAGTTATCTGGTCCACGCTAGCCATTTTTTCTCGTTATCCGACCCGCTGTGAAAGAAGTTTGTTGACCCATGACCTAGTTAGGCGCGTGGTTCACCTGCACCTGTGGTGCAGGGTACCTCGGGCACACGACTAGGAGTGACTCCAAGTGGATAGCGGAGCACCAGCCCGCCTCTTTGTAACATTGTACGGTTAAGAATGTCCTCTATTCGCGAACATGTGTCTAGTATCGGTCATCAGATTCGAACTGATGATGCGTTCAGTTGTCTACAAGTAGTCTACACGGTACCGAGGCGCAACCGCAAACGAATGATAAATTGCTTGTTGGCCACTGCTGAGGTCTTTGCAATCAGACTACTTCAGCCGAAGTTGTGCAAGCACAGAACACCGATACAAATTATCATTTTGCCACGGCTGTAAGGTCGGACTGCGACTACGGTTGAAGGTGAGCATCATGGACCTACCGGCCAACGCGTCTATGTTTTCACCATGTGTGCATCTTCGTGCGTGCTTGCTCGTCTCATGACATTCGACTGTATCGAGTGGATTATTGACCAACTTCGTTGAGCCAACCAATCGCTGCGTTTATCTCAGTCATGACATTGGTAAATAATTGAGGTACGTCACACGCATCCATCGAGGATTTGGAACAATTCACGTAGTATGTTACGCCCCTGCGACCACGGACAGCCGTAGGTCGGCGATGGCGTGTTTGTATCAATATGACTAACGGCTGCATGGCTTGAGGAGAACAGTAGCAAACCAATGAGCACGGGGCAGTGCCCTCCCATCGTCCGAGACAATGCGCCCGTGGTCTATGCTAATCGAGCTACTGAGGACAAGTATACCATACTCGACTCGATTACAATCTAGGGGTTGATGTAGCAATTCTTGGGAACAATAAGATATCTGAATACCGATGACTCACTGAAACCGAACGGCCGCACTGCGCCATCCATGACGAATAGATAGATGCCAGCAAGATACTTGCTCCTGTTAAAAAGAAATAAAAGCATACATTTCGGCTGATAGGGTAACAGCAATTGTTGCTTACGGAGTGGTCTGCATCGTGAGCAGCCAACCGCTGCTGTCCGTATGGTCTGCTGAAACAGACACGCAAAATGTCAGGTGAATAAATATGAACTCACGTGAAGCGGCAAAATACTTGATGTCCTTGTAATGTACCTGAAGAACCAAGTAATCATACACTGTTCCTCCAACTGGAATAGAGGTGTCTGAATAAAAGATATAATGAGAGTGGGGTTTAGTTGAAGATTAAGAAACTTTTAGAGAACATGCATTTCTTTTCAACGGGTGCACCTTATTCTAACTGTATCCTGCTGAATGTTTATGGCATTCGGCAAACCGGCGTAGTGTGGAGGGATGTACCAGCAGCCGCGTGCATTTAATAGTCTCTTCACCATAATTATGATGACGCGAAACGTTGCATCTATGCAGACTAGAGGGCGCTACCAAACGAACCATGTGTAAAGCAGTGGTCCATAGTGATAACAATAATTGACGAGTCTTTACTTTTGTACATACAGTATCAGCTAATCCAGTGCAGGACTACGATTGATTGCTAAATGAACTGGTGTGAGGTAACATAATCAAGAAGACAGAAATCGCATTGGTCTGCTGATGGGATGGTGCCATTGGCTTCCCTGCGCACGGGTGTTAATCTGAAAAAGCTGGCTAAATGGTCGTTTACACTGGAATTCAAACCCCTGGTAGCTCTAATTGTGTCAATGACTCCGTAGTTACGCAGAATTCGGTAAACACAATGTGAGTTGGTGTCGATGGGAGGCTACATAACTATCAAACGGTGTACTCCTACCTTCGAACTAGGTGGAACTACAACTGTTGCCGTGCAAACACCTCAATGATTTCATCATCATCTTTCAAGGTTTGCCCCCATTTTTATCTAGACCGTCCTATATGAACTGAAGAGCGTTAGCCCCTTTACACGTAATATATCCTCATCCTTCGCATCGGCACATATTACCTAAATGTGAGAACCAACTCAGCCATTGTGCCGAAGTATAAAAGACAAAATAAATGATGAATGCAGTACACAAGAAGTACTATAACGTTTAAGATCACAGTATGCATTGTGTGTGTGAGATCGTGGTTAGAGGATGAAGATAAGTGGTAGGGGAGAAAGCAATTCAACACAAACGCCACTGAGACCGGCTCTTAGCCACTTCGACTAGTGCATCAAGCAAATGGACATTGGTGATAGGAAAAGGACGGCTCTTTGCCATATCATCAATCTTATCCAATCAGAGGTGTTCATGGTCCTTCGGACCCCAATCCGACAGTCGACAGACATCAACAGATGCCAACTTCGAAGTGAGGAACACCATTCCACTTGACAAAGTCATCGCTGGGCCAGCACTCCTATTTTTCCATCCGCACTTAGATGACGCAAATAAAGCACATAGAGGGGGTCGATGTGGATGCGCAGCACATAAACCAACCTTCGGAGCCTGGTCTGTGATATAGCGCTGGTGAGCAGTTCATCCGCTTTCCTGTTCACTCGGCGTTTCTACCAGATGCCGGCGTAACTGCAAAACCGGCGATTATCGAGCCTAACAATGCTCCTTATGTATGTTGATCCCATGGGCCAGGTTCCGGAACCGTCCAGGAGCGTTGAAATGATGACTGAATTGTGGACACCACCCTTGATGGCCAGAGTGATTTTGCGCCGATGCTACAGGTGAAATTGAGCGAGAGCAGGTCGAGATTTTACCATACGGTTCGTGATCTCATCCTCCATTCTACAGGTGCCAATATAGATGAATAGGCACTTAAATAGATGGACGGTTAACTGATTACCACTAAGGTTCAGTGCAGGGGACGGTCCCTGCCAACCTTGGAGAAAGTTGCATTCGGGGTGCGCAAGGTGAAACTCATCTCCAGGTACTAAGGAAGTAACAGTTTCTGCCACAAGGTACGTGCTCTGAATGGCACAGCCTTATGTGTTCCGTTGTCATCATTTCTTACGTGCTGCACTGGAATAAGGGGTCAAGGTGGAAATGCTGTTTTTGTGCTGGCGATAGCGTTTCTTTGGTAACCCGAATCTTCTGTGCCTCTGGATGAAACGTCTCCAAAAGATGTCTCCTTTCATGTTATAAGTTGTACTTTCGCACTTACACAGCGTTCGCGCATTCATGTTTGACAAGAGAGGAAGTTCTTACTAGTGCACACTGGGGTGTCGTTCACATGAAACGAGTGAAATGTTAGAACTGACCTGGCCGCGTCGGTTTCCGAAAAGTGGTAAGTCTAACCATGTCGGTCTCCCTTCGGTTGAGTAGACCACCCACTTGCAGATGACGGTCTTTCGTTTTGAACTCACGCTATTTCTTTTTTGCTTTTGTTACTCGTTGATTGATTTCCCCTGAATTTCACTTGAGCAAAATCATCCTTACACCAGATAACACTTAATATAGCTTGTTTGCTTTACTCTATTATGTTATTCTGCTACAAATTTACTGTCCAGTTTGTGTATTTATTTTCTTTCATACTGTGTATTCGCTGTTTGATAACCCCGCTATGGCTGCTTTTTATGTGCATGTAGACAAGGTACCTACACGTCGAGAAATCTCTACCTCGGTTTAACTGGCTCCCGAAGGCAGTTAGTCGTAGCTTGGAAGGACGGTACACACTCCTCGTGACCGTGCTATGCTCAGACAGTAGACTCATCCAGTGTGGAGCGTGCTACGGATCAATCACCGTCTGGTGTATATCTGGTATGCATGTTTCTCCACTTAGATGGACAGGAATGCTGCTGTTGTGTAGATTGCAAGAGTGAGGGCCGGCTCCATTGATGAAACATGGCTCCCATCCACAAGCCTCTCGGTCTTATTCATTTGGGTTTACATTGGAAATGCGGTGTGTGGATAGAGCCGTGGGCGCTGCAACACAAACCACCAATAGTCCCCTCAGTAGGTGCATGAATCCTGTGGCTGTCCCATGGAGGCAACAGTGACACACAAATCCGGAATCGGATGCCGCCAACCATAGGCGCATGAACAGAACTACCGTCAATCAATCGTGATGAGTGCGTTGGTTCTGACTGGATGGTACCTGATCACTCTGAGACAAACGGTTAGGCAACCTATGCTTTGTCAGGTTGTGGCGAAATGGCTGGGTTCATAGGGTTATCAACTTGCGTATACACTATATGTGTTGTAAGTGACGGCAATCTATAACTGGTGACAAAATCTAGGTTGACTCATTATTGCGTATGCCAGCAACTCAGGAACTAGGATCAAATCTGGTCTTCGTTTTTTCAACGTGATGCTTGTTATTACTAAGGGACCGGTTTGTCAACAGCACTGTGAAAATGGGGGATGAGCACGACGATTGAGCACGTCCAAGTACCCACACCAGTTCTAGGTTCGTTCATGACATTAGTTTAAACGAAATGATCATGGAATTGTTTGATCCGACTGATCATGGTGCTGCTGTGCGTGCGTGTGTCGATGTATAAAAATGCTATTGCAGTGAGTAGCACAAATTAATGTGAAAATTACGGAGATTTACAATCTGGGCACCGAAGTAATAGACATTGTGTACAAAGAGAGAATGTAGGTGTCCAAGTCCAGTAACATTTCGAAGTGCATAACCCAACATTAAGCTAGCTTCAGTCACGCGAGACAACAGGTGTATCCTATGTTAACTCAGTACCCCACAAAAGTTGTCATGACTCAGGGTCGCTCATAAGAAACTTGTGATATAAGGCAATAGATCAGGTAATCGTAATCGATGCAGACGCAGGTCATGCCGACAATTACGTCAATGCAGCAACTAATGGGAAATTTTGGAGTTCAACGAATATCTCGAAATTGGGTGGACTCAAGTGAGAACAAGTAGGTTGGCCAAGCAGCAAAGACTAATAAACAAGATAGGAACATTAGAAGTGGACTGACGGAGAAGCGTGTGGAGAATTGGAATGAGCCAAGGAAAATAACTAATATTAGTGTAGCGATCAGAAGTTCTCTGCAGCTCAAATGTTGAATTTACTCAAGGCTTATTTGGATTCTAGACTAGAAGTGCTTCTGACTCTCGGAGGCGTACTCAATACGACGTTTGCGAAAACCCACAACTAAGATGATGTGGGCCAACGGACTGAACAACCACAAGCTATTTGCCCAACTTCGTGGTGCATGGCTGTGTGTTGTGAACTTGCGCCTGTCATGCGCTTCAAGTCAAGCTCCATTTTTTGCTCAGAATCACTGCTAAATCGGATTTCAGGCAAAAGCATTCAACTGAAATAGTACATGCGTTCCATTAAATCGGTGCTTGCGTCATCTGAGTCGTGGTCAACGTGTCACCAAGCGTTAGACGGCGCTCACAACGTTGGACAAGAGACGCTTGTTTCCTGACTGTAGCATTTACGTTCAGTCAATATCCTCTGGTTGTCCACAACGTAATGGTCATCGGAGGCAGCATGCCATAGTGTAATGCTTACTATAGTCAGGTACGAGGAAAAATTATCGGTCCACTGTTTGTCGGTTGTTAAGAAATTCACTAATAACGGGTTAGGGGAAGGGACTGAACAACGACGACAACTACTAAAGAAGTCACAATTTGCTATTCTACACAGAAATGAAGAAATCGGTATTTAGGCAAGCAGGTATAAGGTGCAGAGGCACAACAAAGCCTACATCGTTTTGTTACAGGCAGACAGGTTCGGGCAGTCTGTACAATGTTTTATATGGGTGAAAAATCGAACACTCGCTAACTCCCGTAGGGTAGTCAGGTTAAAAAGAACAGGATGAACACACATTGTCGATCAAATAAAGCACATGCTTCCGCAATCGTTAAGATATTTGCAGTTGCACAGATATAGATATTCCTGTCTGGAGTTTAAGGGGAAGCTGATACAGCCCAAGTTTTATTCTATCCTTCTGTCCTCATTCGATGGACCGATTCTATATCACATAACGTGGATGTGTCTGTGTGATATCTACTTATCTTTTGAAGGATGATAGGATGGTGGCATTGATAGGGCTGTGTTATTCTGTGGGATAAAACTTCGCCGACATGCCAGTAGGCTAGTATGGCTAGCTTAAACTGATGCCCATTGAGTGTTTTGGCTGATTTCCAAAAGAGGATATTGAGAGTGGTTGGAGTATTTTAGGATATGATACACTATTGTCCGAGTACTCCTTAGACACCAGTTCGCCACGCTCTACACCTAGCATTTTTCAACCAGAATTGATAGGGAACGTGGGACAAAGAGTTGACATTGCTAGCCGCCATGCGTTGTGTAGTCCAGAGCGCGGTGAGATAGTGTCTCTACCAGGGATGCGACGCTTGGATAGCGTAATCCACGTACGGTTTCATGTACGCATTAAATATTTAAGAAAAGATTAAGGCGCTCAGCCTATCGACATCATTCGCAAGAGGCCAAGTTGCTGATTAGCCATTTTTGTTGCATTTTTACTCGATATCACATATCCACGATCCCTAATGATGAGATTAGTGTTGTGTCGCCATTGGCGTCTTCACCCCACGACCGCAAGAAAAAGTCAAAAGACGAGGCAGGAAGAGACTTGTATACATAAAATCACATAGGGTTATATACTTTTGAAAGGCAAAATGAAGGGAAGCTACTAAATTACAGTTAAGCCAACCGACAGAAGGAAAACTTCAAATGCAACGGCAAATAAGCAACCGTATACTCAAGAGCGAATCGCATATGCCCTTAAAAATGGCATCATGGGACTCCAAGCATAAAGTGAACATCCATTTACAGTGACGGGCACTGGCCAATCAGAATGAAGCAATGTAGCGTTTAAACAAATGTCACGAAACAAACGGGAATAAGAAGTGCAGACCCAAAAATTAAAGAACAGTACACTAATTGTGTGACAACTAAAGATTGCTTTAACATAACCAAGTAGAAAAGTGACGCGGAGAAAAATCAATGGAACGTGTTCGTGCAAATGGCACTGCTGAAGATGATACAGAGAGGAGCGTCCATTAACAATGACGTGTGTGTACCAATCGGGCTAACACAGTGGAGCGTTTAAACAACAGTCAGAATTGGAAACTAGGAAGAATAAAGAATGGCTATTAAGTTCGTTCACAAAAAGGGAATGCCCAATAGCTATTCGCCTAACACTTAGGAATATCCTATGTGTTTTGGATTACGACAGAATCCCTATTGGAAAATGGGTTTACTCTGAGGCTGACCTCGATCATTCCAATTACAAAGCTTATCCGAAGTGAGGTATTAGGTTTTGCTCTGTCCCGTCACTGCACAAGCACACCCGGATCTTACTCACAGGAAGCGCCCTGCAAAACTTTTGGCCCTAACTGGCAGTCGTTAATGCTTTGATGACATATGTCCAAAATTTAGCACTTTGCCGCACTTAACTATAACATGTTTTGTTGGATCGCATGTATGCTATTTCAAGATCATTTTGTAGTACCTTGTCTTCCTCTGATGTACTGACAGCGCGCAACATTTTTGGATCATCAGAGAATAGTAGGAAATTGGAAGAAAGCTCCCTCAAGATATCGTGCATAAAGGCCAGGAACAGATGTGGTCCGAGTACCGAGTTTTGGAGTACGCCACACGGTATTCGATTGAACCGGGTAATGTTGTGAGTTCTCAACTTCAGATCTCGTTAAACGAGAGAATTGCCAATCCAACCAAGATCGGGACCATTGGTTGCATAAATCTGGAGCAAGTGCGAAAGTGATGGCGGTTAAATGCGTTTGCGAAATCCGAATAAACGGCATATATTCCTACCCCAGCAATGGTAGACCCTGTACAGCAGGCACGGCCATCAACAGGTTTGTGGTGCATAGCTGATTATGGCGAAATCCGGGCTGTTCTGCAGCGAAAATTTTGATACTCTCAGGAAACCCATAAGTGCTTCGGCAGTAATGGACGTCATGACCTTGGAAATCACGGAAAATAGTTATCGGGTGTTAACTCTTTGGTTCCGCATGAGTGCTACTTTTGTGCACTGGAGTGACGATCACGTGCTGACTAGCTGAATAAGCTCCTCGTGGTTCAAGCTGGGCGGTTCGGGTTAATCCCGTTCCAGCTATTACTTCGGTGGCAGTGTTCCACGACGTGGTGGGTTTTCGCCTGGGAAGCGTCCTCCATATAAAAAGCCACAAATGTCTGTTTAACAACACTGTGACGTGGCGGATGTGACTCACTGCCAACTAAAGTCACCCCTTGCTTATCTGGACAACTGCTTCAAGTCCACAGACATCAAGCATCCCTTTAGTACTGGCAACATGTTCAAACACGAGCAACAGTGCAGAAAAGCATTAACATTACAAATCCCATAAACAGGGCTACACATGCCTGGTTGGCGACACCCGGTTTCGGATTTGCCTGTCACTGTGGCCTCCATAGTACAACCACAGGAAGCCTGTGCCTACAGAGGGACAATGGGTGGCTTGCTGTGCACCACCCACACCTTCATCCACACACCCCATATCCAGTGTAGTCTTGAAGGAATAAAACCGGGAGGCATGTGGATAGGAGCCACGGTTCATCAGCCGAGCCGGCCTACACATTTTCAACATGCACAGTAGCACTATTCCTGTCTATTTATGTAGGAATCAGGTGTACCAGACGTACACAAGGCGGTGGCTGGGTCGTATTCCGCTTCACAGTGGATGGAACCACTGTTTGAGCCTACCACGTTCACCAGGACCGTGCACCCCGTCCCGCCCGGCAACGATTCCGTCTCCCGGAGCCAGTAATCCAGGTGGAGAGTGTTAGACAGCTAGGCACCTTGTCAGCATTCCCCCCATTTCCCGAGCCTTCAACTTACTACAATAGTCGCTTGTCTTTTAATCTCGACGCACATGCAATCGTTGGGCGTCGATCCGGTCCAGTCAACCAGTCTGTGTCCAACTAAGAGGACGTCAGTCCAACACTTCCTATTTGGAGCCGTCGATCATTCCTAAGGTCGACTTACCTCAATGGTCGCAGTTTCTTGGCTTACGTCGACAGGTGGCCGAGTGGCCTGAACGCCTGGTTTGCAATCATAAGTTCACCGGTTGGAATCCGTGAAGGGGCGAGCGTCCTCGCGGTACACTCAACGGACGACTGATTGATGGTGGTCGCGCGGCAGCGAAGCACCGTTACGGCGTACAGCTGAAGATTTATTTATTTACTTTTATTTTGTTGGCCAACACACAGCACTTAGCCGAAAATTTGAGAACTTATAGATAGATGTCCCCTGATTATCGGAAACACGACCGCAAAACTCGAGCTCTGTGTTTACCCCGCGAGCCCCTACATGCAACACTCGGAGCACTTTCTCACTCCGCTTGTCCGGATATGACGCAGCCTCAAATGCCGGTAGTGCCGGAGTGGGCATTGCTTCGTGCCAGCATGACGAAGCAGTTGTGATTGATTGGATCCCAGTAAACAACCGGGTGTGCGACGTTATACAGGATGACTTGTTTAAAGCTTCGAAGTCGAGCGGGGACAAACGGTGCCTGTACGTCATTGCTGCATACGTCCCCACAAACTGTGGCAATAACTTGGCGGAAGGTTATTACCATGACCAACTCAACGAGTTCATTTGTTACAGAAAGCATATGGATACTGTGGTACTGAGTGGTGATCTGTATGCCCAAGTTGAAAAACCGTTCATTCAGGTGCTTCATTTGGGCGGCCAACATGGTGTAGACTCCCGCAATGATAACGGTGACCGGCTGCTTCATGTGTGAAGGTGCCCGTCTATTTCTAGAGGGCGCTAACATTCGACACAGCACCCGCCGGAGGGTGAAATGACGTCCACAGGTCTTAGACCAGCCATGCACGCAAATCGATGGTTTCGCGATCAGTTATCGCTGGAGAGGTGTCCAAAAACTGCCGCTCGATTTGGAGCAGGAACGTGCACCTCGGCCATGTACCTGCATGTACCGACCTGCAGATGAGTTTCGGTGGACGTCCACAACAATGCTGTGAACGCACAGACACTTGCAAACTGGCGAAGATAGATGTTCTGAATCCGTATCAAAGTACATTGACAAGCGGGTTGTAAAATCTCACGGAACACAGTTGAAGACCACCAGTCACATGTACCCCAGATCTTATTAGCAGCAGGCATGTCTTCGTGCAACAAAACTTATTGAAAACCTGGACATTGAGTCTTTCCGCAGCAGCTAGAATTAATGAATGCTCGACGACGCGTTCCGGCTGGGAACGAACACGAGACTCGCAAAGAGCTCAAGACAGAACTCCGGGGTGCCGGTCTCGTTGTGTAGCAAACATGGAAATTGCCGGTGTCCTTGGTTATTCCGTCTGGTACGAAAACCGGTAGCAGGAGACATTAGCGAGAAGATACACGACAGCGACACGAAATCTAGTTAGGGTTCCGGTTACTTGAGACCTAACCATATTTGGAGATGTTCCACACGTGCCTGTTCCCAAGAACGGAATGTCTTGCAGAAGTCATCTCAATCATTTCCCTTACAACGATGCTGATAGACAATTCAACTGTCATTCTTTATTACTCTCACTAGGCAACTGGCATACATTTGAATGAAGGACCTATATTTAAAAGCAGTATTGCAGGTGTGATATAATAAATGACTCGTACAATGGAAGGGAACTTCCTGTCCAATGAAGTACTGCGCTGCGCTCATACTGAGTTCGGTTAGTAGAACATTACACCATTCTTATTATTATTATTATTATTATTATTATTATTAACATGTAGAGCGCTCAAAGCTGCCCAACCAAAAGACGTCTGGATTCAGTGCTTTATTATTGCGCTGCAGTGGCACTGGTCAGCAGCATAAACGTTATCTAGAGGTGGGACCTGCCTATTTAGTTAACACCATTTGGAAACCTTGCGACTGTAAACTGTCGTGCCCATCTTCAAGAAGGGTCAGCGCACTTTGGGCGGAAATCATCGAGCCATTAGCCTTGTTTCCGTTGCATCCAAACTTCTCACGTGCATCACTGTCCGAAGAATTACTGGTCCCCGTGAGAACCGGATCACTGAAAGTCAGGCTGGCTTCTACCTGGGCCGTGGTTGTATCGACCACATATTTACTCTTCGCCAACTTTTACAGCAGGGACACACATACAGGCGACCGACTGTGGTGTTTTACCTTTACTTGAAAGCCGTTTTCGACTCTGTTGGCCGCGCCAGCTTGTTGCACTGACTATCCATGAAGGGCACGCCAGATAAATTTCTTTCCGTTATGCAGTCTCTCTACCCTGATTCCCGAGGCTATGTAAGGGTCTACGGGAAACTGTCTCCTGAGTTCCCCACGACAATTGGGGTTCACCAGAGTTGTCCAATTTCTCCGTTCCCCTTCAATTTTGTGACCGAACTGATCATAAATGATTCGCTTCTTTCAGACTGTACGGGAGTGGAAGTTCTGCCAGGTGACAGATTGGCAAATCTGGATTATGCGGACGACATAGCTCTTCTTGGGTCTGAGGTAGTGGCTATGAAAACACTACTGGATAGACTGGGGCGTAGAGCTGCACACTTCGGCATTTGCTTTGCACCTCCAAAATGCAAAGTACTACTGCATGAGTGGATCAACATACCTCGGGTCCTAGCTATCACCGAACAACCACTGGAAGTGGTGCATCGGTTCAGTCACCTTGGTAGCTGTATCACCTCTGATGGTCACATCACTGATGGAGTTACTTTGCGTATCAACAAGGCCCGTGTGGCTTTCCGGAGACTCAACCATCTGCGGAGATGGCGGGATATCAGGCTGTCAGCAGAAGGCAGGGTGCATAACGCTGTGGTAAGGCCGGTCTTACTGTATGGATCAGAGACCTGGCCAATTCGCGGCGAAGACATTAACCGATTGGCTGCGTTTGACCACCGGTGCTTGCGGAATACTGCTCACGTCTGGTGGGAACACTGGGTGAGCAATGCTGAGGTCCGTCAGTTGGTTTTTGGCTAAAAACCTTCTGTTACTTTACTCGAGTGTTTACTGAATCGTAATCGCTTACCTTGGCTAGGCCATGTACTGCGTGTGCTTCCTCAGCGTCCATTATACGCCGTGGCTGCACCAAGTTGGGTGAAACCGCGAGGTGGCCAGGCCGTGACGTAGCATAGAAGCTCGAAGAAATTGACTAAAAGGCTTGGTCAGGCTGGTGCGTGCCTTATCAGACATGGCGCAGTCGCATGCTCAGTGGGTTCTTGTATTCGGTTTTCTCCCATTAGGTTGTTAATTTTCCTCCTATTCTGCTTAGTTTAACGCACTTCTTGCTTGCTCATATTTTCTTTACATTGTATTCACAATAAACCCAACTATCTTGTCGTTGTTACTTAGTGTTATTCTTACGATGTGAGTCGTGGCAACTGGATACACCGAACTTAGGTGCTCGATCACAGTTGTTCAACTGTACTGAACTGAGCTTGAGGTTGGAACATCTCAATCATTGTGCCGCAAAGCTGCTGGTGTAATTTCATCCCAACTCGGGTGCAACATACATGAATAATCTCCTCGGTTCGTTACGAGTAGGAGCACATTTATGTGGGAAACAGTCGGTCAAAATGGCCAGTACAAACAGTAGAACGCGCTGTGTAGAACCCAGAGAAACCTCGATGGAGGCAGTGTTTACGAAACATTTAGCTCTTAACTGCTATACCAAGTGCTGCTCGTGAAAATCGATGAGTTAGTGGCTATGGTGTTAGCCGTTAAATACTACGAGCTGAGCTCAACTCCCAATTCAGGCTACCTTCAACTGACGCATGCAAAGAAGGACGAAACCCGTTGTGGATTGTAGGGAGAAGAGAGAGCAACGCCAAAAACCTCCATTAGATTCACCAACTATAAAATAATATCGTTTGGAGTGTTGGGCTGAGCATTTTGAAAAGCAATTTAATCGGCTAGAATTATTCGATTCGCCGGCCACTGATCGCCCCGCTCCGTGGGCTGTCCCTTTGGCTCCACCCTCTCACTCAGAAGTCGAACGTGAGATCGGACGGTTGAAGTTGAACAAAGCCGCGGGACCAGATGATCTTCCTCCAGCCCCCTTCAAATTCGGAGGCTCTGCTCTTGTTGATGCTTTACATGAATTACTAGCGAAACTGTGGGAGCAGGAGACTGCCCAACCGACTGGAGCCGCTCCGTTATTGTTCCCATCTTCAAAGGCGGCTCGCGCTCGGAATGCGGCAACCATAGAGGAATCAGTCTGATCTCCATCGCCTCCAAATTACTCGCCTTCATAATTCTTCACAGACTGACTGGCGCTCGTGAAAGCCAGATTCCTGATGAGCAAGCCGGGCTTCGTCGTGGTCGTGGCTGCATCGACCACATCTTCACCTTGCGTCAGTTGTTAGAGCACCGTCACATATATTGGCGGCCCACCGTAGTCGTTCCTCGACATCAAAGGTGCCTTCGATTCGGTTGATCGATGTGCCCTTTGGAATTGTTTACTCAGGAAAGGTGTGCCCGAGAAATATGTTAATATAATCCAAGCATTATATGTGCGTAGCTTGGGTAGAGTGAGGGTTTACGGTAGGCTGTCGCCACCCTTCAATATCTCCAGCGATGTGAGACAAGGATGCCCGCTGTCACCTTCCCTCTTCAACTTCGCTATTGACGAAACCATGGAGTTTGCATTTGCAAGACATGACTTGGAAGGTGTGGAGCTACTCCCAGGAGAACGACTTCTTGACTTGGAGTATGCAGACGACATTGCCCTCATCCGTGACACCTCCCAGACGTGCAAAGCCGCGCTGGACAGATTAGCACTGGCTGTCATCAGCTTCGGGCTTTGCTTTGCGCCATCGAAATGCAAAGCGTTCCTCCAAGATTGGCAGGGATCGCCTCCTGCGCTGACCCTTGGTGGGGATCAGCTAGAAGTCGTTCAGAAATTCAAATACCTGGGAAGTTGTATCAGCGCCCTTGGGATCGAAGACGAGATCACGAACCGGACAGCAAAAGCTCGAAGTGCTTTTGCTAACCTTCGCCACTTATGGCGGCGGCGCGACATCACTCTCGCGCTGAAGGGTAGAGTGTACAATGCAGCGGTACGTTCGACCTTATTGTACGGTTGCGAAACCTGGCCCCTAAGATCGGCGGACATAAAGTGTCTAGTTACGTTCGACCATCGGTGCCTTCGCAGTTTGGCTCACATCTGGTGAGAACACCGCGTGAGTAACGAGCGTGTTCTACGCATTGTTTACGGCCCAGGAAAAGGAACTGAACCGCTCAGCACCGTTATTTCCCGCACCAGGCTCCGATGGCTCGGCCACGTGTTACGCATGCCAGCCCACCGACTCCCGCGACGTGCGTTGTTTGCTCACAGGGGATGTGGGTGGAAGAAGAGGAGAGGTGGCCAAGCGATGACTTAGTCCAGGGGAATGAAGTCCCTCACTACGGAGCTAGTCTCGGTTGGGGCGTCACGGCTCCCTGGTTGGGATCCCAAAGACGGTGAACACGTTTGGCTGGATACACTTGCTGACATGGCAAGGAGCCGACCTCAGTGACGTTCCTGCTGTGAGTTTCTTTGTCCCTCCCCATCCCATTTAGCCTCCTCTCTATCTACGATCTCAGTTCGTAGGGTAAAACATAATTTAAAAAATTTCTTTTTGCCTATTAGCTGGCTGGTTGCTTACCGGAACGATGCCTATCCGCTGCTGGTAGCTCAGGTGGCATGCAACTGTTGTATCTATTTTTCCTTTGTGTATTGTATTATAAGTATGTGTGTATGTATTTCCTTCATGTATTGCGGCACAATAGCGGAGGTGTTTTCCCACCTCTAGCTGACGTGTAGAATGATGAATGATGATCGCTCCGCAATATGCTGACAAAAGCAGTAACCAGCAAATTGTCAGGTAATCTACGGTTCAGTTTCGAGTATCAGTTAGATGCTATTGGGTAACAAAGTGAAATTGTTCCCTTCTGACGACACAGCATTTTCAAAGTTCCATTTTGTCTGCTGTGCGCTTCTTTGCTTAACTCCAGTTTATTCCACGTGACCGGCGCAACATAGACCACTAACATAGGAGACGTGGGCACTGATTAGATGAGTAGAGTGTAGTTAGGGTATTCCATTTTAGAATCACCAAGACTTCAGAGCAGTTCAGCTTTCAACGGTCCGCTTGAAAACGAACATTTACGGGATATGCCTATGGTTCATATTTCACCTGAGCTTGAAATACTAAGTGAGCAAGTCATAATGCAAATGGTCAAATCATTTCGTGCGGAAAAAGTACACCAGCGGCACTAAGTGCCGACGCTTCACCGCCACGCGACGGCCAGGCGCGCGAGTGTTGGTTATACCGTGAGGTTGCCCGCACCTATGCTGAATCGAACTAGCAACCTGGGTGTTTGGGGGAATGCATCCAAAAGAATTCATTCCTTTGTTGACACTTATGTTCATTAATTCCAACTACATTTTTCTCCATTTCAGCTAGTTACTGATCCTGTCCTTGACGTAAGCTAGGCACTCATTTATCACCATCTACTTTAGCGCCCCTTTTGCCTTGTTGCTCATCGTTAGGTAGAATGTGCTTTCGGGTTTACGTGGCAACTAATTTGTTGACAAATTTCCTTGACGTAACGATCATACTGCCGGTTGAATATTTGCGTTTTCCCATCACATTCTGCTGTTTCATGCCAACTTTCACCATTCATATTTTATTGTGGGACGGTAAACCAACAAAAAAGAACGTATTGTGGGACTCAATAGATAAACTACTTATTTAACAAGTTTCATCCTTAGCAAATCACCATGGTGTTGGACATCGGATCAGCCGGTGTTTCCTTACTTTTTCAACCATACCGATTTCTCGCTTGTGCTTTGTTTTCGCAACAGTCGCGCGTGAGATTGGCTGTTGGCTCATAGTGAGACGATTATGAATCCTGATGAAAGGTGATACTGGGGTACAGCACAAGATGTCGCCCTGTGGCCGACAGGATTCTGTACTTGCATCGTAATCGCCAGTGTTATGTCCTTAGGTCCTTCAGTCAACCATAATGTCCACACACGGAAGATGAGAGGACAACTAAGCACTGATGGAAGATATATCTGCTGGTGGGAATGTCCGGAGTGATTGAGCGTTGTAAGGTGGAAAGGAAATCTACACATGCCCACATGGTCAGCAGCATCCGCATCCGGATTTGCCTGTCACTGTGGCCTCCAGCGGGACAGCCACAGGACGCCTGCGTCTACAGTGTGACCATGGATGGCTTGCACTGCACCACCCACAGTTCCATCCACAAACCCCATATCCAGTGTAAACCCGAAGCAATTAGACCGGGAGGCATGTGGATAGGAGCCACGTTTCATCAACGGAGCCGGCGCACACTCCTTCACAGGCAAACACAAGCACGCTGTATTTGGGGATACCAGCGCACACAAGGCGGTGGCTGGACCGTAGTCCGCTCCAAACTGAGTGCATGGAACCACTCTTCGAGCTAACACGGCCACGAGGACCGTGCACCCCGTCCCCTCCAGCAACGACCAACTGTCTCCTGGAGCCAGTATGGACGAGGTAGTGGGTAATAGACAGGTAGGCACCTTGTCAACATGCACATCAAGCGCAGCCACACCGGGGATGTCAAGCAACAGCCAATCACATGAAATGAAATGTCGAATAAAATAGATCGAATACACCGTACGGATATGCCGCTAAATTAGCATATGAAATAAATGGATTATCAAATAGCCGATTCAGGATGGCAGAAAAGGGATCAAGACACATATGTAAGAAGAAAAAAATAAGCGAAGTTAACCACCTTTAGTTTAAGCGAAATGTGCAATTTAATAGATTATTCAGGTACACATTAAAATGAGGTAACAAAATAACACTAAGACAAGGTAGCAAACCAACCACCTGAAATAAAGAAACTCAGCACGCAAGCACGCGGTTAGTAAATCGAATGCAGCGTACCTACCAACGCCGCTTCGGTTCTGCTTACGTTCTCAGCAGGACTCGTCGTCCTTTCGATGCTGGACCCAAGTGGCCTCACTCGTGGCTCACTAAACCTGCCTGACTCAAGGATTCATGACCGCACGTGCTACAGCACCATGCGCTCGACGTCGATGGAGTACAGCCGATCGGCGCCTGTCTCTTCCACACTTGCCGCTTCTTTTGTGTGTGCACGAAGGCTTTCTCTTGCACCTCGGCGAATACCTTCGTGATTAAATCGCGCAATGCATGCCGATCAACCGCCTTCGATTTCCATGACCTGCAAACATTAGAATGTGATACGCTCACTTTGATCATGTCCTGGTAACGTAACTTCGGTTTTCCCACGTGCCGTTTCCTTGCACTCAGTTGGCCATAAAGCAGCTGTTTCGGTATCCGGGTCGAATCCATGCGGCGAATATGCCCGAGCCACCTCAGGTGCCTCAGCAGAATGATGCAGTCCACTGCATACATGCCACTGCGTCGGAGCACCTCCGTGTCTGCAACTCGGTCACTCCAGCCGATGCGCATAATACGGCGCAGACACTGCTGATGGAAGCGCTCCAGATATCGGACATCCTTCAGATAAAGCACCCAGGTTTCACTGCTGTATAGAAGAACGGACAGCATTATAGACTTATATACCAGCACCTTTTTCCCACCAGTGAGTTGGTGGTTGTTCCTCACACAGCACTCCAGCTAGCCAAAAGGAGCAGCCGCCTTCGATACGTGGCTGCGCAGCTCGTACGTCATCTGTTGGTCGCTTGTTATTACGCTACCAATGTGGCAAAATTTCGAAGTGCTTTCCAACACTTCGTCGGCAACCTGGATTTGGGGCAGCCCACGGACTCCATTCTGGCTGAAGGCTGGAAAAGATAGCCTTGCTTGCGTTGATGGTGAGCGCGAATCTGGCCGCTATCGAAGCCAGAGCACTAGTCATGTACCGCAACTCATCCGCGCTGTGTGCAAACAATGCAGTCATAAGCAAACCGCAACATACGGATATTTGTCTCTCAGACTGGGGTTTTCGCAGCGAAACGACGGATGTTCCGCAACCCACTATCAGTACAGTGCTACACACGAACACCGTAAGCACAAACCGATTCAAAAGCACAAGCCATCATGGCATGAAGATAAATATTAAACGAGGCATGAGCTAAGACACAGCCTTGCTTCACACCAGAGACAACTGCAAAGTCATCCGAGGTCTGTCCACTCAGCTGCACCCTCGCCCACACACCACTGTGCAAGGACTGTCGTCCTTCGGTTGCTTTTGTGGGCTCAGCAACCACTACAACGCATTCTTGCCTGAGATGCACCGTCTGTGTGCACCACTAAACAAGCTACTAGCCAAAGGCCAAACTTGGAATTGGACATCAGAATGCCAGAATGCCTTCGAACGTGTCAAAACATTTCTGTCTTCAAACTTGCTTTTGACTCATTTCGATCACTCCAAAGGGTTTGTCCTAGTCACAGATGCATCAAGACATGGAATTGACGCAGTAATTTTACACACGTGCTCCGGTGGATCTCAGAAAGCAATCGCCTATGCTTCCAGAACACTTAGGAAGGCCGAGAGAAATTACAGCCAGATGGAGAAAGAAGCATTGGCTATAGTGTACGTGGTCAAGCAATTCCGAAAAATGCTGTACGGCCGCCGCTTCAAGCTTCTGACAGCTTCTGACAAGTCTTTGCTGGCTTTCTTTGGTTCGAAAAACGGCATCCCGGCCTATACAGCCAACCGGCTACAACTTTGGGCTCTTACCTTAATGGGATATGGTTTCGAGATCCACTACCAATCGACAGTTTCCATTGGCTAAGCGGATGCACGGTCACGCCTAATTGATGTCCATTAGCAAGAACATGAGGACACAGTCGTTGCGTCGGTGGATGCCAAACCTGACGTCAACTTCCTGGTGAATGTCGCATTGCACTATCTGCCAGTTACCGCAGAAGCTGTACGAACCGAAACACTTCGGGACCCAGTACTCAAGAAAGTTACACAGTTTCACAAAACAAGTTGGCCACGTTCATGTCCATCTGTCGAGTTGCAACAGTACTTCCAGAGGAGACATTCGCTCTCTATTGTGAACGACTGCATACTATTTTCGGAAAGAGTGGTCATCCCCAAGGCCCTTTAGGAGCGCGTTATTCGGCAGTTCCATGCCGGGCATTCTGGGATCAACCGGATGAAGGCGCTTGCCCGCAGCTATGTATACTGGCCCTTCATGGACAAACAGCCAGAACTGGCTAAACGCTGCCAAAAGTACGCCAATGTCTTGAAAGCGCCACAAAAAGCAGAGCTCTATTCATGGCCAAAAGCTACTAAACCATGGTGCCGCATCCATGTCGACGTCGCAGGACCGATCAACGACCGAAGTTTCCTCATCATAGTCGATTCATACAGCAAGTGGCCTGAAGTATTTCTCATGGATAGCACAACCACCAATGCCACTGTATCAAGATCGCGCCAAATATTCAGCCGATTCGGGTGTCCAGAGACAATTATAACTGACAATGGCACACAATTCACTTCGGCAACTTCTACGGAGTTCTGCAAGTAATGCGCCGTCCAGCACATTCGCTCGCCGCCGTTTCACCCTCAGTCGAATGGCCAGGTAGAAAGGTTTGTCGATACGTTCAAGCGAACTCTCCACGCATCAATAGGGGAGGGACGTATAGAGGAGGTGGTTGACCGATTTCTTTTCCTCTACCGATCAACACCGAACCCACAAGTGCCGGACGGTGTTTCTCCAGCACATGCTATGATGAACCGGAAGGTCTGCATGCCTTTCGACGCCATCCGACCGCACTCGGAATCCTCTTTTGGTAAAAGAAACCGCAGAATGGAACAGGATTTTAACCGGCGACATGGAGCAAAGAAACACGGACATAAAGTGCTAGTGCGTGAGTATCGGAAAAGCCACGCGAAGTGGACGCTAGCGATGGTCAAAAACAAACGCGGAAATGTCTTGTATGACGTGATCGTAGGCGCAGGATCTGCGCACAATATGCAAACGAGTTACGGCCAACACTGTGCCAACCAGAACAACTAAGGCCTACCGACCTCCCCTTCCACCGATCCGTGGAAAGCTTCAAATTGCCGAAGGAACCCGTGGACGACGACTCACAGTCGAGCAACAAATCCAGACCACGGACATCGGAACCCAGTTCTCGGGCATTTTTCCCAAGGAACTATACCGACAAGCAGAGAACACCGTCCAGAAGACTGTAAGTTAATCTCAGGCTTTCATCATATATCTCGGATGATATCTCAGGATGCACGGTGTCCCGAATAAAGTGTGAATTTCCCGGAAAAGCCACTATTTTAGCGATTAATCGATAATTAACGATAATCGCATTGATTTCGAACGTTGAGGAAAGTTCTAACTTCTGCAGGTGACTAACAACCCCCTGACATCTCGGACAAATCTATGCGAGGCCAAGAACCTTGGTAGTTAGCCTTCCAATTTCAGAAGTCGAAGGTCAGTAAGAGACTTATAAATACAGCCAAGGTTCGCGGCAGTAAGACAGTGTTTTATTGATGGCGATTAACACACGTTATTTTGTCAAGATCATTGGTGTTCTGACTTTTTATTCGGTTGTGCAAGATGTATAGGGGAGCAGTACAGGGCTACTTTCGGAATCGCGTCTAGTGAGAAGATTGTAACAGTTTTTTGCCAGATCTGCATTATGTCTGCAGTCTTTGTGCAGGTACCGTCGGAGATACCATCGACCAGCGTCCTTAGAGGCTCCATCCTCGGTAAATACACCAAAGGAGTCAAAGAATTCCTTGTGTTGGCGGCAGCTTCGTCTTCTCCGTCCATCATGCATTTTTTATGCGACGGAGCTCTCGGGTCAGTCGTCGTCGAATTCGCCCAAACTTTCTCCTCTTCCCCTACTTACTGGGGTCTGCCACATGTAGAGCAAATGCCACATCCTTCTCCGACACCAATGCGCCAATCGTCGCATCGTTGTCATCAAACCAGTCGGGTCGCTTACAGTTTGCGCGCCCGATGGCCTCCTAGGTAGCAGCTGTCACCTGGTCGCGAATGTGGTGCCACAAGTCGCCCACCGCGGCTATGCATTCCACATTACACAGACGTTTAGCCATCATCTCCAGCTCAATACGTTTCGCCACAGTACCGAGGGAGAGAATGTTAAACTTACGCCGATTCACGGTGGGAGTGTAATACACAGATTTACGAACATATATGTATAGTTTGGTCCGCACCAATTTGTGATCAGTGCCACACTCGGCTCCACGCAGTACAAGTGTCATGCGCACTTCACGCATATCACGCTGACATACGACGACATAGTCGAACAGGCGAGCGTGATCACACCGTGGATGCGTCCAAGTTGCTATATCATTCGCACTCAGTGCAACCCGAGTGTTCGTGATTGTCAGGCCGTAAGTGACACACAGTGAGAGCAGCCTGTCACCGTTCGCATTCGCTAAACCAATGCCATGCGGATCGATGACATCTGTCCACACCGATACATCACGCCCAACGCGCGCATTGAAAGTACCCAGCAGAAATAGTCGGTCACTCCTCGGCACAGACCGTATCACGGAGGATAGCTGAGTGTAATTGACCAAGCGCGTCATCAGGATAACACATGATCAGACCGTACGTGCTTATAAAGGTGGCAAACATACCTCTTCCGAATCGTAGGTGAGCAGTCCTCAGTCGCGCATTGATGCCACTTGGTTCACCCACCAGTTGTCCATTTAGGCGATCAGATAGCTCGGATCCGACCCCATGTCCACGTGGTGCTGAGGTGGCATTCCCCACCTAGTAGAACCTGAAGCCAGCACCTGCTTCATGCAACTTACCTCGCTCAGCAAGCCGAGTCTCGCTGAGCGTCGCGATGTCGATGTGGTAGCGCGCCAGTTCCATCGCGAACAGTACAGTGCGTCGCTCGGAGCGCTCACTCGAATTTGGGTCCAGCAGTGTGCGCACGTTCCAGCAACTGTTGTTGAGTGATTGCGTGCAGGCATACGAATGCATTGGTGGGCAATCGCATGCAAGTGGGTAGTTGTGCTTTGAGGTTTGCTTGAAGGACTGTGCCCGGAGTCTTTGGCTCAATAGCCTGAGCCACGTGGCAGTGGAGGATCGCGAGTAGGATAATTCAACCGAAATCATGCAAACAGAAGGTTTTGCTGCAAGGGCTTCTTCTACTTTGGCCTTAGTTAGCTTACTAACTATTATCACTTCGTGCGCCTACAGTGATAGGATGATACGCTTGGTATACCACCGATCAACCAACACGTGCTCTGTCACGTGTTGTTAGTCGACTTTATTGATCAAGACTTAAAACGTTTCGAAATACTGGTAGCTCGGGTTGCTGATTCAATTGTTCATTTGTTCTCCGAGATTGGTGGTTTTGTTGCAAACGTTTCACCACCACGTCAGGTGGCATCCTCAGTGAAGTGAGATGCGGCGTGCAATCTTACTGCACGCCGCATCTCACTGCACTGAGGATGCCACCTCATGTGGTGGTGAAATGTTTGCGACAAAACCGCCAAGCTCGGAGAACAAATGGACAATTGATCAAGACTTTTGAGTTTCTGTTTGTCGTGCTTCCACCATTCCCACCTCTTTGGCTTCGTCAACTATTTGTGCTCATCCCTTCCATTTTATCACCGTAAATGCCTGAGGAGATTTGTCGAAAAGAGTACTCTTCGCAAAAGTGTGTTCTTGCATTCGGAGGTTTGCTTGAGGGACTGCTCCGGGAGCCTTTCGCTCAAAACTCCGACGCACATGGCAGTGGGGGTTTTTACGTTTGCTTGAGGGACCCCCCCGGAGCCTTTGACACAATAGCCTGACCCACAAGGCAGTGGGGAGCAGATCCAGCTCGGAAATGTGATTGCAGAGACAGATTGGGGTTTGCGTGATGTCCGTCACACGCAGCGTTTATGATTTTGTAACGATGCATCCATGTTTTGCGACCGTAGTAAGATACGTACCTGCGATCACGGTCCGACGCAGGTGGATTTTGGCCGGTTTACACCAATTCGACTGGGGACTGTCTGGCTTGAGGTAAGCTGTAGCAAACCATTAGGCACGTAGGGGTGCCATCCCATCGTCAGAGACAAATCGTGGCGCTCGTGCTCTACGCCAATCGAGCGGTGAGCTTATAACCCGTAGACCTGTTGTCTCCCATGGCTAGGTTTTACGGGAAGAGGGCAATCGACCACTTCCTAACCTCCGAAGAGGATGGACTAGGCTACTGTCAGGGCGCCCACACCTGACAAGAGAACGACTCGGGTCCTCAGGCTGTCTTCGATTAAATGTACACCCGAAAGGCAGCGGGTCTAGCACATGGTCAGTTCAATGACTCCAGCGGATTGATGCCCTGGATCTTAGGAGGGAGAAGGGCGAAACCCAAATCCCACCCAGCCGTCGCCACTAGGAGGTGTCCAGGACATGAGCCTATGGCACAACGGTGGCAGCAGTGGGTAGACCATCTGTGAGGATAGTCACTACCAGCCTCAGTGCACCATAGCCTTTCCCGCCAACATGCCTACATGCACACATACATACATTTATATATCATTATATGTGACTATCATATTTTTCCATTGTACATTAACTGATCACTTTTGTACCCTTACCATTGGCATGTCGGTGCAGGCGTGCCTTGCGTAGTTGAGAAGAAACAATTTGTTTTATTTCAATGGGAACCTACTTATTATCACGGTATTGTCGGAAGAAACTGACCACCGGCTGTCCTACCGCAAGTATAAGTCGTTTCTACACATCCGTAACGGTGAAGTATGTGTCGGTGTAATCATCGCAAGAACATTGTTGGATGACGGTACATGTTAGGACGTACGGCTGGATAGTTATCCAGCAGCGCTTGCCGTTTCTTGTGTGGTCGACGCTAGTCCACATACTGCGTGTAACGCCGCAATTCCGCGCTTTACTATAAGCATTTTGTTCATCTGTGCAAAGTAGCTTGAGGTTAGAGATAATTCTTATTACACGTTTCTTTCGGCACTTTACCCTCAGGCACAAGTTTGACTCAGCGGTTTCTTTGGGTTTCTTTGACAGCTCAGTGCCCTCACTCGGAGAGCCTAAGTGGGAGCGTCAAAATGCGTCCCAAAAGCCTACGCCTTTCCGAGTTCTGCTCCTTGGGAACGGTTTCATATTCTGCGAGCGATGAATTGTAAGTTCCGATGTGCAAGCCAATAGCTAGTTGAACTGATTGACAAACTCCTCAAGCAATCTCCGTAGAGATATTCGGCTAGGAAGGACCAGCTAGTTGCTCTAATAGGATCAGACAGATTATCAAAAGTGGCTACGATAAGAGATCCTTCATTGCATTTTAAAGATATTCTGCAAAACACGTCGGGCGGAAGAGTTGTGCTGCATGACTGCTGCGGCCCAAGGGGTGCCCATCGTTACTACACCATTGCTGATGAACAGAGGTCTACAAAGAACGGTTTGTGTCATGCCTTGAAATGAGTTTGAGCAAATACATGGTTACTCAGTGCCGAACCAACGATTAGCTTTCGCTGCTCCGGCTTGAATTTCTTAGCAAGGGTGGCCGGTGATTATAAGATGTGCAGGTTGACGTACCTAATCGGGTAAACGTGACTCCAAGACCGTTTCCGTTGGCTCTTCATGACGGAAGCTAGAATACGCTCCATAGCTTAACTGAAGATTGGTGAGTGGTATAAGCATGGTGACATCGGCTTCCGGTTTTGCTTCTCGCTACGGCCTCCATAGGACAGCCACAGGACACCGCGCCTACAGAGGGAACATGGGTGGCTTGCGCTGCACCATCCACAGCTTCATCCACACACTTCATATCCAGTGTAAACCCGAAGAAATAATACCGGAGGTTTGTGGATGGGAGCAGGCCCACACTCTTTCGACATGCACAGCAGCAGCATTCCTGTTTATCTAAAGTGGGAATCATGTGTACCAGACGTAAACAATGGGTATTAAACATAAAACCACACACCTCAATTGTAAACGACCGCATAGCCAGCTTGAGCCTCGGGGTCGGTAACGAGATGGAATTGTAAGTCTGAGCAATGGTAGAGTTACACCGCTTCCATTAGTCAGTCGATCGTCACGCACGAATGACATGCCAGGTATTGACATATTAGCGTTGCTGATCCTGTCATCCAGCCTTGTTTCGGTCACTGGCGTGAGATCTTAAAGCTTGATGAGATCGAAGCTTTGCCGTTTTGAGGAAGAGGGTCTGTGCGCTTTCTATAGGCCAGTGAGAGCTACGGACGTCAAAGGTGTATCAAAACACACGTTTTTCCTGTGAGTTTATGCCGACCCTTATGGGGTCGGCTGATAACCGTATTTTGAGTGAATTTCTGACCTGCTGCCCGGGGTTGGTCCAAGTGGTATACAGAACACCCTTCTAATTAGCACTAAAATCCAGGTGTGGTGGGGTGGTTGCACTGTATTCAAGTTCAGAAGTCTAGACAGTTTAGTGTACAACCACATCTTAGCCAATAAGGACATCCTTTCAAACGTCCGCAGACATATTTCTGCTAGGTGTCTGGTGCGGAACTACTGCGAATTTCCAAGTAACGTTACCGATATATGTTTAGAATGGAGCACAACTTTTACCACTCATGGTCTATATCCTTTGCAGTCGGGTGATAAATATAGCCTTGACGTTGAGCTGGCAATCACCCCATTGAGTAGAGTGCTTCACGTATATAACGCCACTCCTGTAAACACTGAGCTTGCGTTTGCGACTTATCGGAAGGCTGAATCTCGGGATCACCATGAACAGAGGCTGATCCATCGCCGTTTTGCTTGCAATAGCCTCTTGGGTTTTGCCTCCATTGCTGATGTTCGTCTCAAGGGACGTCACGGAAAATACGAACAGTGAGCGGCAAGTCCCGTGGACAGAGGATAACAAGGGAAACACCACCATTTTCGAATACGGTCTTTGTGATGGGAATGGCCGAGGTCTCAATAGAGATTGCGTGTCGCAATTCAACGTTACAGCTGGTACTGCAAATCCAGCGTTGAGTTGCTTATCGCTGTGGCAAGCGTTGCTCACGGATCTTAAAGCCATAGTGATCAAGGCGTCAACCTACAACGACTAGACCCTGTGTTCCACCCCAGCTCAGTCTATCTCCATCTGATGATTCCAAACGAGGACGAAACCGGTTGTGGGGTGTCAGTGTTGGGAGGAGCAACACCGAAACCTCCATTCCAGAGCGGTTTCTACTTCGATGCGCGATTGAGGTGTCTCCTGAAGTAGTTTAACTTAGATGCATTAAACTGTTCGAATGGTGAACAATGCTAAGCAAGCTGGCCGGTTTTATCTGGATTCATAATGTTTGTTTCAGGCCAGTCAATAATTTGCCTTTGATAGAGAGTACCTTTGATCGGGCATATAAGGGCGTATCATATCTGATGATTTCTACTGCTTCTGAGTGTTCACAATCAAAATAAGAGTGCGTTTTTAACTGCGTGGATTTATCCATTCTGCGGTAGCATTAGTACAGTTTCGAACTCCCTTTGAGGTGTTTTCAGACGTGGCCAATAGCTTTGTTTATGATCCCCATGCAGCGACAATGGACGTGTATGATATAGGGCTTTCAGCAGCATTGGATAGAATCAGAGCCAGTGATGCGGAATGTGACAGATACACACGGGGAAGAACTGACGGCTGCCAATGGTGGATTGACGGAATGAAGCGCGCAAAAAGTTTGGTAACCTGGACCCTATGTAAACATTGCACATTTGTCAGCATGCAGTTACCATTCCGGCAATTAATTGTCTGTAGATCAACATGCGTGGGTTAGGTAAGTGGCCAAGAATCAAGACAGTATTCGTCATTGTACCGTCAGTACCTGTCCGGGACGACTGACTGATAACAAGAGCGGTCATTCGATTTGTAAACATTTGGTCTCATTTTGCTAGACGAGTTTATTGTTTCTCTGGACTGACATCGTGGCCACGTGTGAAGTGAGAGGCAAAGCACAGATGGCTCGAGCATTTTGTTAATGTCGGTGAGAGTCGCCAAGGTGTCTCGGGCTAAGTTTTTTTATTGCGCATCAATTTGTGCTCATTGCCTAACTGGAAACATGCGAGAACTGGGTCAAAGATTGACCTTGAAAGTGAAAATGCTTTACAAACTGCTCATGCTGGTGTGTGACCTACTCCAACGATGCGATCGAGCCACGGTTTGAACGGCACTCACATATCGCCGCATACTCAACTTCCATCACCAAGTAATCTAAAGGGCTTGAAATCTCCAACTGCTTCTGTAAACAGGAAGTATACTCTCTCCATATCCGTATTGAAATCACCGTGAAATCACAGTGACCTACGTGCCATCTTCGA
>OX104064.1:157215908-157283686 GCA_944474145.2 Dicrocoelium dendriticum | reverse complement strand
TGCGGACTGCAAGTTCAAGTTACAAATAAGAAGCTTAGAAGTTAGGCAGTTCTTTGAAGCGGGAAATGTGAGCGCAAGGCGTGCGCGCACTACATGTTTAGAATCCAGGCAAGTGCTCCAAATTGATCGACAAAAGACGAATATGCACTTTCTGTAAGTTATAGTAATATGGTCAGTTTTGGTTCAAGTCATTGAGGAATTCGGTAAGCGCCAGGAGTCACGATGTGAATGTTTGTGCTGGAAACTGGTGTTGCTCAAATAAGGCTTATGGTCGGCACATAATTGCAGGAATCGATCACCCCCGTCGCTTTAGCCTCCATTGACCCCGAAGTCAGCTGCCATGGGTTGTTCAGACCCTGAAGGACGATCCACTTGGACATTCAAGTCAACAGCAACAATCACGATGTCAACATATTTTCGCCATACGGATAATGCATGAAATATGGTATTATAAAGCGTCTTTGGTACTCTCCGTACTGCAGTCAGTCGGAGCACAAGAAGAAACGATGGAAAGGCACATTGTCTTCAAACAGTGTGTATTAACCCCAATAGAGTTTCGGAGTCGGACGGCCGTACACTTGTACCCATTCGAGTAAATTACCTGCAGCATTTTTTCTGAGGGCAATGCAAACACGGTAAATACTTTGAGCCAGTTGTTCATTTGACTCAGTAACGCCAGAGGCACGAAGAGGGTAGCTATTGTCCGTAGATTCGGAACCTAGGCGTTGATAAACCATAACTATATATGAAGAAATATCAGAAATCAGTTCAGGGTGGAGATTTCTTTTCGGTAAACTCATCGGACCCAAAGGTTTACATAACACTAATTTTGGGGAAAGCGTCAACTCAGGTTGGGATTAACTTCTGGACTGTTTGAAGGATGAAAATCGATAACTTGAGTCAGGGATCTAGATGGTATGCCAAGGGAACTAAATAAACACACATACCATCTTCAGTAGTTCGAAGTAATTAGGTAGGTAACGTAACAACCATATATTCGTACACAGGATACCGTCAACGAAGAACTACAGAGAATCAGCCGCGCCCTCAGGGAAAATGATTATCATGATAAATTTACCATGAAACATTTGAGGAACGCATTCGAAAGCCATCGAGGAGCATTGCTCCTAAGAAATAGCTTTCCATATACCAGTTAAGGGTGATTCTGCAGCTGATATGTTATCCCGACGCCTGAAAGATGCTGTTGAGAAAACATATTTCGCGGCCCGTCTGAGAATCGTTTTTCACAACAAGCCGTTGCTTACAAAACCCTTGAAGGATAGACTGCCGTCGTTGACCCTTTCAGTGGTCGTTTATCTGTACGCGTGCTCCTATGGTGCACGGTACGTGGGTTGCACGACGAGGCGCCTGTCTCAGAGGATTCGTGAACACATCCCGGCATGGTTTTACAAAGGCGAAATAAGGTCCATAGACAGCTCAATCTTGTCGCACCTCCTTGAATGTGGCCATACATCTTCAGAGAATGACTTCAAAGTCATCTACTCACTACCTGAACACTTCTCCCAAGGATTCCACAAACAGCTCTTATCCATCGCCGAGGCTATCTACATTGACCATCTGAAGCCAGAATCATGTGTACAAAACCATTTATACGGACGATACTACTACCTTGGCCAACGGTCACTGTTAGTTATTTGGTTGTTACATATATGGTTGTTACATTACCTACCTAATTACCTCGGACTACTGAGTATTGTATGCATGTGTATTTAGTTCACTTGACATACCATCAAGATCCCTGGCTCAAGTTCTCGATTTCCATAGTTCAAACAGTTCAGAAATCAATCTCAACCCGAGTTGACGCTTTCCCAAAAGGCAGTGTTATGTAAACGTTTGGGTCCGATGAGAGTTTACCAAAAAGAATTCTTCACCCAGAATTGATTTCTGATATTGATTCAAATTAATGAAATGGGAATATTTGGTTTTCTGAAGACCAGCATTGCCCGTGGTTCATTGATAGCTATATATATATATATATATATATATATATAATATATATAAAATCTTGCAAATCTTCTTTTGTGATATAGTTTATTTCCGAACATAGCAAGGAACTTTGAGTGTACCTCTGGTGAGCCATAGTTCCAGCAACGACCCCTACTCCGCTGTTTCTCCGGTGCTTCAATTTGATTTGTATTATGTCTATGAATCAGCACCATTTTAGCTCTTGTTTTTGTCAATCTGCAATAAGGCTACTAACGATGGAAAACTGGACACCAAGTATCCCGCTTTCTTTCTTTTACATTTTTATTTTTGGCATGCAAGTAATGTGCACAAGATTATGGGGCGCACGCGAGTCATTTTGTCAGTTATCCGGTCCACGCTAGTCATTTTTTCTCGTTATCCGACCCGTTGTGAAAGAAGTTTGCTGACTTCTGACCTAGTTAGGCCCCTTGTTCACCTGCACCTGTGGTGCAGGATACCTCTGGCGCACGACTATGTGTCACTCCAAGCGGATAGCGGAGCACCACCCTGCCTCTTTGTAACATTGTACGGAAAAGATTGTCCTGTATTCTCGAGCGTGTGGCTAGTATCGGTCATCAGATTCGGACTGATGATGCGTTCAGTAGTCTACAAGTAGTCTACACGGGACCGAGGCGCAACCGCAAAGGAATGACCAATTGCTTGTTGGCCACTGCTGAGGTCTTTGCAATCAGGCTACTTCAGGCGAAGTTGTGCAAGCACAGAACACTGATACAAACTATCATTTTGCCACGGCTGTAATGTCGGACTGAGACTACGGTTGAAAGTGAGCATTATGGACCTACCGGCCAACGCGTCTATGTTTTCACCATGTGTGCATCTTCGTGCGCGTTTGCTCGTCTCATGACATTTGACTGTATCGAGTGGATTATTGACCAACTTCGTTAAGCCAACGAAGCGCTGCGTTTATCTCAGTCATGACATTGGTAAATATTTGAGGTATCTCACACGCATCCAGCGAGGATTTGGAACAATTCACGTAGTATATTACGCCGCTGCGACCACGGACAGCCGTAGGTCGGAGATGGTGTGTTTGTATCAATATGATTAACGGCTGCCTGGCTTGAGGAGAACAGTAGCAAACCAATGAGCACGGGGCAGTGCTCTCCCATCTTCCGAGACAATGCGCCCGTGGTCTACGCTGATCGAGCTACTGATGACAAGTATACCACACTCGACTCGATTACAATCTAGGGGGTGGTGTAGCAATTCTTTGGAGCAATAAGATATCTGTATACCGATGACTCACTGAAACCGTACGGCCGCACTGCGCCATCCATGACGAATAGATAGATGCCAGCAAGATACTTGCTCCTATTAAAAAGAAATAAAAGTATACATTTTGGCTGATAGGGTAACAGCAATTGTTGCTTACGGAGTGGTCTGCATCGTGAGCAGCCAACCGCTGCTGTCCGTATGGTCTGCTGAAACAGACACGTAAAATGTCAGGTGAATAAATATGAACTCACGTGAAGCGGCAAAATACTTGATGTCCTTGTAATGTACCTGAAGAACCAAGTAATCATACACTGTTCCTCCAACTGGAATAGAGGTGTCTGAATAAAAGATATAATGAGAGTGGGGTTTAGTTGAAGATTAAGAAACTTTTAGAGAACATGCATTTCTTTTCAACGGGTGCACCTTATTCTAACTGTATCCTGCTGAATGTTTATGGCATTCGGCAAACCGGTTTTGTGTGGAGGGATGTACCAGCAGCCGCATGCATTTAGCAGTCTCTTCACTATAATTATGATGACGCGAAAAGTTGCATCTATGCAGAATAGAGGGCGTTACCAAACGAACCATGTGTAACGCAGTGGTCCGTAGTGATAACAATAGTTGACGAGTCATTACTTTTGTACATACAGTATCAGCTAATCCAGTGCAGAGCTACGATTGATTGCTAAATGAACTGGTGTAACATAATCAGGAAGACGGAAATCGCATTGGACTGATGATGGGACGGTGTCATTGGCTTTCCTGCACACGGGTGTCAAGCTGAAAAAGCTGGGTAAATGGTCGCTTACGCTGGAATTCAAAGCCCTGGTAGCTCTGTGTAACTGACTCCGTAGTTATGCAGAATTCGGTAAACACAATGTGAGTTGGTGCCAATGGGAGACTACATAACTCTATCAAACGATGTACTCCTACCTTCGAACCAGGTGGAACTACAACTGTTACCATACAAACACCTCAGTGAGTTCATCATCATCTTTCAAGGTTTGCCCCCATTTTTCTCTGGGCCGTCCTACGTGAACTGAAGAGCGTTAGCCTCTTTACACGTAATATATCGTCATCCTCCTCATTGGCACATATTACCTAAATGTGAGAACCAACTCAGCCATTGTGCCGAAGTATAAAAAACAAAATAAATGATGAATGCAGTACACAAGCAGTACTATAACGCTTAAGATCATAGTACGCATTGTGTGTGAGATCGTGGTTAGAGGGGGAAGATAAGTGGGAGAGAAAGAAATTCAACACAAACGCCACTGAGGCGGGATCTTAGCCACATCGACTAGTGCATCAAGGGTTGCCTCTAACCTGGTGGAACAGTTAACAGAAGTATGTAACTCGAGAGTTGTAAGGAATGTGGTATCGAATCTATGGAAGGCACCAGAAAATATTGGCCCGATGACAACAGCGTAGAGTCATCATAACATTTGTCTGCTTCCGAGTTGGAACATCTGGGGTATATATAAATCTTGAGCAATAAAATCGAACGGTATCCACTCAGATATTTCGGCATACACTGTTGGACTTAACAGTTGATACGTTGTTACCTGCAGCAGAGCAAAATTTTCACTGATAAACACAAAGCAACGTCAATAAAGGTGCTGACACCGCCGCTACGGTTCCGGTATGTGCATGGCCGGTCGGCACGAAAGCAGATTAAACCGCCAATCGCTACAACGGCGTCCTCAAACTTTGATGTAGCCAGGTCTGTTGCACCATACTGATTCCTAGTTTTGCGTCTTCACAACAGTTACTGATACCTTTAAGTGCCTCTATTTTCTTCAGAAGCAAATGGACATTGGTGATAGAAAAAGGACGACTCTTTGCCATATCAGCAATTGTGTCCAATCAGAGGTATTCATGGTCCTTCGGACCCCAACCCGACAGTCGGGAGACATCAACCGACGCCAACTTCGAAGTGAGGAACACCATTCCTCTTGACCAAGTCATCGCTTGGCCTGCCCTCTTATTTTTCCATCCGCAACTAGATGACGCAAATAAAGCACATAGCGGGAGTCGATGTGGATGCGCAGCACAAAGACTAACCTTCGGAGCCTGGTATGTGATATAGCGCTGGTGAGCGATTCACTCGCCTTCCTGTTCGCTCGGTGTTTTCATCAGATGCAGGCCTAACTGCAAAAGCGGCTATTATCGAACCTAACAATCCTCTTTATGTCTGTCGGTCCGATGGGCCAGGTTTCCGAACCGTCCAGGAGCGTTGAAACGATAAGTGAATTGTGGACTCTACCCTTGCTTGCGAGAGTGATTTCGCGCCAGTGCCACAGGTGAAATTGAGCGAGAGCACATGGAGATTTTACCATACGGTTCGTGATCTCATCTTCCGTTCTACAGGCGCCAATATAGATGAATAGGCGCTTGAATATATGGACGGCTAACTGATTACCACTAAGGGTCAGCGCAGGGGACGGTCCATGCCAATCGTGGAGAATTTTGCATTTTGAGTGCTCAAGATGAAACTCATCTCCAGATACTAAGGAAACAACAGTTTCTGCCACAATGTGTGTGCTCTGGATGTCGCAGCCTTAAGTGTACAGTCGTCATCATCTCTTACGCGCTACACTTGAATAAGGGCTCAATGTGGAAATTCTGTTTCTGTGCGGGCGATAGCGTTTCTTTGGTAACCCGAATCTTCTGTGCCTCTGGATTAAACGTCTCGAAAAGCTGTCTTCTTGCATGTCATAGGTTGTACTTTCGCACTTACACAGCGTTCGCGTATTCATGTTTGACACACTGGGGTGTCGTTCACATGAAATTAGTGAAATGTTAGAACTGACCTGGCCGCGTCAGTTTCCGAAAAGTGGGCAGTCTAACGATGTCGGTCAACCTTCGGTTGACTAGAGCACCCACTTGCAGATGACGGTCTTTCGTGTTGACTTCGTGCTATTGCTTTTTTGCTTTCGTTACCCGTTGATCGATTTCCCCTGAATTTCACTTGAGCAAGATCACCCTTACACCAGATAACACTTAATACAGATCTTTTGCTTTACTCCGTGGTGTTATTCTGCTGCAAATCTACTGTCCAGTTTGCGTATTTATTTGCTTTCATACTGTATATTCGCTGTTTGATAACCCCGGTGTGACTGCGTTTTATGTGCATCTAGACAAGGTACCTACACGTCGAGAAATTGCTACCTCGGTTAAACTGGCTCCCGAAGGCAGTTAGTCGTAGCTTGGAAAGACGGTACACACTCGTCGTGACCGTGCTATGCTCAGACAATAGGACTATCCAGTGTGGAGCGGGCTACGGCCCAATCACCGCCTGGTGTATATCTGGTATGCATGTTTCTCCACTTAGATAGACAGGAATGCTGCTACTGTGTATGTTGCAAGAGTGACGGCCGGCTCCCTTGATGAAACATGCCTCCCATCCACAAGCCTCTCGGTCTTATTCCTTTGGGTTTACATCGGATATGGGGTGTGTGGATAGAGCTGTGGGCGTTGCGGCACAAACCACTAATAGTCCCCCCAGTCGATGCATGAGTCCTGTGGCTGTCCCATGGAAGCCACAGTGACAGACAAATCCGGAATCGGATGTCGCCAACCATAGGCGCATGAACAGAAGTACCGTCAATTAATCGTGATGAGTGCGTTGGTTATGACGGGAGGGCAACTGATCACTCTGAGACAAACGGTTAGGCAACTTATGCTTTGTCAGGTTGTAGCGAAATGGTTGGGTTCATAGGGTTATCAACTTGCGTATACAATAAATGTGTTGCAACTGACGGCAATCTATAACTGGTGACAAAAATAGGTTGACCCATTATTGCGTAAGTATGCCAGCAACTCAGCCACAGGAACTAGGGTCAAATCTGGTCTTCGTTTTTTCAACGGGATACTTGTTGATCTTCGTCTCAAGGGACGTCACGGAAAATACGAAGAGTGCGCGGCAAGTCCCGTGGACATAGGATAACAAGGGAAATACCACCATTTTCGAATACCGTCTTTGTGATCGGAATGGCCGAGGTCTCAATAGAGAATGCGTGTCGCAATTCAACGTTACAGCTGGTACTGCAAATCCAGCGTTGAGTTGCTTATCGCTGTGCCAAGCGTTGCTCACGGATCTTAAAGCCATAGTGATCAAGGCGTCAACCTACAACGACTAGACCCTGAGTTCCACCCCAGCTCAGTCTATCTCCATCTGATGATTCCAAACGAGGACGAAACCGGTTGTGGGGTGTTGGGAGGAGCAACACCGAAACCTCCATTCCAGAGCGGTTTCTACTTCGATGCGCGATTGAGGTGTCTCCTGAAGTAGTTTAACTTAGATGCATTAAACTGTTCGAATGGTGAACGATGCTAAGCAAGCTGGCCGGTTTTATCTGGATTCATAATGTTTGTTTCAGGCCAGTCAATAATTTGCCTTTGATAGAGAATACCTTTGATCGGGCATATAAGGGCGTATCATATCTGATGATTTCTACTGCTTCTGAGTGTTCACAATCAAAATAAGAGTGCGTTTTTAACTGAGTGGATTTATCCATTCCGCGGTAGCATTAGTACAGTTTCGAACTCCCTTTGAGGTGTTTTCAGACGTGGCCACTAGCTTTGTTTATGATCCCCATGCAGCGACAATGGACGCGTATGATATCGGGCTTTCAGCAGCATTGGATAGAATCAGAGCCGGTGATGCGGAATGTGACAGATACACACGGGGAAGAACTGACTGCTGCCAATGGTGGATTGACGGAATGAAGCGCGCAAAAAGTTTGGTAACCTGGACCCTATGTAAACATTGCACATTTGTCAGCATGCAGTTACCATTCCGGCAATTAATTGTCTGTAGATCAACATGCGTGGGTTAGGTAAGTGGCCAAGAATCAGGACAGTATTCGTCATTGTACCGTCAGTACCTGTCCGGGACGACTGACTGCTAACAAGAGCGGTCATTCGATTTGTAAACATTTGGTCTCATTTTGCTAGACGAGTTTATTGTTTCTCTGGACTGACATCGTGGCCACGTGTGAAGTGAGAGGCAAAGCACAGATGGCTCGAGCATTTTGTTAATGTCGGTGAGAGTCGCCAAGGTGTCTCGGGCAAAGTTTTTTTTATTGCGCATCAATTTGTGCTCATTGCCTAACTGGAAACATGCGAGAACTGGGTCAAAGATTGACCTTGAACGTGAAAATGCTTTACAAACTGCTCATGCTGGTGTGTGACCTACTCCAACGATGCGATCGAGCCACGGTTTGAACGGCACTCACATATCGCCGCATACTCAACTTCCATCACCAAGTAATCTAAAGGGCTTGAAATCTCCAACTGCTTCTGTAAACAGGAAGTATACTCTCTCCATATCCGTATTGAAATCACCGGACCATGTAGGTTGTCAGTAGTCGGCTTCACGATAACAATGCATTAGAACAGTTCTCCTGAGATGTTGTGAACTGCAAATCCACACATAGTTCATGAGATTGTAGCATGTGCGCTTGCTTCAGTACCAGTCAGGCAAGTGGTTCACACAAGCCCCATGCGCAACTGCCCTCGTGGTGCATGTTGGGCCTATTCTCATGAATATCGTCCAAATGTCATGGCCCCGTTTAGCTTGCTTCTTCGTTTGCTACGGAAACGTGTTTGATGCACGCTGAGCCCTGAACTAATCTGGGCTCCACCTTCACGCCTCAAAAGCTCATCGTCTCGGAGTAACGCTACAGTCGTAGAGGGTGATCGAAGTTGTGGACGATGAGGAAGCAGTCTGATGTAGGTGCGTTGTTGCTAAAACTCACTTTTGCAATGAAGGCGAAATATTGGAGCTGACTACCAGTTAGACACTGAGGAAAAGTGCTACTAGCTGAATGCATCATGAGTGTGAAGAGCCTGGATGAGACGGACTGGATCGACCTGTTGCATTCCTGAGAAGAAAGTAACATGCGTTATAATTAGGCTTTGAAGTACCCGCCGCGTGTCTGCATTGCGACACACCATCTCAATTGAGGCTACAGTTTGCTATGAAGCAAACCTATGCTATTTGGATCACAATAGCCAAATTCGATTGACGGATCGCCAAATATTGGCTTGAACAGAAGATTTAGACCGTCTGAAGTGTCTTACAAATATGGTTTAAAGAATAAAGCGGCCACCGTCCTCCATGTTCTGTCGACTTGGAAAGTAGTGTAAGCAACAACAGGTATCCTATGCAAGACGTCCCATAACATACAACCGCAGTACGAAAGCTTTTAACTTATAGCCAGTAAGCACTCCGTGAGCGTAAGTAGTTCACGTCAGTATGATGTGCTGCACAACCAGAAGAAGCCCAAATAGCCCATGAACTATGGGATGTTGGAATACAGCGAATGCAGGCATGTGAGGATGCAATATAGGATCCATCGAAAGATTACCTAAGGTGTGCGGATTTCACGCTGGTGAGTATAAAAGTTAACATACATCAAGTGTTCGTTCTATTTGGCATACTTGATAACATTGTGACACAATCTGCGCACCTCGTGATACGACGTATCCACATTGCATAAGAAACAGGGAAACTAGGACACACGACCCCTAGGCTCTGTTCCCGTGGGGACAGGTGTCAGGTGGTGTGCGGGCAAGATGGTGCTCAGGTATGCATCTCTTGTTCAGTGCGTGTGACTGGTAAAAATTTCCAGAAACAACGCCGTTTAGTTTGTTGATGAGATAGTTAATGCTTGGTCTTACCTATGAATTCGTGGCTGCTAACCAAATCTCCGTGATCTTGTCTTACTAGAGTTGTCACAAGAAAATTCACTGATCGCCTCATCGGCCGTTCCTTTATCGACAACGTTAATTTAGATTCGTATTGTGAAGAAATCGCCACACGTACCGTTTGGCATTTTGAATCCTGGCGCGTTCATTGCCCAAGAGAACAGAATCATCGAGTTTCCTGCACAAACGGGCTGGGAAACCATTTCATTGTCACAGTTCCTGAAGAATGTAAAAAGCGCGTACAAAGTGAATTCAGCTTGGTTAGCTAATACCTACTTCATGCTGTACTAGATTGCTAGTAAGCTTACTGGTATGTTGCAGTATTGGGTTTGAATTAAAGTGCAGCAGTTTAGTTGATGCTGTCATTCGACTAACTAGAAAACTATTGAACAAAGCAAAAAATCAAAGAACTTGCATTTTCTCTATCCCTACACTAAAAGTATTCGGAATTGACTTAGCGACATTTTGCACACCCCGATACAATTGGAAAATACGACAGCACGAGTGGTGGGATGCTCATCTAAAATTGACCAAATGTTCGTCATTATCCTTCAGATAAATGCCAAAATACAGTGTGCGGCTGTGCTAACGGAAGCAACTACATAAAGTGAAGGTGAACAGTTTCCGTTTAGAATTAAATACATTCCGATATCCAACACTGAAGTTTCCAGCAGACGCATTATTGGATGTTGGCAACTATTTTTCTTCCTGTCTGCTACCCTATGTCTACCATGCACGCTGGAATAGCCGCCCAGTTATACTGTCCGCAACGCCAAGTAATCTGCCGAATAATCTGCACAGGATCTAAGACAATCGAAGCGAGTCAGCTAGTCCAATAAGCACGCAAGAAGGTTCACTTTGGAAAGGTAGTTGGGGGAGCGTAATTCGCGCTGTAACAGCTTGGAAATTTCCCCTTTTGAATGGGTCCGTTGTGTAAAGTTTTAACTAAAGTCACTAGTTCATGGTATACTTACGGGATCGGTACGTAATCTTGAAGTATATGATGAGTTCAATCGTTTGAATCGAGTACATACTTTTATTGGCACCTTCTTTGGTTTCCATCATTTGACCGCCTCATTTATTGCAGCTTTTCGTCTGCTCCCGGCTAGCATCTTTGTCAATGTCATTTATAAAGTCAGTACAATAGGGACCCTTTCTGTATGCAAAATGCAAGCTTCCCTGCATTCCATCCGCTTTATGGAACCGCAATCTGGTCACCTGCTAGGCATTATGCCGGCGTCCGTACACATCCCACTATCTAACAACAGCGAACCAATGTAGGTTTTCTCCGTAGTATTGTTCTCCGTATGACGGTAACTTGAAATACAACACAGGTGAGTGGTACGGAGTGTGGGTGTGCATTGGTGCTGCCCATCTGAACCGGTGCGTTCAAATCAATTCACCTATTTTGTCCACCACTTGCTTTGAAGGCTGCAAGCCACATGGCGTATTGACAGCGCTGAATGAACATCAACTACTTTAAAAAACATGCTCATTGGTTGCATTTGGTAGCCTTTAATAGTATGAGCGCATAACACTGGATGGAACGATCAGAGCTGCGCACTCCGATGACTGATCTTTCAAGAAGCTTTCATTTTGGACAGCCATTAGTAATCTTAATTGGTAAGTATACGAAGCCAAACATGCCTCTATGAGAGTCCCTGATCCTCTGCTAGTTACTGTGAATCCGTAAAGTCATCACAATGACTTCACCCAGGAGGATATGACGATGCACGCCTAACGTCAGCTAAACGTTTTCGAGACCACTGTGGCAATAAACATTTGTATGATATGTGATGGTGTTATGCAACGTTTAAAAGTTGCTAATTTTAATAAACTCACCAGGGGTTGGAATCCGTCGTTGGTTTCTCTTGGCAGGCGAACAGTAGCATGTGGTGTGTCACTATCTCATTGTAAATCGGCTGAAAGGAAGCTGGTGACAGACACCAATAGAGATATCGGATTATGCATATTATTGCATTTGGAAATCACCAGATACACTAAAATACAAAAGAGCTTGCCCACATGCGTAATTTGAAATTCATATTAATTGTGGATGTTTGTGAGTGGTACAAAATTCGTAGAAAGTAGAAGTCACGATTAAAATTCACACACAATAATGTGCCTCGACGGGGAATCGGACCCCGGCCCCACGAATTTCCGGTCCGCTGCTCTACCACTGAGCTACCGAGGGATGACGATTAGGTGCGCAATTTTTTAATACATGACTCCTGCTTGGTGCGCGATGTATTGCCAATGAGCTCACAGTATCTGCTCTGGTGTTGCAGATTGGCTCACTCGCCCGTCACTTCCCAATGGACCGAAGTATCCTTCCTTCAAATGTCCAAAGGGCGATGGTAGATTAATTGTGGATGTTTGTGAGTGGTACAAAGTTCGTAGAAAGTAGAAGTCACGATTGAAATTCACACACAATAATGTGCCTCGACGGGGAATCGAACCCGTCGAGGCACATTATTGTGTGTGAATTTTAATCGTGATTTTTACTTTCTATGAAATTCATATGTGGTAGAAACAAGTTCTGAAGTGGTCTGTTTGAAAAAGTGACCGTCACTTTGCTAAGACTATCATCGTTAAGTTGCCAATATCTCGATTACAACGACTTGAGAATGACCGGCCATGCAAATGGATATAGGGAAGACACTTAGCAAAGTAGGTTTAGTCTTTCGGTACAGCAGGTGGACAACAATGGATGAGCTGATTATTACTTGGGAACATCTGAATTAACCACCTCAAATCGTATGCTGCGTAAGAAGGCCCACTCACTTATGTAACTTTTTCCGCGTGGAAGTGGCTCAGCGTAGCACACGTAAGCGTCACTCTTAAAAAGGGAAGCACGCGTTTGAAAGTACTTTGCCCTGAGCAACATACTTTGTAGACCCGAATTCCAGGCATCCGAAACTCTTTGAGGAAAGTATTTCCTTTGACCGCCAAATGAACTTGACACAGCACCAAAAGTGCGCGCTGGAGCCACATATTTCGAAAGTACAATTAAATTGGGGGTGATTGTCAACGCTTAATGTCTAAAGGTGAACGTAGGTGGCATCAGGAGAGTGAACGAGTACCGTTTGTTTGCTTGCTAAACTTGTCCGTCGTCGACCAATTAGAGTCTTAGTCTGAGTTATCCTTTCGCGTGGACAACACTCCTTCAAGCCGAGTAGCCTGCAATCAATATGTTTTCGCTCAACCCACGTGCGTAGGCGTATTGGCTTGCCCAACTCCTTCCGACATAGCTGTACGTGTCGTGATTCGGCACAACCGGTAGAGCAATGAGGGGGGCGGACAGCCAAGGTCAAGCGAGTAGGTCTCGAGCCCGCGCGCATGGGCGAAGCTGCGGAACTGAATGTGGCGAGAGAATGAGAGCAATACAACCCAATGCAATAGGCGTTTCTCTATATCGATCGCGTAACTTCAATGCTGCCTACATGAGGCGGCGTTTGAGCCGTGGACACAACTACGCGATTGACTGATGGAAGGCATACTATAAGCCTTGACGAGCAATCATCGGTGCCCACATCCGTGGAAAATGAGTGGATGTTTACACCTAGAAACTACGCGCGTTTATGACAAGCTTGGTGAGTCCGCATTGATCATAGTTGCCCAGGTAGACGTGGAAGACTTGTGATTAAGTTGTTCCTTATGGTGTAACAACAGTCACAATTCTCCGTGTCAAATCTGGATGGACACCCAGTGTATGCTAAGTTTTATAATAATACGTACGCCAACTGTGGGGGCTGAATCGCCTTGCTTTCTCGCTAGTTCATACGGTTTAGAAAACACCAGTTAGTTATGTCTTGTATGGCACTGACTTCCCTTGTAATGAGGAAGGACAGACGCTGACAACTGATATTGGGTTCACCAAAACCTAAGAAGGGACTGTTAGGGGTACTACCACTTATGGCGCTGCAGCGTTGTCAATGAACAATGAACAATGATTTATCACGAGATAAAAGCAAGTGCTTGACATGTCCCGTAGGATGGTAGCGGTGAATATGATGCAATTAAAATATGTGTGGGTCATCTATCGAACGTCTGCCGAGATGAATACTTTGATAATTAACATCAGTGTAAAAGGAAAAAGGAATATCGCGCATAAACATTCAGAAAGACAGTGGGGCGCTGTGATAGTTGAGGTAAGGAGTGAGAAAATAAAATATGGTCGCTCACTTAGGTCCATTTGATACATTAGTCCTGTTGAAAACATGCTTGGCGTAATCCACAACAGAGGAGCTTGGGTAACAAAATGTTGGGAGCTGAGGGCAACATCTAATCGTTTTTTGAAAACATCCAGGGTAGGAGAGGATACTACTGAGTCTGAGAGTGCGTTCCATGGTTTGCAAACTCGAAGGGAAAAGTAATTCCGTCGACACTCTAGACGGCTATATTGTTCCTTCAACTTTAAGCAGTTACCCCTGAGCTGCGTGTTGTGGCTAAGTTTCAGCAAATGGCGGCATACGTGGTTGGGGTCACTCAATATTTGATACGCTAATATGAGATCGCCGCGCAGCCTTCGATAGCGTCCGCTGAAAATTCCCAACAACTTCAGCCTTCGGTGGTAAGAGTGATACCGCAGGCCCATCACGTTCTTGGTTGCTCTCCGTTGTGGTGCCTCTATCGCTTCTAGGTCGCGTTTCAACCAAGGTTGCCAAGCTTGGATTGCGTACTCAACTTGCGGGCGCACGTAGGAATTGAGCATCATTGGGAAGATTGACGGGTCAAATCTCCCGAATGCCCTTCGCAGCATGCCGACGTGCTGGTTGCCTCTTTTCGCAGCTACCTCAGCCTGTTTTGAACAGTTGAGGTCGCTCTGTACGATCACACCAAGATCACGTTCTTGGGAGCTATTCTGCAATTCCTTTGTCCCAAGTATGTAGGTGTAGTTATGACAATGGCGTAATTGTACTACGCGACATTTGTCTACGTTGAACGGTAGAGCGTTTTGAACTGACCAGTTCGACACTGTGTTAAGATCGTGCTGGAGCCGTTCATGGTCATCCGGTCCTCTGATCCTTCGCCATATCTTGATATCATCAGCGAAAAATAAGAAATCGGAAGTAATTGATCTCGCCAAATCGTTAATGAACACCAAGAATAGACGAGGTCCAAGCACCGAGCCTTGTGGTACTCCACGCGTCACATCGATTGCGTGAGAAAATGATTCTCGGACTCTCACCACTAGCCGTCGTTCTTGTAGAAAATTGCTAATCCAACTCAGGATTGGATCGCCAATGCCGTAGTTCCGAAGCTTCTGAAGGAGAAATCGATGGTCTAAACGATCAAACGCTTTTGAAAAGTCCAGGTAGATGACATCGACTCCAACTCCATCATCAACAGCTTCAGTCCAGCTATTACGTGCAATTAATAGGTTAGTGTTACACGAATGCTTTTGACGAAAGCCATGTTGCTCTGGGGCTATTAAATTGTGGCTTTCCAGGTATTGCATCAGCGCGTCTGCGACGATTGATTCCATCACTTTGGATAGTACGGGAAGTAATGTTATTGGACGGTAGTTCGCAGGATCAGTGCGGCTGCCTCCTTTATGGATGGGAGTGATGACCCCTTGCTTCCATACTGGTGGAATAAGGTTTTCCTCTAGACATCGCTGATAGAAAACAGCCAGTGGTTCTGCTAGATCACTAGCTACTGCCTGTAGAGCCTTTGGACGGATGTTATCAGCTCCGGGAGAACTGTGGATACGCAAGGATAACAATTTCTTCAACACAGCCTCCGTAGTGAAGGTGATGTTTTCTAAACCAAACGGCGGAGTATTAGAAATGAGGTGAATGTTTGGGCTCGACACTTGTTGGAACGTTTGAGAGTAATGAAGCCGTTGGAGATCAGCTGCTTCCATTGCTGATCGCGTGTATCCATCAGCTATGACTAGCGCCGGAACCCCTCGCTTTACCTTTCGAAGGCCGTTAATGTGCCTATACAGGAGTTTGTGGTTAGTGCAGAATCGCTTCATTAACTTCTGCTGATGCGTGACCTTGTCTTCGCGGATCAGTTTCACACAGAAGTTACGATGTGTCACGTATGCAGTCCAGGTTTCGGCATTCGGGCAACCCTGGTGATTTCGCCATGCCAAATCCCTCCGGGACATACATTTACGTGTTCTGCTCCTCAGAAATGACTTACTCTGATTTTTGGGTTGGAAGGACTTCTGTTCCGATGCTTGCGCTACCAGTGTGCTCAAAGTCCTTGTAAACATATCCCAGGCCAAATCTGGGGGCATTCGGTTAAGAAAGTCCAAGATGTATCCTTAACAAGCTTGGACAACACATTGTAGTGCGTGACAGTGTGCACTTTATCCTCCTCCTTTTCCGGGTACTCGGCATAGCATATATAATCAAAGAGTAGAGTGACATGATCACTACGACCCAGTGGTGTGCTTGTAACTATCCCGCCAACCATGAGTTCTTCGTTAGTTAGCACAAGATCTAGTATCGACGGCTTGTTAGAAGTTCGAAATCTGGTGGGAGAGGTTACGTGGTTGTAAAGAGGGTGGATAGCAATAAGTTCTTGCAAACAAGCTTTAAACTGCGTGCCGTCAGTTGCCGGCGTTTCTATGTCGTGCACTTTAAAGTCTCCCGCGATAAGAATGTGGGTGTAGGACTTGTTCAAAGCAAACTGAAAAACGTGGTACAGTTTGGAGTCCATTTCCGACGTTGAGTTTGGCGGGCGATAAACCACGGCTAGTAGACATGTGTCCTTGTTTCGCAACCAAAGGCGGCACCAAAGCGAATCGGGAGCTCGGATTTCTGGGTGATCGATAACTTCACATCGGAGGCTTGTATTATAGTAAAGAATCACACCGCCACCCATTCCGGTTCTATCGGTCCGAAGCAGCGACATACCGGGTAACTTGATCTCACAGTCGGTTATCTCAGGGTTTAACCATGTCTATGTAATCATGACGAGGTCTCGTGGTTGTGAGGCATGGAGTTCTCTAAGTTCGGCCAACTTGCTTCGAAGGCCTTGAGCGTTTGTGTACATGCAAGATAGGACTTTTGTGGTTAGGAGTTCATTGGTGGATGTCAAGTTTGTGTTCAGCGGACGCAATCAGAGGTTCATTGAGGTGATTCCTATGCATACCAATTTGTTATCACCAACAACCAGGACAGGCCTGAAGTTGGAACCACTGGTGACACTCATGCACCCATACTGTTCTCATATCAAGATGCCGACAGACAGAGGTTTCGGTTACGTCATTCGGTGGGGTCAGTTATGGATTCCACCTCAGCGCAAATAGAGTTTCCCTTGGCATTTGTGAGAGTTATGGATAACGTACTAATATGCGCAGGTGGCTTTCCTGTAATAACTTCCTAATCCATCATTTCGTAAAATTATTCAATACAGGAACGTGTATGAATGGGTGCGACAATCACAGAGAGTTACACGCATTCATGCTGTACGCAGTACATAACTAATATGCAAAAATCCCACAGTCAAAAATGGTCTGTTAGTGTGATGGAAGAACCAATTTCTCTCACTGAATGTTTGATTTTTCGTGTCCACTTGAGTCAATAGGGCTGGGCGATGTCTGGCACCACCACTAAATGACAACCGTGGGTGTCATTTTGGTAGTATTTCCTCAAAAGGCTCCTACTTGGTCAGGTTGGAGAATCCTCACTTACCAGGGCTGCAAAAATGTTGGTTCGTGAATGTAAGGAGTAGCGGTTAGCTTGTCTATGGCGTGAACCAGAATGTGGGTTAAAATTTGCAGGTGACTTACTTCATAGCAGCAACTAAGGCATGGCTTCACCCGAGTAAGTCATATTAACACTTAGATTGCAACTGTTTTGACAGCATGCATATACTGCACCGTGCGCATTGTGCAACGATGAGTTGCTATGTATTGTGTGGCAGCTAACTAAATGGAAAGGTTTGACTTAAAACAACTAAAAATATGGTCAATTAAATACGAGTCTTGCTCTACTGGCAGTACACCGCCAAGACGGTTTCCGAAGATGCAACAGTCTTGCACTTGCTTAACTTTACTGAGTGGTCGTGTGTCCGGCGCCATCAGAACAATGCTACATCCCGTGGGCTGTTGTGCCTCGCTAATTTGATGGCCCTGTTCATGACGCAGTTCTCCTCACAGAGGTATAAAGATGTGTGGTGACAACGACATAGTGCTGTCCAACGGAGCGATTACTCCATGCTGGCTTCTACTTTCTCGGTGTCTGCTATGACGCTGACAAATCGGATTTACTGATACTTAGGCCTTTCTCTCTTTTCTGACTTATTTCACCATCGCACTGCTTAAAGTGCTGCAAAGAAACCAATAGTAGCACCAATGTACAGCTTCTAAATCTGACCTTAAACGAAGCGTTGTCACAAGGGGTTCATGGTTGATTAGTTGTCACTGGAAAGCAACACCGTGCTATTTCCATGATGTGCAAAGAAAGTTCAACATATTCCAAAAATCGACTAGCTGAAACGTAGCAGCGTCTGCAGGCTCGTACAGCAGAGTGCGCAACTAATGAAATGGTGGAAATTTGATCGCGCTACCGCAGGCCTGATGACGGAGTAAGTGCTACTGGGGCACTGTTCATTGGTAAAACGCCCGTGAACCGGAACACCGATAAACCATAGAGACAATAAGTTTAAAATTATACAAATGTCTGTGCCTCATGCTGAGGTTGATGTTGCATACATCAGGCCTGTTCACGAAATTGAGCTAGTCCGAGTTGCACTTAAAATAGATTTTCTTAATCTGGATGAAAAGTATTGCACTTTAATTGATTTGCTCAACTCTGTTATTCTGCTGTATATTCCACGTCCATTTTGCGTTTCTATTTTCCTTCAAACTATATGTTACTTGTGGTATCCCCGGTGTGGCTGCGTTTGATCTGAATGTTGACAAAGTGCCTGTCTGTCTAACACCCTCCACCTCGGTTACTGTGTCCAGGAGACTGTGAAACGATGCTGGGATACGGGATGCACTGTCCTGGTAGCCGTGCTAGACTCAAAGAGGGCCTCCATGCATCCAGTGTGGAATGAGCTACGGCTGAACCACCGTCTTGTGTACGTCTGGTAAGATATTAGAAAGACAGTGAGGCCGCTGCTGTGCATGTTAAAAAGTGTGGGCCGACTCCTTTGATGAAACGTGGCTCACATCCACATGCCTCCCGGTCTTATTCCTTCGGGTTTACACTGGATATGGGGTGTATGGATAGAGCTGTACGTGGTGCAGCGCAAGCCAACCATGGTGCCTCTGTAGGCGCTGGCATCCTGTAGCTGTCCTACGAACGCCACGGTGACAGGCAAAGTCGGCACCGGGTGCCGGCAAACTAAGCTTATAGCTTTGAGTTGGAATGCCAAATGGTGAAGCTAATCTCTTGTGAACAGTTGAAAAATAGCCAGTGACAGGGCCTATCCATTGTCGTCAGCTTGATGGAAACTACTACACTAGAAGCATGTGGGCTTAGGTGTCGTTATTTGTATAGGAGACTAGTCGCAACAACGAACAATAAGTTACAGCGGGCAAAAAAGCCATCATTTGACAAACTTCGTAGGATGACCAGAGTGAGAGTTACAGTACTAAAGGTAAAACCGACAAACTATTCACATGAACACTGATGCACGTTTATTCACCGCTACGTTAGGAAAACTGCTGTTGAGCCTATGGTTTGATTCACCTTATCTCGTCCTATGTGTACTACGGACTATATCACTTAATGCGAATGAGATAGGGTGTCGTCAAACCGTCTTTTGAAAGACGTGAATGCAGGGGTGAAAATGTCGCGAGTTAGGTGTTCCAACTTCTAGGCACTCAAAGGTAGAAAGTCATAAGCCGGCCATCAAGTCGACTGTAGTGCCTGGTAGGTTTGAGCTGGTAGCCTCTCAGGTTAGTATTGCGGTTTAATTACTACTGGCCTAATTGGGGTTAGCCAGAATGAGGTCCACCATGACGAGGTCTCCTCCCTGATGTTGCTATTGACCGCTGTACAGTACAAGCGCTTGCAGTCTGCGTTGGTCGGGGAGGGAAAACAATCAACTGATGAATTTGGTCGTTCTAGCGCATCAATATTGTGTTTGCGTCACGGGCCCCAGCTTTGGGTTGCGTTTAGTCTCCAGTTATGGTCTGAGGACGCGCAGAGCGGGGCTATTTACTTGTCTAAGGAATTGTTCGACTAATCCGTTGGCTGTAGGGTGAAACACACTCACACCATACACGTTAGCCAGAGGTGGGAAATACCTCAGCTACTGTGACGCAATATCAAAAGAAAAAAGGGAATAAAATGCAACATGTGCAACCCAGCTGAGATACCGGTAACGGATGGGCATCGTTCCGGTAAGCTACCTACCGGCAACTATGCAACAGAAGTAATAATAATAATAATTTAATATGCAAAGTTATAAAATGCTAAATAATGAGATCGTGGTTGGAGGGGGAGGCTAAGAGGGATGGGGAGGGACAAAGAAACTCACAGCACGAACGCCACTGAGGTCGGCTCCTAGCCATATCAGTAAGTGTATCCAGCCAAACGTGTTCATCGTCTTTTGGACCCCAACCAGGGAGCCGTGACGCTCCAACTGAGGCCAGCTTCGAGGTGAGGGGATTCTTTCCTCTTGACCAAGTCATCGCTTGGCCACCTCTTCTCTTCTTCCGTCCACACCCCTGGCGCGCAAACAACGCACGTCGCGGTAGTCGGTGGGCTGGCATGCGTAACACGTGGCCTAGCTATCGGATCCTGGTGCGTGAAATAACGGTGTTGAGCGGTTCAGTTCCTTTTCCTGTGCCGTAAGCAAGGCGTCGAACAGGCTCGTTGCTCACGCGGTGTTCACAACAGAGGTGAGCTAAATTGCGAAGGCACTAGTGGTCGAACGTAACTGGCCTCTTTAGGTCAACTGATTTAAGGGGCCAGGTTTCGCAGCCGTACAGTAGGGTCGAACGTACCGCAGCATTGTAGACTCTATCTTTCGGAGCAAGAGTGATGGCGCGCCGGCGCCATAAGTGGTGAAGATTAACAAAAACGCCTCGTGCTTTTGCTCTCCGGTTCGTGATCTCGTCTTCGATCCCACCTGCGCTGGTACAACTTCTTAAGTAGTTGAATTTTTGAACGACTTCTAGCTGATTCTCACAAAGGGTCAACGAAGGAGGCGGTCCAGACCAATCTTGGAGGAACGCTTTGCACTTCGATGGTCCAAAGCAAAGCCCGAATCGGCTGATAGCCGATGCTAATCTGTCCAGTGCCGCTTGGCACGTTTGTGAGCTGTCACAGATTAGGGCAAGATCATCAGCATACTCTAAATCAAGAAGTCGTTCTCCTGGGAGCAAATCCACACCTTCTAAGTCGTGTCCAGTAAACTCGCTTTCGATGACTTCGTCAACAGCGAAGTTAAAGAGGAAAGGTGACAGCGGGCATCCTTGTCTCACACCGCTCGAGATATTAAAAGGTGGTGACAGCTTGCCGTAAGCCCTCACTTTGCCCGAGGTACGCGCGTATAATGCTCGGATAAAATTTACACATTTCTCAGGTACACCTTTCCTGAGTAGACAGTCCCAAAGTGCACATCTATGCACCGAATCGATTGCACATTTTAGATCGAAGAACACGACAACGGTGGGCCGCCAATATAGGTGACGGTGCTCCAATAACTGACGCAAGGTGAAGATGTGGTCAATGCAGCCACGACCTCGACCAAACCCGGCTAGCTCCTCGCGAATATGGCTATCAAAATTGCCAGTCAATATGTGAAGGATTACAGAGGTAAGCAATTTGGAGGCGATGGAGATCAGACTAATTCCTCTGTGGTTATCGCATTCCGAATGGGCGCCTCCCTTGAAAATTGGGACTATGACAGAGCGGCTTCAATTGGTTGGGACAGTTTCCTACTCCCCCTGTTTCCCTCATCCACATGTTCAGGTCCCCCAAATTTGAATAGGGCTGGAGATAGGTCATCTTGTCCCGCGGCTGTATGTAACTTCAACAGTCCGATCTCACGTTCGAGTTCTGAGCGAGTGGGTGGATCCACAGGGACAGCCAACGGAGCAGGGCGATCAGTGGCCGGCGAGAAATCTAAGAATTCCGACTCATTTACTTGCTATTCAAACTGTTCAGCCCAACGCTCCAAGCGTTTTGACAAGTTGTGGATATTCTGTCAACTCTCGTCATGTATAGTATCACTAACACCAGGTCCTCTGCTGTCCGTTTCCCGTATCAGCCGGAATGACTTACGATGCTTACCTAGGACAGCGGCCATTTCCATCTCTGAAGCACGATGAGACCATCAGGATTCGCGATCTCTCTTCAGGCTAGCCCGGAGTATTTCCGGGAGCTCTTTACGAATTTCATTGTGTTCGGTTCCAGACGGAATATGCCGGCGAGCATCTATAAGTTCCAGAGACTGTGAAGAGACCTAATGTCTGTGTTGGCGATTAGACATACCACATGAGGATTTACCTGCTGCTATTAAGGACTGGTGAATATGAGACCAGTGAGCTTCGATTGCATCCAGTGAGCGCTTACTCAACTCACATGACAGCGTAATTTGATAGGCATTCAGAACAGCTGGTTACACCAGTTGGCTGATGTCAATGCGCTCACAGCGTCTTCGTGGGCGTCCGTCAAAACTCAACCGCAGATCAGCACGTACAAGTGCATGATCGGTGTCCATACATGTGCTTTAAATCGAGCGGCAGTTCTGGACGCAGCCTCCCCAGTGGTAAGTTATCGCAATATGATCGATCTGCGTCCATAGCTGGTATTCGCCAAGTCACCCTCCGGCATGTGCTGTGTCGGAAATTAGTGCTCACAAGAACTAAGCGGGCATCTTCACACAAATGAAGTAACCGTTCACCGTTATCATTACGGGAGCCTACACCATGTTGGCCGCCCAGATGCAGCTCATCTGTGGATAATTTTCCAACTTGAGCGTTCAGATCCCCAGCAGCACAACAGTGTCCGAGCTTCTTCTGTGGCGAAGGAGCTCGTTCAAGTGGCGATAGGTCCTCTTTTAGCGAACCATCCCTAGAGTTTGTCGGTGCATAGGCAGCGATAACGAGTAGACACCTATTAGTCCCACGCGTCTTCGAAGCTTTGAATGCTCCAATCAATCGGACCACAAACACCCGGCTACTGGTTGGAATCCAATCAACCAGAGAAGCTTCAGCCCGGGGAATCAGGGCAATACCAACACCGGCTTGGCGGGTACTCGAAGCTGCATCGTCACCGGATAGGTGCAATGAGAAAGTGCTGCTGGTGTCACCTGAATGGGGTCGCAAAGTGAGCCCAGAGCTCGAGTCTTGCAGGCCAGTCTCCGATAAGCAGCAGATATCGATCGAGAGGGTCTCTAATGTTCGGGCAAGTGCTGCGTGTTGACCGATCTGTAGCAGTGTGCGTACATTGAGGCGTGCCAGTCTGAAGGAGGATCGAGGACTCCAAATGGAAGCCCATGAACTGAAATGGACCGCTTGGTTGGACATGGGCTTGTCGACAGAGCAGGAGTGACGCTCCGCGTTCACATGTGAGTTGAAACCAGGAGGTAAAAGCCTAGCAAAGCAAGGTGAGGGTGGGCCAAGAATTGGGGGGTTGAAAGCAGGGGGATAAAAGTGAAACTGGAACGGGACGGTAAGAGATAAAGAGCGGAAGAGGAGGAATAGGAAGATGGTAAGGCATGAGCAGTAGCATCCAAACGCCCATCCACCCTGCCCGATGCAGCAGATAGGGCACCGTTGATTATCCTCTGCGGTGGCCAGAGCATCAAGAAACCGCTTGAAGAGAAATACGTTGTATTGCGTGTGTAGGATTCTGTCAGGTTGCCCAGGCCCATACATGGGAACGACGAATTCTCAACCAAAGCCTTTGGTTCAAATCCTAACCTCAAGGCAGTGGGTTTGGCGTTGGACTATAAGGAGTCCGTTTTAAGGAATAAAGAGGCAACCTTATTCCAGACCCCAATCTGGTGGACCAGGAAGCTGATTTTTCGGGCCTCTAATCATTGACCAATCTGGTATGAGTGACTCTGAAGGTGCAAATAAGCACCGCCCAACATAGCTCAGTGGATCGCTGAGGCACACAAACCGTCGCAGAACGGTAAGGTCCAGCCTCATTGTAGGCTGAAACGCTGTCGTATGAATACGACCGTAACCTAAAAGTTGCAGAACATATCGAATTGCGAAAATTCAAAATGCGTTACGCAATCGGTTGTGATGGTGGATGGGCACCCGTAGTGCGTGACCGAACGATCCAACAAGGCCCGGATAACAGTCTTAGCTGTGCAGTCCGTTTGGGGAATAGCTTCTGGCCACCTGGTGAAACAGTCAATACATCTAAGAGTGTATACGAATCCGCGTGAGGGTGGTAATGAATCTAAAAGGTCTAGGCGTACATGTGAGGTACGAGAGCCTGGGACAGGGAATGAGCCCAGTGCACTACGGACGTGCCGACGTGCTCTGGAGCGCTGGCGTTTAAAGCAGGCGCGAACCATGGTGTGAACGTCTTTGTTTGTGAGTGGCCAAAGGAAACGTTCGGTGACCAATTTCAAATATGCGCAACTACCCTGGCGAGACAGTGAGTAGAGGGCGTCGAAGACTGTAAGTTTGAAGAGGATGGGCATGAGGTGTGTATTTTAACCTATGGAAGTATCACAGAGAAAAGTTCTGTCCCTGGTTTGGAGAGGAAGGGTTTACAATGCACTAAAGTGGAATGCAAGTTACATGGGAGGTCCCCATCTAGAGCCTGAGCCAATGCCAGGACAACAAGGTCGAAAGCAGGTTGAGAGTGAAGAGCGAGGTTCACACGAGGGCAAGATTCAACGACGGGGTTGGCGAAACCGGTGACATGGCGCATGTCAGAAGTGAGCGGCGTGACAAAGTCAAGGTGTCTAGTTTCCCCTGGTGAATATTTGTCAGAAGATGAATTAAAGGCAAAAATGAGGGGCTTGTGGTCATTGTAGACCGTGGAATCGTGACATAACGTGTGTCGGAAATGACGGATAGTTACGTAGATGGCATTTAGTTCTCTATTAAACGTGTACTAACGGGGCTTCGGCTGGTTGAATACATTTGAAGAAGAAACCGTGAGGTTGCCGCTGCCTAACAACATGTTATTGTTAAACTTGCGTAGATGCATGATAAGCTTGTCACTGTCGCGGTTGGAGCACGCATACGGTAACGGGTTGGAACACTGGCTAATCGAACGGACTTGCGCTGACCTGATGGTGTTAGTTTAGCCGGGGTACGCACTGGTGAGACGGAAATTGAGCGAGCGTGAGTATGATCCTAGCCGCACGTATTCTGGTATACGCTGAGTCCTCGGAACGGACGCACACGAGAGGGGGTTACGGTAGACGCGCGCTAGTGACTTAGACGCGAACGCTGCCCAGCTAACGACGCACACAAAATCACGTGACCGACCGATTTCCAACTAAAGCGAAGAGGAAGCAAGACAGGTGGTCCTCTGAAGGGCGAATCACAACCAATGTAATGGGTTATTAATTTAGGGATAATTGCTACCACGACGGGGTGGTAGTTTGCAAAGGAACCTTGTCAACAGGTGCGCAGTTGGGCCGCGTCTCGGAGTGGCTGAACACTGCTACGTTGTGGGGAGGAGTTGGCCCTCGCTTTCCACAGCCATTCTGCTGGAGTGTTTGGCGCGTTGTTGCGGGCATATTTGACGGGCCCGTAACAGTTACATAAGAATAGTTCTACCGTAACGTCTGATGCATCAGATGTGGTAGATAGAGGTGCGGTCGGTTGGGAATGAGGAAGGGGTTAACATCCTTGAAACGGTGTGCTCTCGAGTTAGACAAAATTACATTACTTTCCTATAAGGAAGTCAAAGAAGTGCTGCATGAGCTGAACACAGTAAGGAGTCAAGCGTCGGTACTAGTTAACTAAACCACAAATTCGACGGAGGAGCATGAGTGAAGTCGGAGCTGGGAAGTGTATTTGGCTGGATATTATAATGAAACATTTTGGAACCAGGTGCGTAGACTAGGTGGCCTAGTAATTCTGCCGTTGATTTGCCGAGTTCACATTTAGTTGGGTTAACTGTGACACCGTGTTGGGTCAACCGCTGACGAGCTGGATACTGTCATCGATGTTGGAATTGGCGAAGTCTAAACTATGAATGACATCCTGGGTGAAAGGTCAGCAGGTTTTGGAGGGTTGCAGTCAGAAAGGCATCCTTAAAAATAGTTGAACAAGCCACAAGTAGTGGTGAGGGCTGTTTTAGGTATGTCCTTTTCTTTTGCATGTATCTGGTGATATGCCCGAACAAGATCGATCTTACTAATGATCGTCTTACCTGTGAGGCGTGCAGTGAGGTCCTGCAGATGTACGATGTGGTACCCAACCGGAATAGTTACGTTAGTGAGTGCGCGGCTGTCACTGTGAGCACCTCAGGCACCAGATTTCTTAGGAACCATCTACATTGTGGAGAACAACTGTTTACCTCGAGGTAGTATTCCACTAATCTGCATTCGGAAGGGACATGGAAGGGCCAAGTGTTGTCCAAAAAGACCCGGTGGTCAAAGGGGTAGGTGCTTCGGCAACTATTTCGATTCCTGCTGTCTTCACCTGATGAGATGAAATAAAATGGAAACGCATCGTGATCATGCAGTGTTTTCGGGCGGACAACACCCAATTTCCATCTGCTTCGGCTACGATCCCAGTGATCGTAGAGACAAAGGTTCAGTACAATGTGAATCGCGGCCCACATTGAGATTGCGCGTCGCAGTCCAGTGACACAATTTGTAGTCCAGAAGTTGACCCTCCAATTAAGCATTTACTCGACGTTTAGATTTTGAACACCAGTTTACTCCACAAAATTTTTCTCGAATTATCAAGGTCACAATGCTTTTAATGAAGAATCGCTAACTAAAAGGCATACATACCTGTTTTCCGCCGGAATATCTGGCTGCGGGAACGCAGCAAATACGCTTCGAAGTTATATGAAACCATACAGCAAAAAACATTTCACGTTGGTAGCCGTTCACTTATCTGAGACATTCATTTTTACCATTTTTAACCTATCGCAACGGAGCCTTTATTTGCTTCCACACGCTAAATCAATAATAAACAAACGTTTATTCTCGGCAGTGCGAGACACTCGCATCAATACATGATCAGGGAATAATAGTCTTATACAAACATTAAACACAGGGCGAGTAAGAAAATGTACAGCCAAGTAGCTAATTTTTGGCATAGAGATAGGAAGGAAGCACACAACGAATAGCAGCAAGGGCACTGTTTAAAGTTTAAAGTAAAGGTGCATACCGATAAAACAACTGTAGGGTGGAACTGTGATAACAGGAAACAAGAGCCACAACAGATTCAGGACACAGAGGGAAGTATGCTAATAAAGATGGAAGTAGTACGGTCATCATCGTGCCCCATACTGAGGCTGATGTTGCATTCATGATGCTTCTTCACCGCAGTTGGGCTAAAGCAACTTACACTTAAACCAGGTCTTTTTAATGCGGATAAAATTCATTACATTGTATTTGGTTTGTTCTGCGTAATTGATAATCTTCTCCCAACTTGCACACGTCGCGCATGTAAATTGTGGTAAACTTGCGTAATTTAATCGCGTGGTATTTTTTAAATAAATTTCGGACATTTTGTACTTATCGCGTATTCACCTTTGACCAATTTCTTCCATATGCTCATTTAGCGAATATTTAGGTCGTCATAGGCGTTTAGTTTATTCGATATCAGCATTTCGAATCATTTGCTGTTGTTTGACATCCCCGGTGCGGCTGCGCTTGAGGTGCATGTTGACAAGGTGTCTACCTGTCTATTACCCACTATCCCGTCCATCTGGCTCCAGGAGACAGTTGGTTGTTGCTGGAGGGGACAGAATGCACGGTCCTTGTGGTCGTGCTAGGCTCGAAGAGTGGTTCCATGCACTCAGTGTGGAGCGGAATACGGTCCCGCCACCGCCTTGTGTGCACTTGGTTCCCCATATACAGCGTGCTTGTGTTTGCTTGTGAAGGAGTGTGGGCCGGCTCCGTTGATGAAACGTGGCTGCCATCCACATGTCTCCCGGTCTTAATCCTTCGGGTTTACACTGGATATGGGGTGTGTGTTTGGAGCTGTGCGTGGTGCAGCGCAAGCCACCCATGGTCCCTCTGTAGGCGCAGGCGTCCTGTGGCTGGCCACAGTGAGAGGCAAATCCGAAACCGGATGCCGCCAACCAAGTACGGTCATCTGTGGAACCGTCTGCTTGGGACCAGCTTCCATGCTGGGTAGTCCCGCACCTCCGCGCCACATCTGGTCGTGTGCTGGCGTGGCCTAAAGCAGGGTAGCCATCATCGATTTTGTTATTGATTGGGGCTGTTTTTTTCCTTTTTACATTAGCTGGCCCCCTAAGTCAGCCAGCCTGTTCACCATCCATTGATTTTTGCTTGGCATGATAACCTAATTTATCTGATTTGGCGGCATATGCCACTAAATTTACACTCAGCAGCTCAGAGTGTAATGCTACCTTTGTTTTTTATGGATAAAACACACTATTTTTAATATTCAACTGTGGCTCTTTGCTATCCGCCCTGTGTGGTTAAAGATTCCCCTTGGAAGCTTCAGACCATCACCTCAGGAGAGGGGCCCACTCGTGACCAACAAAAGAAAGATAAAAGAGCACAACTGCATACTATGTCAAAAAATATTAAAAACAGTGACAAAATTAAACTAACGGGGCATTTCACGACAATAAAGGTTATGCTATCGGTTCCGGTGCTTAACTTTTACATGACAGGTTGATCTTCATGTTACTAATGAGTATGTGTATTCCCAGTCAAAGTTTCACACAGGTCAAAAAGTTCTATACACCAGAGTAACAAAGGTGGATGTTCTCAATGCGTTGAAAATTGCTGGTTTGTTCGATGAATTTCCTTTTGAAATGTGGATCCAACGTGATTCATGCCAAGTGGTTAAAGACAATGTACGAAGTGTGGGGCCAGAATGAGATTCAGCGTGGAAGGCATCGAGCACATCCGAAGTGGTGCATCAAAGGAGAGGAAAACGCTATCGGCTAGATGAGATCGGTGACGGTTTCAAGAGTGACTCGGGGACGGTTTCAAGAGTAGCCATACTATCCGGAGGGGCACAGCAGAGCACAAGCAAACACCGGGATTCGGAGCATCTGATACCTGCTTATATATCAAACACTTCTCGAGAGTATGTAACCCATCCAAAAACGATTAGTCGCCGATCCTTTAATGGTCGGCGTAAACTCATTTGCTTCATCCACCCATCCAGTCGCCGGCCACTCACTGGTCGGCGAAACTTCACGTATGAGTTGTACAACTTCTGAAACATTGATTAAATCTGAGAAACTTTCATGTATGTACACTAACGCCCAAGGGCTCCTCAGTAAAATTAACGAACTTCGACTACGTCAGGTTGCGAATGCTTGGGACCTAATGTCTACTACCGAAACATGGTTGCATCAAGAGGTGACTGATGCTGAGGTTGAGATAACCGGAATGTCACTCATCCGGAACGACCGCACCAGCAGAGGAGGTGGGGTCCTACTCTACTACCGCAGCGATCTACAATGTACCATAGTTGAGGACCTGGAAACACACGTTACCGACTCACTCTGGTGCCGTCTCCGACTGAGACACAACGATACATGTCTCATAGCTATCGTTTGCCGCCCCCCAACGTCCACCCTGGAAATGGATTCCTGCTTGATCCGTGGCCTAAACAGAGTAACACGCACTAGGTACAGCCACATTCTCATCTCCGGGGACTTCAATCTACACAATCTGGAGGTTTCGGCATCGCCCAGTGAGCAGTTCAAAGCAGACTTGCAGGAACTGATCGCTGGTATTCCTTTGTACAATCATGTCACCACGCCCACTAGATTCAGGACAGCAAACAAACCGTCCATATTGGACCTTGTGCTCACAAATGAAGAGCTCATGATTGACAAGTTATTGATGGATAGTCCATTAGGTCTCAGTGGCCATGTAGTAATAACTTTTGACTATGTGTGTTATGCAGAGTATCCATCTGAACACTCGGAACTAACTCATACAATCACACGCTACCACGTATTGAAAGAACTCACCGACGCAGCTGCTTGGGAATTCGCAAACAAAGTCCCCTTGACAACGTTTGGGCAGATTTCGTTAATAGACTCAGCGGCACTGTCAACATAGCATCAGTGACCAAACCCCTTCGTCCCGCGAAAATGCCTTCAATTATAAGGAGTAGGACTCGCAAATGCCTGGCGATATGGGATGCAGCATGGCATGCCTACAAGATTAACCCCGACTCAGAGACTTGGGGAAATTTCCTGGCCCATCGCAACCATTGCACCGCACTTGTCCGTGAGGACAAAATAACTTATCAACAATGCCTAGCTAAAAGTTCATGGCAAACAACAAACTGCTGTATAAGCATGTCAATAAACTTCGTAAAGTGAAGCATGGAATACCCCCACTATTCACGACAGGCGGTAGAGTACAAAGCGCCGAAGAAGCAGCTAATGTCCTGCGGCTGCAATGCACCCCAATTTTTGAACTCGCAACATCTACCTGTCCCATAATATCAAGCATATTACCGACACCTGTGTTTACAAATGTTATTTTCAACCCATCAATTGTGCTAAGGAATTTGCTCTCACTGCGTGAGCATAGTTCTCCGGGAGCAGACAACATCCGCCCAAAGACACTGAAGGTTATGGCCATCAAACTAGCTGAACCACTGTCACAAATCTTTCAAAGGTGCTTTGATGAACAACAAGTCCCCACTATGTGGAAGTGTGGCATTATAACCCCTATTTTTAAAGGAGGTAGCCGTTCCGATCCTGCAAACTATCGTCCAGTGACTCTCCTCCCTGTGCTCGCGAAGGTGATGGAAGCAGTCGTCGCTGAGGGTTTAATGGACTACCTGGAAAAATGCAACATCTTGGTATCGTAATAGCATGGCTTCCGTCAACACCGGTCAAGCACCACCAACCTACTCATTGCACGAGGTAGTTGGACCGAAGTGGCCGATGATAGGGTCGGAGTCGACGTCATTTATCTGCACTTCTCCAAAGCTTTCGACCGTCTTGATCACCGCATCCTACTTCAAAGGCTACAAAGTAACGGAATCGGAGATCCTGTACTTGGTTGGATTGGCAACTTCCTTTACCAACGAAAGCTCCAAGTACGTGTTAGGGGATCACTTTCTAACCCAATTGAGGTGGAATGTGGTGTCCCACAAGGCTCAGTGCTGGGACCGCGTTTATTCCTGGTGTTTATCAACGACCTGGCAAGAGTCATCTCCTCAAACTTCCTGCTTTTCGCTTATGACGTCAAGATATGGCGGACGATTAGTAACAAGGCAGATCAGGATCTGCTCCAACATGACCTAGATTGCATTTACGAATGGTCAAAGAGGAACAAGCTTCAATTGAACATGGCTAAGTGCAAAGTGATGCATCTGCGTCACCAGCAGGTGAGCGCTTACAAGATTGGAGACCACAACTTGGCGAATGTTTCTCAGGAGCGTGACCTGGGTGTATTGGTACAGGAAGATCTCGGGTGTTAAAAACAAGCAGAGAAGGCGAGGAGAACCGGAAACCAACACTTCGGCCTTCTTCGCAGAGTCTTCGGTCGGTTTGACCCCTCAATATTTCCCCAAATGCTTAACGCCTACGTGTGACCTCACGTGGAATATGCTATTCAGGCGTGGCAGCCGTGGCAGAAACAGGATCTCGTTGCTCTCGAGACTCCTCAACGACGGCAACCAAGAACGTCAGGGACCTCTTTCATCTGCCCTATCAGCTTAGACTGAGATCTCTAAGAATGTACAGTAGTCGATATCGGCTTTTGCGGGGGGATCTCATAATGGTTTACCAGATTCTGAAGAACGCAAACCACATTTGCCGTCCGCTGCTGGAACTGAACCAAAACACTAAACTAAGAGGTCACCCTCTGAAACTGACAATTCATTATAGCCGGCTTGAATGCCGTAGAAATTTCTTTTCTCTCCGCGTGTGTGAGCCTTGGAATGCCCTCCCTAATTATGTCGTCTCTGCTCTCAATCTGGCAATATTTAAAAAACCGTGTTGACGATGCATTGTCTCACTTACATTTCATTTTATGACTTGTTAGCCAGGGGCTACAAAACGCAATCAAACGGTTTCTTGCCAAACGCCTAACCAATGGATTGATGGATTTACACGTTTGATATGCGAACATCTCCGCTATTCCACATAAGTCTATGGTGAGTCCACCACAACGCTTTTCACTTTAATATGCAATTGATTTTCGCAATAATTTCCATCCCACGGGACTTGTTAAGCGATGCTTTTTTACCCGTAATAAACCATTGTCCATTGTCCATTGCAGGAAGTTCATAGTGATAAGAAGGGGAAAACAATTGGTACAAATAAAATCGTTTGTAGATACATACAACGGTATTCATCCATGTAATATTGACATAATGTGGGGATTTGACAACTTTCACTTGCATTCAAGACATTTCGTCTACAATCCAAGGTCATCTTTTGTCTGAGTGCTGACAAGCTTTTTGAAACAGTCAGATGAAGACTAACCTTTTGAATTGCGGATATCCACTACAATTTCCGATATTCGACGGTAGTTAATTCTCTGACAACACATTTATTGTGTAGAAACTTGAGAGGAGCTTGGTGCGAGACTTTTGTATATCCTGTGTTTGCACACTGTTTATTATACCATAGCGCTTACGAGTCTGAAACTCGAGTGGTAGCTGAACTGTAAACCTTAATTCGAATAATAGGTTATAGAGAAGGCCCAGAGTGTGCTTGAGTTTGCGCAGCCACAGTGGCTTCAGTTTTAGAGCCTCGCGACGCTCATGGTAAGTCATAATGTTAGACATGTCCAAGCATCTTGGTAAATGATCGTTGGATGTTTGCTAGCGCTATGATGTCTATTTTTCCCAGATTTCCGTACTATTGGACAAGATGTAAGTTTCCGCCTAACACACATTTTAGAAGAGTGTGTCTGGAGTCCATCAAGCTAAGAAAGAGTCCTGCTTATGTAGGCGGTCGTTTTCCTGGCAGAAGCCTACAAGAACGTAAATGCTGTAGAAGTTAAATAAGGCGGAATATCTCAAACCAAAGTCTAGGGCTGTGACCCACACTGCAATAGCAGTGTTGTTTAACGTGAGAATGTTAAGACAAGTCACAACTGTGGTAGAATAGATTACACTTGTCGGTGGTGAAGCGCAACTTCCAGGACTTACTCAACTTCTCTAACGTGGATAAGTCAGCCTGAATGCAAGTTAATTTGTGACCGATTTGCCCAGAGAGAAACATTAGACGATTTTAACATCAGTGGCGAAGAGGGATGGCTTCCCGATAATTATTTCATCAAGATGATCGTTAAAGTCCATTAAGACCAAAAGCGGGCCAGGTACGCTATCTTGAATCATTTCGCTGCGTACTGAAGTGACATCAGATGTACAGTTCCCAATTCTGACTAGCTTTTTATCCACGAGGTTGCAAAACAACCACTTTGGGAGCGGATTTGAGATACTGTAGAACGTAAGTTCGTGTAGCAACAAGTTATGCGGGGAGCAGTCAAAACATTTTGAATATCAATAAATATTACAGCAATAGCACTTCCGACGCCCGTTGTTCTGGTTACATAATAAAGATACTCTAACCAAGAGAAGATGCATGACCTACTTTAGCAAATTCATGCTGATGCATGCGGATAATGCTCATAGAACCCAGTTACCCTAGTACGCATTCTTGAACTAGCCACCTCTTATCCGCTTAGTTATACACACGTTGGACAAGTCAAGAAAGTGCTTTATGAACCCAGAACGGGTGAATATTCCGCCGTAACAAACACGGTTTCAGCGATACAGAATGAAACTAAAAAAGTGGATCAATAATTGAAAAAGAATAATACAACTGTACCATATCCAGGTTGTTAATTCCTGTACAACTTTGTTATGGTCTGGCAAAAATCGCGCAAGCTAGGGAAGGACTGACGAACGCTACGCTCGTGTACGGGCGTATATTTATTTGTACAGTTGTCGTGTTGACGAGGTTGACACACACTCCGATAACACACAATGTAACGAGTAACTTGTTTCGGCAAATATTGTTGATGCTAGTCTCTTGTAGGAACGAACATGAGCGGATAAAAATATATTAACGAATGTCAGCCTCGATATATGGCTGCAACGCGGCCGGTGTGTTTAGTGACCTGGAGATTAATTTAAAGCCCTTGTCCAATAGACCAGGAAAAATTACTGTTGAGAAGTACGCATAGTGCGGAAGAACACAAGCAGGGACAAAGCAACTTAGCAAATCATGGGGTTAGAGTAATCTCGCAGACGTGAGACGTAGAACGATAATCTCCGGACTTTTGTGAAGGTTTCTTTTATATGTTATGACCAACACAGCTCGTAGCTAAGCATAACACCCACATATTTTACTGATGTGGAAGCGTGCAACCGCTCACCATCGATGTTGAATTCCGGACAGTGTAGTGAAAACTTGACAGCATTGTATTTTGACATGTACCATCTACCATCTACCAAAAGTTAAAATCGTTAAGAATATCTTGCACTCCGACTGAAGAGGCAGTTGCCGATTGTATGACACGCAGACCAATGCCATCTGCGTATTTCAGCAGGGTTGCCTCTCCTGGGACTGGTATTGAGCTTACATAGTTGGAGAAGCAAATTAGTGACAGAATAGCTTCCTGAAGGACCCCGGTGTTTGTGATTAGGCGCGAGAAGCTTCTTCCTCTAAATCGGGTAGCCTGAGCACGACTGGTAAAATAATCCATCAAGAGATGAACGATAGAAGGATGTAGTCCAGAACCGAGTAGATCTTTAGGCAGTATGTCTCGGTTTACACAGTCGAATGAGTTGCTGTAGTCCAAAAACGGACTCGGGTGAACTTGATTCGATTGCCCAAGAATGACAGAACAGAGTTCACGTGGCAGACTACAGCGTCTTGGTCTGCCCTCGAACTGCGGTAAGAAAATTGAAGAGGATCGTTTGAGTTCTGTTGTCTCGGCATTCTCTCAAGAATAAATTTTTGAACACCTTTAGGGCCACCGAAGTACAAGTACTAGGTCGATATTTGCTTGAACCCTTTTTGGTATTGGTGTCATATTGGCACTTCTCCAACAGTCGGCAAGTTTATGTTGTTGAATGCATAATGTGTATAAAGTAGCCAGGGGTTTGGTCAGAGGGTCGGCATATTCCTTGAGGACATCGGGTGACCGACTGTCTGAACCACTTGCTTTCTTTGAGTGAGGCTGTTTCAGCAACTTGTGTACAGTGCCGCTATCAACATGGGGGCAGTGAGTGTGCAGACAATTTAGGCTGGGTAGAGGATGATTCAGAGATCGGATTGTTATAGCAGTTATAGTAGTCATGGTTCAGATGCTCCACATCTACGTCGGAGGTAGATGCACGTCGTGTAGACCCGTCTAGTTGATTTGACTTCCTCCAGAGTTCACGGCAGCTACTATTCCCGAGTATAAACTGAACATACACATCGTTGAAACGGCGCAACTCCTTCTTTATAAGAACAGTTAGGCACTTTCCTAAAACGCTATCTTTTCTTTTGAAAGCTTTTTCTTTTTGTCTACATAGCCGCTTTAGAAAGGAGAGGTGAACCTGTATGCATGGATAAACAGGGCTTCGCATGCACAGAAATTATCAAAACAAAAGCTCAAGCAACTTGTCAACTGATAGCAACACATGGATACATCCATGTCAAAAAATAAACTGAAATCTGTGGATGATACTACTTCTCACAGTCAGTCAATATCCTGTGCGTAACACTGCCTCCACCTGAACTTGCAGTCGTTGCAACAAAAAAGCACCTCATGGCTTAGAGTGGACCACAGGACACAGTTTAAATGTTCAGTGATCAGAGCTACCTAAGCGCGACCTGTTACACAACGAGAACAGCTTCACCTTGTTAACACGTAGTGGAGTAAAAGTCGCATCGGATCTAGTGGGACAATGTAGCATGTTTTGTAGTCCAAGATTTGTGGGAAAAAGTGGTGTCAAGTCGGTTACAATCACCACCCAAATACATAGTGAATAATCGATTTTTTTATTACAGCTGCCGTAAACTCATTGTAAAACGCCTCTTCTTCAAGTTTCTAACTGTTGGGGGAAATATAGATTTTAGTCAGTAAGATTGAGTGGTGCTCATTGGCCATTACAATGGTCAAACTTCTATAAAACAATGTAAAATGATTGTTTCTTTGCAAGATGCGGACATCAGAATGGTGATCCTCCAGCCTACAGACGTGTTATTATCACGCTCCAATTGTTTCGGGTTTTTTCTTTACTGGCTCTCAGCGCAATCACCATGCAGTCATTCGAATCGATTTTACTAGCGCTACTCACATGGCCATTAAACAATGAACAATGATTTATCACTTGATAAAAGCAAGTGCTTGACAAGTCCCGTAGGATGGTTGTGGTGAATATGATGCAAGTAAAATATGTCTGGGTCATCTATCGAACGTATGCCGAGATGAATACTCTGATAATTAACATCAGTGTAAAATGAAAAAATTATCGCACGTAAACGTTCAGAAAGAAACTGGGGTGCAGTGATTGCTGAGGTAAGCAGTGAGAAAAGTAAAATATGATCGCTCACTTAGGTCCATTTGATACACAAATCCTGTTGAGAACATGCTTGACGTAATCCACAATAGAGGAGTTTAGGTAACAAAATGTTGGGAGATAAGAGCAACATCTAGTCGTTTTTTGAAGACATCCAAGGTAGGAGAGGATACCACTGATTCTGGGAGTGCGTTCCAGGGTTGGCAAAACCGAAGGGAAAAGTAATTCCGTCGACACTCTAGACGGCTATATTGTTCCTACAACTTTAAGCAGTTACCTCGGAGCTGCGTGTTGTGGCTACGTTTCAGCAAATGGCGGCATACGTGGTTGGGGTCACTCAGTATCTGATACGCTAATATGAGATCGCCGCGCAGCCTTCGATAGCGTCCGCTGAAAATTCCCAGCAACTTCAGCCTTCGGTGGTAAGAGTGATAGCGCAGGCCCTTCACGTTCTTTGTTGCTCTTCGTTGTGGTGCCTCTATCGCTTCTAGGTCACGCTTCAACCAAGGTTGCCAAGCTTGGATAGCGTATTCAACATGCGGGCGCACGTAGGAATTGTGCATCATTGGGAAGATTGATGGGTCAAATCTCCCGAATGCCCTTCACAGCATGCCGACGTGCTGCTTGCCTCTTTTCGCCGCTACCTCAGCCTGTTTTGAACAATTGAGGCCGCTCTGTACGATCACACCAAGATCACGTTCCTGGGAGCTATTCTGCAGTCCGTTTGTCCCAAGTGAATAGGTGTAGTTATGTCTATGGCGTAATTGTACGATGCGACATTTGTCTACGTTGAACGGTAGGGCGTTTTGAACTGACCAGTTCAACACTGTGTTAAGATAGTGCTGGATCTGTTCATGGTCATCCGGTACTCTGATCCTTCGCCATATCTTGATATCATCAGCGAAGAATAGGAAATCGGAAGTAATTGATCTCGCCAAATCTTTAATGAACACCAAGAATAGACGAGGTCCAAGCACCGAGCCTTGTGGTACTCCACACGTCACATCGATTGCATGAGAAAAGGATTCTCGGACTCTCACCACTAGTCGTCGTTCCTGTAAAAGATTGCCAATCCAACTCAGGATTAGATCGCCAATGCTGCAGTTCCGAAGCTTGTGAAGGAGAATGCGATGGTCTAAGCGATCAAACGCTTTTGAAAAGTCCAGGTAGATGACATCGACTCCCACTCCATCATCAACAGCCTAAGTCCAGCTATTACGTGCAACTAATAGGTTAGTATTACACGGATGCTTTTGACGAAAGGCATGTTGTTCTGGAGTTATTAAATTGTGGCTTTCCAGGTATTCCATCAGCGCATCTGCGATGATTGATTCCATCACTTTGGATAGTACGGGAAGTAGTGTTATTGGACAGTAGTTGGCAGGATCAGTGCGGCTACCTCCTTTATGGATAGGAGTGATTACCCCTTGCTTCCATACTGGTGGAATACGGTTTTCCTCTAGACATCGCTGATAGAAAATAGCCAGTGGTTCTTCTAGATCACTAGCTACTGCCTGTAGAGCCTTTGGTCGGATGTTGTCAGCTCCGGGAGAACTGTGGATACGCAAGGATAACAACTTCTTCAACACAGCCTCCGTAGTGAAGGTGGTGTTTTCTAAACCAGATGGTGAAGTATTAGAAATGAGGAGAATGTTTGTGCTCGTTACCTGCTGGAAAGTTTGGGAGTAATGAAGCCGCAGGAGATCAGCTGCTTCCATTGCTGATCGCGTGCACCCATCAGCCGTGACTAGCGCTGGAACCCCTCGTTTTACCTTTCGAAGGCCGTTAACGTGCCTGTACAGGAGTTTGCGATTCGTGCAGAATCGCTTCATTAACTCCTGCTGATAAGTGACCTTGTCTTCGCGGATCAGTTTCACACAGAAGTTACGATGTGTCACGTATGCGGTCCAGGTTTCGGCATTCAGGCAGTCCTGGTGATTTCGCCATGTCAAATTCCTCTGGGACAGACATTTACGTGTTCTGCTCCTCAGAAATGACTTACGCTTGTTTTTGGGTTGGAAGGACTTCTGTTCCGATGCGTGCGCTACCAGTGTACTAAACGTCCTTGTAAATATTTCCCAGGCAGCATCTGGGGGCATTCGGTTAAGAAAGTCCAAGATGTATTTTTAACAACTTATATAACACATTGTAGTGCGTGACAGTATGCATTTTATCCTCCTCCTTTTCAGGGTATACGGTATAGCATATATAAGCAAAGAGTAGAGTGACATGATCACTACCACCCAGTGGTGTGCTTGTAACTATCCCATCAACCATGAGTTCTTCATTAGTTAGCACAAGATCCAGTATCGACGGCTTGTTAGAAGTTCGAAATCTGGTGGGAGAGGTTACGTGGTTGTAAAGAGGGTGGCTAGCAATAAGCTCTTGCAAACAGGCTTTAAACTGCATACCGTCGGATGCCGGCGTTTCTATGTAATGCACGTTAAAGTCTCCCGCGATAAGAATGTGGGTGTAGGACTTGTTCAAAGCAAACTCAAAAACGTGGTGCAGTTTGGAGTCCATTTCCAACGTTGAGTTAGGTGGGCGATAAATCACGGCTAGTAGACATGTGTCCTTGTTTCGCAACCAAACGTAGAACTATCTTCAACGATTCACTATGCCCTTAAAAGCCACCGTTTTAAACGGCTCACGTGTGTAGATCCACTCACCTGGGTCTATTGTTTTGAGCCTAAACTTTACTTCTGTAACTTTGTTTGACACAGAATTCTCGGGAATTTCCAATGATCCTAAGCTTATTCCACTACAGTGTTTCCCAAGACGGCCGTGTATGTATTTGTGCTCTCCTATTCTATCAGTGCATATACCTAGGATCCAGCTTCGGAAATACAATACCACCTATTCAGAACGGACATCCATCTACCCGCCAACAAACAAAGCGCCCTTGTTTACCTTATCAATGAGTGCAGTCTTGAAACTACCCACAAACCCGATGTGTTGTTCATCCCGCCATCATCGCGAGCGTTGGGATATTGAACGGTTGAGCGACATTACGACCTACGCGAAACCAGAAAGTGCACTTTATCAGTGCACATAGTCCGCTCGAAGCGTATATGTGAGCTATGTGCCAGAGCAATCAAGATACGTTTAACGTGTCTTAATTGCTTAAAAGTATTTCCTCCTAAGTATATGGGGACAAGTCCAGTTGAAACTAGGCATTACAGCAGCAAGACCGAGGCTTTCTGGTTCTGCCAAGTGTACAAATTCACCCCGGTGGTTAGATGTTTAGTCGTGCTAATGAAAAGTGTGAAAAGCTGACAGAAGCAGTTGAGTAACGGTCGAACGCCAGGGATATAACTGTATAAGTACACGAAACTACGCTTGCATCTCAGCGGACCTCTCACAATTCCACATTTAGCCCAAAGAGAACAGCCAGGCGTCCCAACCTCACCTCAGTTTATCAATCGCCAAATGTCTTAACCCACTTCACACACTCAAGTGAACGGGTGGTTAACGGCTCCGAAACTCTCGAGCTTGACGGTTTCTACTTCCTCAAACTGGGTAGCAATCAGTAAATCAGTTGCTATATTCGAGAGCCAAAACGACGGCCAGTCAGCAGTAAAGGACAGCTGGATATCATATTGTAGAGGGGCCGCTTCCAAGAATGCCTCGGGGGATCTCTTCGGAGCTAGCTGAAAGCGGATCGAGAAGGACGGCTAGCGACGAGCCTGGACCCGGAACTACGGAGCGGGAATATGTGGACAGCGCAATAAATCAGACATATACGCTGCTAGCGCAGCCCACAGGACCGAGGCCGAGCCGATTGACACAGCCCAGAACAAGCAAGTCGAGAGCTCTCGAACGACTCCTGGACGATCCAAATCGGGTACAGAGAAGTGGAGATCGAGGCGAAAACAGGAAGGCGGGTCTTCCAAGTCAGAGCTCCCTTGGCGAAAGGACTGGCTCATCTCTAACATCCGTACCTGTGTTGCGTTGTGGGACGGAAATCTAGTCGATATTCGATGGCGCGCGTGAGACCCGAGGGTGCCCATTTTCAGTGTGCAATAAACGTCTACCCCCTGTCGTGTCGTTCTCGCTATACTGGTGCCGTGACCATTCGCGATGGAGTTGACCCGATTGGAGCAATTTGCGGCCGGTGACGTGGAGGCGTGGCTCGATGAGTTCGACGGAATTGCGGCTTGCACGGGTGTGAGGGGGGATGCAAATTTGCTAATTGCTTTGGGCACACGGTTGAGTGGACGAGCCAAGGCGGTGTGTCTGCTCACTCGGAAGGCCAAACCCGGCTGTTCGTTCGCTGAGATGAGGGCGGCCTTGTGTGCAGAATTTGGGAAGGGTCTGGAGACAGAACGAGCACTGCAATGATTTCACGCAGCCAGATGGGACGAACAGGATGATTTGATGGTGTTTTTCCAGCAGCTGGACAGACATCTAACGATTGGGCCCCCGAGTTAGAGGGAAACGCAAGAGAGCGCCTACTGAAACAGCAGTTTATCTGAAGTCTGCCCGATCCACTCCGTGTTCAGGTGAAATTGACGTCGATGGTGGGAGACAGCAAAGTGTTTGGCTCTAGTGACGGTCGCCCAGAATTTGTCGGAACGAGTGACAGTGAGAAGCATCCAGCATGCTGAGTTGGAACAGAAAGTAAATCGCCTATCCGAAATGGTGGAGCAGCTGTTCTCGATAGAGTCTTCAAGCACCACTTCACAACGCAATGTAATGGTAATCCGGAACGGTCGCCACTGTTTCCGATGCAACCAGAGTGGTCATGTGGCGAGATTCTGCACCAACGTCAATGTGCCCCATTGTTTCTCTCTATCCATGCCGAGTCGGTGGCGGGTACCAGTCCTCCAGGTAACTATAGAAGGTGTGTCTGTCCGAGCCATAGTAGACACAGGAGCGGCAGTGTCAATTACGAAGAGGTTCAACGGGGTTCCAGTAAACCCATCTTCAATCACGATGCAGACGGTCGGCGGGCATTCTTTGAAAGTGACGGGCACGCAGCGGTTACGAATCAGGATAGGAGAAACGCTCATCCGCCATGACATGTTCATCGTGGAGGAGACGACCGAAACCATAATCGGAACCGACATCCTGAAACGGCTCGGTGTCACAATTGACCTGAGAAACAATCTGGTGATCGTGGCTAACAATACGATCGAGATAAACAAGGGGAGAACCGACCGGGTGGGTGCCCTCAAAGCCGTGCCTGATTGTCAGAACTGGGCAATACGCAACGTACTGAGCAGTTATGCCCACTTATTCACAGACGCGGAAGATGATTACGGATTTTGCAATAGGGTTGAGCACCGAATACCGTTGATCCCAGGAGGACAATGCAAGCGAATCTTCAGACGAATTCCACAGAACACCCTGGTTGAGATACAGAAGCAGGTGACCGAGATGGAATCGAAAGGAATCATCAGGCGAACGCACAGCCCGTATTCATCACCCGTGCTATTGACGAAGAAGGCTGACGGAACCTATCGATTTTGTATCGATTTCAGAGAACTAAACAGGGTGACTGTGAAGGATGCATTCCCGATGCCTCAGATGGAAGAAATTTTCTCAAGCCTTCACAGTGCCAAGCAGATATCTCTGATTGATCTCCGCTCGGGATATTGGCAACTGCCGATCGCAGAAGAAGATCGCCACAAGACGGCTTTCAGTGTCAATGGCCAGCAGTATGAGTTTTTGAGAATGCCGTTTGGATTGTGCAACGCCCCAGCTACATTCAGGCGTTTGTTGCTGATGGTCCTGGCGAACCCGCAAGGCGTGGTTGTTTATGGTGACGACATCATCGTCTTCTCTGAGACGGAACAGGAACATGTGACCAGACTTGGAGCAGTACTGCAGAGACTGGACGAAGCTGGTCTGAAACTCAGTCGTAAAAAGTCGCAGATTGCCCAAAACTCAATTGTATGCTTGGGTCACATCGTGGGAAACGGTCAAGTCCATCCACTTCCGGAGAAACGCGAGACGATCAAGTGCTTCGCAAGACCAAAATCCAAGCGTCAGCTCCGTTCGTTCTTGGGAGTGGTGGCATAGGATTCCAAGTTTGTGCCCCAGTTCGCAGAGGTCAGCCCGTTGTTAAAGCTGCTTCGCAAGGACGTGCCGTTCGTGTGGACAGGTGAAGCAGATCAAGCCTTTGACCATCTAAAGGCATGCATAGCAGAAGCCCCGCCATATCTACGGCTACCCAATCCTGGTGAGAGGTTCACTGTGGCTGTCGACGCAAGCAACGTGGCAATCGGTGCGGTTTTGTTTCAACCGGCTGGGGTGGTGGAGTGCGCGAGCAAAGTGCTGACGGGGGCGGAACAGAAGTATTCAACAACGGAGAAGGAATGCTTCGCCATCGTGTGGCCGTGGAGAAGTGGAGAAATTACTTACTGGCGAATGAATTCCGGGTCGTCACTGACCACAAACCGCTCTCGTGGTTGATGACGGCGAAAGACCCGCGGGGGGGGGTGGCGATAGACGGACGGAAAGTGCCTTTTGTTCCACCAAATCAGCGAGAACGTGTGCTGAGTATAACTCATGATGGCGCCCATATGGGATTCGAGCAGGTCTTTGAATTGCTACGGAGACGTGTTTTGGCCAACCATGAGGAAGGACGTCGCGGTAAACATTCGGGGGTGCCCAAACTGCCAAACGAGTCGAGAGATGGAGGCCCCGAGGCCGCCGATGCGATCGATGGAGGTTGGTGAGCCACTTCAGTTTTGGGGACTGGACGTCTTAAGGCCCTTACCAGTGAGTCGAACAGGAAACACATACATTCTAGTGATGATTGACCACTTCACTCGGTGGGTGGAAGCCATACCAATCAAGGACCAAACAGGCGAGACAGTGTCGCAAGTATTCGAATTCAATGTGCCTGCAAGGTATGGGATCCCACAGTGTATCATCACGGACCAAGGGCCCTGCTTCGAATCAAAAGCGTTTAAGGCAGTGTTGGACAAGTGGGGCATCCAGAGACGGCGAACTTCACCGTACCACCCACAAACCAACGGCATGACCGAGCGGTTCAACCGGACATTGAAGACGTGGATAAACTGCACGAAGTTGGCATGGGAAGATGCTTTGCCTCAGGTTCTGATCGCGTATCGGACCAGCATGCAATCAACCACCAAGGTCTCGCCATTCGAATTACTGTTCGGCAGAGAACCACGGATTGCGCTCGATACTTGCCTACCGAACCAGGGTGAGCGGAAACATCCAGCTGGGCATCAAGAGCGACTGCGAGGGAAAGCTAGAAGCGAAACCAAAGCTCGACAAGCGCGGAATAAGCGAAATTACGACGCCAGGCATGAGGCTCACAAGTGGAGGTCATTCAGGATTGGAGAACGAGTCAAGTTACGAAACAACGATCGGCCGGATCATGACGGGCCGGGCGCAAGCAAGTTTAGAGAAGGCTGGAAAGGCCCCTACACCATTATCGACCAGAAAGCGGGTAACTTCTTAATCGACTGCGGAGGACTGAAACGTTGGGTGAATGCTGCTCTCCTGCGACCAGGGTACGCGAGGAAGAAAGGTCCTCGAGGAGGGGCGGGTGTAGAGGGGCCGCTTCCAAGAATGCCTCGGGGGATCTCTTCGGGGCTAGCTGAAAGCGGATCGAGAAGGACGGCTAGCGACGAGCCTGGACCCGGAACTACGGAGCGGGAATATGTGGACAGCGCAATAAATCAGACATATACGCTGCTAGCGCAGCCCACAGGACCGAGGCCGAGCCGATTGACACAGCCCAGAACAAGCAAGTCGAGAGCTCTCGAACGACTCCTGGACGATCCAAATCGGGTACAGAGAAGTGGAGATCGAGGCGAAAACAGGAAGGCGGGTCTTCCAAGTCAGAGCTCCCTTGGCGAAAGGACTGGCTCATCTCTAACATCCGTACCTGTGTTGCGTTGTGGGACGGAAATCTAGTCGATATTCGATGGCGCGCGTGAGACCCGAGGGTGCCCATTTTCAGTGTGCAATAAACGTCTACCCCCTGTCGTGTCGTTCTCGCTACAATACGAGTCTGTCGCTGTCAGGAAAATACCAAAAAGTGCAACCATGACTGCACTTGCCAGCCTTGGTAAAACTGATGTGGTACAGGATGATTTGTTATCATTAGTGACGTCTGCAAACCCACCAAGAATAACAGGATCTAGTGCTCTTAAGGTCATAACAACCAGGCGCAACCATGATGCCGTAAGTCGTGTGTGCGCTAACCACGAATATAAATCCAATGCAATATGGGTTAAACTGCTAGATGATCATAACCAATGGATTTTATCTGTAATGCCATCCGTGTACTTGCTAACTCCACTAGAGTAAAATGCATCGTGCGTTACCAACACGCAGTACGCTATGGTGAGCTTTGATTACTTCGGGTAACACTAACTTCCGCGGATCAGCCTGAGGTCATTCTGCTCTCTGTGAATTGATACCACAGTACAACAAACAGAGTGCGAATACTTCCAGACATCCAGTGAAAGCAATGCTCGAATGATTTAAACAACCAAGAGGAAAGTGAAACACACAGTGATAAGTAAACCGTCGTTGTCCACGTGTCTCCAGGTCCTAAAACTCCTCTTCCGATAAAACACAGGCACCTGGCCTGAAGCAATGGCAATGCATTTCTTGAAGCAGTCTCTCTAGAAAATGTCTTTGCTACTGAGTTAACAAGGATTCCCGTGTCTCCTAATTATCAAGAATGTCGTCCTAAATTGCCGAAGTTGGGTTTACAGTCTGAGCTAACGGTATAGACCCTCCTCAAGAACTGCATATGGTTCCGTAACATACTGCCAACCTAAATCCGATTAAAGACAGCAGCGACAGCGCCACAGGCTACTGATTACTCAATGGTGGTGGCAAAATCAGCGAAAGCGCTCATTGTGTAGTCAGGCACAGCGACTGTTCTAACAGCCGTCATAACATCTTGAGGAATATCGCACGGTCAAGTGACTATCAGGGTCATCATGATCTGGAGCGTTTTGTATGGATTTGTATCCCAAATGTAGCTCGAGATCTGGTGACTTCTCGAATAGAGCAGCCGACCTCACGTGGGTCGGCCAAATTGCGAACCTGCTGTCAACACCTTACACCAATCTATTTAATATATAAGACCCTCTCTTGTTTTGATACAAACGCACCAGGCTATTTCCGCAAAACGGATAGAGCTTTGGCTACATCATGCTAGGTCGTACAGCCTCATGATGGTAACCGAGAACTGGTGAAGTGAAGTGATCACGGAAGCCGAAATCGTACTATCCAGAATGTCCGTTCTGCACAACGATCGGCTGAATTGTGGAGGTAGTGTACTACTCTGTTACTGTAGTGAATTACGCCTCAATCACATCGATGGCCCGGATGTCCAGATTGTCGAGGTGGTTGGTGTCAACTTCATCTAAGACGTGGTGACATGTTTAGTAGGCATCGTGTACAGTCGTCCGCCAATCACTTCAGAAATGCACAATCGCCTAGCTTCCACTATGGAAACTATCCTCGTATAGACACAGTCGCGTTCTCCTGCTTGTAATATTCAATCTTCACGCTATATATAACCCCAGCCTATCTCGATGGAAAATTCAAAACGGAACTACAAGAGCTACGCACTGGATTACCAATATACAGCCACGTTGTATTCCCCACAAGATTCAAGTCAGGGAACAAACCAAGTATCCTTGATCTCGTGTACACCAACGATTAGCTTATGATCAAAACGGTATTGATAGTTAGTTCTTTGGGCCGCCGCGAGCGTGCAACACTTTTGGTCAACTACATCTGCCATGCAGTGTCGAAGATTTTCAGCATAGCGCCGACAGCGCCTTTAAGAACACACTCATAAATAGCATTGAAGACTGATAGCTCAGGTTGTTCAGATGGCGGTTGAGCTTTTCGCTGAGCTTGACAATTTTGTTGCAAACGTTTCGTCACCAATCGAGGCGATATCATCAGTGCGTAGTTGAGTGGCGTGCAGTAGCGTACAGGAGCCTCGGTGAGAGTGTTCGCGTGTGCATGCTTGCCGGTAGGCGAAGGTTTCCCAACGACGAGCCTGTAGTACGGTTGTAGGACCCAATTGCTTGGCTATAGCATTGTAGGCTTGTAGTTCAGGTTGTTCAGATGGTCTATGAACTTTCGCTGAGCTTGGCCATTTTCTTTCAAACGTTTCGTCACCAATCGAGGTGACATCATCAGTGCGTAGTTAAGTGGCGTGCAGTAGCGTAGAGGAGCCTCGGTGAGAGAGTCCGCATGTAAAAGCTTGTCGGCCGACAAAGGATTCCCAACGACGTGCTTGTTGTGTCGTTGTACGACCGAGATGCTTGGCTATAGCACTGAAGGCTGTGTTGTGTCGCCACTGACGCCTTCGCCTCACGACCGAAAGAAGAAGTCCAAAGACGAGCCAGAAAGAGACTTATATACATAAAATCCCATTTGCTTAGATAGTTTTGAAGGCAAATGAAGGGAAACTACTAAATTACAGTTGAGCCAACCAGCAGAAGGAAAACGTCAAATGCAACGGCGAATAAGCAACCGTGTACACAAGAGCGAATCGCACACGTCCTTAAAAATGGCATCATGGGACTCCAAGCGTACAACGAACATCCATTTACAGTGACGGGCACCGGCCAATCAGAATGAAGAAATGTAGCGTTTAAACAAATGTCACGAAACAAACGAGAATAAGAAGTACAGACCAAAAATTTAAAACCTAGTGTAATATTTGTGTGACAACGAAATAATCCTCTAACAAACTCAAGTAGAAAAGTGATGCGGGAAGCCAATGGAATGTGTTCTTGCAAATGGCCTTGCTGAAGAGGACACGGCGATAAGCGTCCATTAACAATGACGTGTGTGTACCAATTGGGCTAACACCGTGGAGCGTTTAAAGGACATCTAGGAGTAGAAAATTGGAAGAATAAAATGGCTATAAACTCCTTCACAAAAAGTACCTAATAGCTATTCTCCTAGGATAGTAGCTCAGGTTGTTTGGGTGGCCGTTGAAATTTTTTCTGGGCTTGGCAAATTTGTTGCAAACGTTTCGTCTCCAATGGAGGTGACTTCATCAGTTGTTGAGTGGCGTGTAAGAGGGTAGGTGATCCTCCCCGTCTTATTTCTTAGGATATACACTGGATATGATGCGCATGAGTGAAACGGTGAGAGGTGTGGGGTAATTCACCCGTGGTCCTCAGTAGGTGCAGGCGTCATATGGTTGTCCTATGGAGGCCCCGTGATAGGCAATTCCGAGAGCGGATGCGCTAACCATGTAAATGTGATATAGGTGTACTTTAGATTATAAATGTACCGCTGGATTTTTGACTATTTGATTGCGTCACTGAAGTGAGAAGAGACGATTGACATCCGTGCAGTGGATATGATTACCCGAATAAGCAAGGGGCAGTAAGTTGGGTTTGTAGGGAGACAAACCACCCAAGTCACAGTGTTGTTAAACAGTTCCTTGTGGCATTTTATAAGGAGAAGGTTTGTCAAGCGAAAACCTACCACGTCCTGGAGCACTGCCTCCGAGCAATTAGCTTGAACTAGTTAAACTGTAACCACCCAACTGGCACCACGGGGATGTTGTTCGGTTAGGCAGTCATGTCTCTGCATCGAGTCAAGAAAGTTCTCTGGTCCAAGAGGGTTGTTTTTTCAACACGATGAGCTCATGTTGAAGCTTTTCTAAAGCGAGGGGCGTGACATCAGATTCCCATGTCGGCTCACGCAATTCAGTAAGTGATAGGGTCGCATCTGACCTGCTTTCATAATGGTCCTCCCGACCGGCTGCTCGACACTGCTGAGAAAAAAACAACTGTCTATCTTCACTAGCTATTGCATCACTAAGTAAGGTCTCCCTCAGACCTGGGCTCCGCATGATCTAGAACAGTACTCGGTTGTTTTCATGGACACTGGCATTTTGTGAAGATTTGTCGCAGTTACACTCAGGCAGACAGCCACCACACATCCAGGAAAGCGCTAGACGGCCGGTTCGTTTTATTGGGACTCGGCAGTAGCGCGCACCCGCTGAAGCCTGTCGGATTTGAACCCACGAGCTTACTCTTGATAGCCAAAGACTTATGCCACTGAGCCATGGGCTTCGGCAGCGGACCTCCATGACTTGGAAAGGAAGCTGTTGCTCTGGGGCCAGCCTTGTCCTCTGCACGTTCATAACATGCATGACAGTGGAGGATGAGCCACGGTATATCGCAGTTAGATATCCGTCTACTGACTTCGCATATAGCTCAGTGGTATAAATCGCTGGTCGTCAAAAGTAAGGTCGTAGGTTCGAATCCGGCAAGATTCGGCGGGTGCGCGCTACTGTGGAGTCCCAATAGGAGGAAACGGCCATCTACTGCTTTCCTGAATGTGTGGTGACTGTCTGCTTGGGTGTAACTGCGACGAAGCTTCAGAAAATACCCAAAATAATCCTCATACTACTTATAGACACTGGAATTCTGCATCTAAAAATGCTTTTAGCAACATCCAACGTTCCCGATCAAATCGATTGTTGCCTCTAAGATCCATTCACAGTTCGGACGTCTCAAGTCGGGCGTAAAACAGGCGCCAAAATCACTCTCCTAGCCTACTTGCCTGAGATGTGTGGGTCGGACACCATGCGGACGCACCAATTCAGAGTTCGTGATTTGTTGCGGGTTATCCCGCACTAGGTTGCTGCGCATCATCGAGCCTAAACTCATTCCACTCGGATTTATCAGCTTTACAAGGTAGACATTAAAATTTTAGGTTATTCCTAAAGCTTCAACAGCTTATTCACTTTCGGAAATTTGGATGTTGCTATAGCACCTCTTGCGCGCAACTGCTTCTTTCTTCAAACTGCTGTGGGCTTATTTACTCGCAATCGAAGGAGTTTGTTCTAGGCTATACGGTTAGCCTGAACTCGTGCTCATCCAATATTGCGTTTAGTTGCTACATCATACTGCAGTCACCAGTTTACTGCTGTTAATCCAATTTCGAACCTTGCAAAGCACCCAGCTTTTGTAATTTGCCGCAATCGTTATTGATCGGAAACCGACGCATCGTCTATTCCCCTTTGTGTGATTAGTGTGTGTATCGTGTAGTGTCAGCTTGCCTGCCGAGTGTTGATAACCAGTCGTCAGACTTCATGGGCGCGAGTGCGCACTTGGGTTTGTGTAGACGTCGCCTCACGTTATATCTGGGCCAAGACAGAACTGTGAACATGACGCAAAATGAAGTCCAATTGATTACGAAGCCTAGCGAGGCACAGCCGAGCAGCAATTGAGGCTGCGGTTAAAGGTTCTGTCTAGTAGTTTGTGTTCTAGATGCTGCATACATTATCACACTAGGGGGTGTTTGCCTAAATGCAAGGGAAATGAAGAACGATAAACCAAGCTCTGTTTGGCTCTGCATCGATTGTATGGCCGTTCACTTATTAGATGCATAGCTATTTTGGTGTAAAAATTTGATGTCCTAACGGTAACGATAGAGAAATCTAGGCTCAGTAAATGTTCCCTTTCGGATTCAATCACAGCAGGGCTCAAAGCCCAAGGCCTTACAGATGAACATAGTAGCCGAACCAGAGGTGAGAGTACAACCGTGAAGCTATATACATAGACAACTCTAATCCGAAACCAGGCAAACAACCAATTTCAACCTGATACGGCAACTCCCATCTAGGCGCAGTGCATATCACATGAGAACAATTCTGTGGAGTAAGCTATGCTGGCACACGTGAACACAACGGCTGATGATTAAGACGTGACTACATACGTGTCCGTTACCGTTGCCCAAACACCAGGAGCAAATTCTATGGCTAAAACTGACGCAATAACACAGGGCGCCGGAAGTACCATACGTACGCCTGTCACTTCACCAACTTCAAATCCTACTCCCTCAAAAACCGGGTACTTCAAGATTAGCCTACCTGACGCTGACCGTCTTATGTTAAAGTGTTCCTGAAACTAAAACGAATTTCATAAAAGATAAACTGCTGGACGACCAAAAAGGAGTGGGATCCTATATGTCTGATAAAAAGAGTTCATGCTAAACCAGTTTGTGTGGTGCGCATCACACGGCACCCAAACTCGACCCACTACGGCGAAGCACTTCTTTTACAATTGACGCTACAATCGGCAAACGATGTTATGGCGGTTCTTTTGTCGGCCACCCGTCTTCGGACTGACTCATACGGCGTTCGGATTTTCCCTGATGTACCTTGGAGCGAGCGTCACCGAAGAGAAAAGAACCCTAACGACTATCACCATCTGAACAACGAAAAGTCGGTGTTTATGCATGGTGTATCGAAGCTTCAATGCACTTATGAACGTGAAGCTCAAGCGCATGATTGGGAGGAACGAGCTTGCTTTCGTCTGGCGCTCTCACTCGCCAACATGATCACTGAATCAACCATAAGACTACCCACATCATCAACGTGATGAAAGTTGTGCTTCAGCCAAAACACAAGGCGGAAAACACAGTTGAATCATGGCGTATGTGGCGTACAAGCAGCGCTTAAAGCTATGCCTAAAGGCGTTCAATACCAGACCCCAGATTACGAAGAGAACAAAGCCACCGGAGTCAAACAGTGACTCCAGACCACTGCGGGGCACAATTAACTGTTGAAGGGGCAGGGAGTCTCCTAATGCTTGCTGAAACCGGAACTACAACCTGTGAGCATTCTACCAGCTAATATGAAGCGGCTCGAAGTTCAACGTCAGCACTTCAACAAAAAACGATTAGCTACCGACCTCACGAAAGTCGGTAAAAGCCCACACCTGACACGCGCACCATCAGATACGCTTTTGACATTGGAAGCACTATCCTGCATGTATACCAACGCACAGTGCATCTTCAGCAAATTATCCGAGATTCAATCTCGTCAAGCCTAGATGTCAATGGACTTCATACAGACAACTGAAACGTGGGTGAAGGATGAAATCACGGGGGCGGAGACCGCTGTACCCGCTATGTCCGTCTTACACAAAGATCGACCTAGCAGGTGAGGTGGCGTAACTTCGTACTGTCGCAGTGAGTCAAGTTGCCAAGTCGTTGAGGACCCAGAGCTTCAAGTTGTGGACTCACTTTGGTAAGCCTGAAACCAAGATGTGGCGACGCATGTTTAGATGCTCACATATATCGTCCTCCCACGTCCACGCTGGAAATGGACAACCGTGTAGCTTTTGCATAGAAAACCGTTCCGAATCGGCCTAAGACTCACGACCTTGGGGGGGGGGGGGGGAATTTAACTTGCACGCTTCAGAGGTTCCGTCCTTCCTTAGTGAACAGATTAAGGCCGAACTGCAAAAACTAGTTGCTGACCTACCAGTTCATAATCACGCTACTTCCCCTACGAGATTCAGAACCCAGAAGAAGCTGGCGATTTTGGAATTATACCAATGATGAAGTTATGTTCTACACCGTGACAGTGAATAGTAACATGGGGCCCAGTAGTTGTGCGACATTGCTTCACCGATACGTCTGCTACGCTGAAAGGTCCAACAGGGACATCGAAGGGGTGCGCATAGTAACACATCACAAATTATAATCGACTTCAACAAAATCACTGGTTAGTTGTTCCACTAGGAACAACGCCCTGATGTTGCTTTGGGAAAGTTCGTCAAACAGTCAAACGCGTTAGTAACAAACGCAACAGACTGAGATACATAGTTAAAAGGGGTAAAGTTTTTCTTGAGGGGCAAGACGTGGAAAAAGCTGGGTATGATAGATTCACTTTGAAAAGCATACAAATCCGATCCAAACGCCGGAATGCTAACGTAACTGAGGGGAAACTCTGTGTCAAACTGATCTGCAAATATAATTAGAGACACCAACAAGATTTGGGGCACTCTGTTGCAATCCTTAGCTACGTTACAGATGTGTTAACAAAGTTTGCAAAGTACAACAAGGCACCCCTTCTCTGAGCACCGCATGCGGGCAAGTGCAAACTGCGCAAGGAGCAGCTAACCCTTTCAAACATCTCATGTGATTCTCACACATATCACAACACTACAAAAACGTAGACACACCTGCTTCACAGTCGCGAATGTGTTGAAACGACTGATGTCACCATGTGAGTATCGTTCATCTGGTCCAGGTAACATACGCCCCAAGTCATTGATGGTAGCTGCCACAAATTTGGCTGCTACATTTTCTCGACTTTTCCAGCGTTTTCTCATGAAAATTCAGGTCTCAACTATGAGAAAGCATAGAATAGTCACCCCATTTACAAAGGGAGTAATGATGTAATACCCGCAAACTACAGACCGTTTGCTCTTTCGCTGTGCTTGCTAAAATCATGAAACCATTCGTTGCGAATGTACTTATGGGATATTTATAAAGGTGTCATGTCATCGTGCAGGTACATCGAATGTTATGTTACGCCGTGCCAGCTGGACGGAACCCGTAAATTTTGGAGAAGTCGACAGAGCCTACCTTGATTTATCGAAGGCATTTGATCCATTAGATCAGGGGGTCACCAAAATACGGCCCGCGACATTAGTTCATCTGGCCAACGGTACCTTAATTTAAGCACTCAATTAATCCACAAGCCCGTGCTAGCTCTGATATTACGGCCTTCGCGATAATGTACTTTCGATCATTTCGTTGCATGACCCCACCCTGTTTGAACCAGTTTCTGCATAGTCACCGCCGAACCCAGTCATGATTGGCTGCCTCACGTCGCTCATGAGTTTCGACAGTTTGAGCAATACTTAGCTTGTTACTCATTCATCGGCACCGCTCCCATCGCTACGCCACACTTAGCACGGTAACCCCGGTAGAGTTCGACACTCCCTGCTTGACCCCATTCACCTGATTGTGTGTTAGTCCGCTGTCGTCCCATTCACACAGGCACAATGGGGTGCGGCGTGACTTTCGTGCTACTGTCCTCGCCATTGATTCGAGCTACATAAACTAGGCTGGTTTTGCAGTGGTAACCTGAACGAACGGCACTCGCAGTGCCGAGTACAGGATGGTATCGCGCCAGTTTTTTAGCTAATGATATTCGGGAGAAGTGTGAGCTTGTAAAGACAAAGGGCGCATGCTAAAATCGTCTCAAGGCAGGTCACATATCCGCTATGGAAACAGCGAAGGATGCAGAGCGTCCGTGATAAACCAGATGGACGGAAGCCTTAGATCTAGGCGATTTCGTTTGTTACTGTGGAACACTGCCGCTCGCAGTACCGCCGTTAAAAAGACTGCTGTAGGCCGTTTATTTAAGCATGTATTTTGAAACGTTCTTTATAGTTTCTATTACCAAAGTTACCTACAGCATGTCCTATGTGATGGGACCACACCCGTAATCCAGCAAAGGCTCTCACCACCAACGCCACAGTTTACGTGCCTCTGCAAAACCCGAACAGTTCCCTCAGTTTCTCGGCTGTCCAATCGGCAAATTGTGTTTGACTGCAAACGGGTGCATGACTGCACCTGCATTTGGCGAACGCACAATCGCATGCGAAGCCCTCAAACCTGCCTGTCAAGTGCCCACACACTAAAGGGAAGAGCGAAATCGATGGCTGTGCATGAACTTGTATGGAAACGCAGATGCAGTCGTGCGCGTATTTGATATCAAACATGATTGGATGGCCGATTGGATGGCCAGAAAACTGAGGGAACTGCTCGGGTTTTTGTAGATGTGCTTTATATGCGGAATTGAAGGCGCGAGTCGCTGTCGGATTACGGGGTGTAATCCCATCACATGGACATACTTTATAAACTGTATGGCATAGCTCGTAGGACTAGTTAACACTAGTCCGAGACGGTGCACAAAAGTAAGCGCGGATATCAGAAGGCAATTGGAGTCGGACACAGCGGACTGTATTCGATGGGCTATAAGAAGACGTGGACGGATGAAGCGAGAAAAGAGCGAACACGTGAGCGCAGGAACTTACAAGGCGGTCGAGTGCCGAGCCGGTTGTGAGGAAGAGTAAAACAAGAAGGAATAAGGTACAATCGGTCAACAATTAAATTGTACATGAACGATAGCAGTTCTTTTTGGGCGCTACAGAGCTCCCTCCTAGAAGGCTGAACATAGAAGTCTTCGATTTCGAGAAGGACTATTGAATCGAGGTTCGTAAGGCAAAATATGTGCCGAGTAAAAATGAATGAGCGTTCGTGTCAAATGGTGGTTCGCAGGAAGTCGGAGTCCGCTGTGCCGTTTGTGATTTGTTATTTATTGATTGCAGGGCGGGGTACATTGTGGCGAGCCGTTGGAGCAGGCTTGTCGGACTACAAAAAAGACTGGCTAGCCCAGAAAAAGACCGACAGGACCTCAACCTCCGCTGCTACTAAACGGTGCGCTTGGGATTGGTCTGTCCCCCCGCCGCACCCCACCCCGCGTCAAAATGACCGTCGTCCCACGGAGAAGCGACCCTCGTCCCGCGAAGAAGCGACACTCGTCCGGCGGAGAAACCACTCTCGTTCCGCGAAGAAGCGAAACTCATCCCGTGGAGAAGCGACACTCGTCCTACGGGAAAACGACCAGGGTTCGCTTCAGGGTCCTGAACAACATGCCAGGTGTGGGCCAGTCAATCGAAAGGGAGGGTTGGGGCATGTAGAGACGAGAAAATAGAAAAACATGCGCAAAAAACGCCAAAAATGAAGGAATGATCTGCATGTTTACATTTTTTGGTTTATAAATATCTTTTAAAACGTTTTTCTGAGGTTTTTGCTACTTTCGTTTGTTTTCAAAACGTTATTCGATCAAAAACTGGGCAGATATATACAATATCTACAAAGCTAAACGTACATACACTGTGCATATTCGGAGAAAAGAACCGGCTTACGCACCTCCCGACGACGGCGGTTGGTCGTGGGAGGTAACGGGCTAGATTCGGGAGATCTCAGGACGGATAATGCTTTTAGACCGAGATCGTGGTCTGGTTGAACTGCAATAGGACTCTGTAAGTTGGTGCGGTGAGTTGTGACGTCGTAGGAAGCACTACTAAACGAAGTGGGCGAGGTGGTTTCTTCCATAAAGGCGGGTTTTAGACGGTCGCTGGTGACGACTTCGCGTCGACCACCGCGGTCAATTTTGCATGTCTTACTCGCACGGTGTAGCACTTTAAAAAGTCCTATGTACGGCGACTGAAGAGGCTGTCGAAGACCGTCTGCGCGAAGAAGGAAGTGTGAACACGTAGACAGCTTCTCGGGCACGTACACTGGTGTCTTCTGCGATCGAGGAGCGGGTGGACGCAGCTCACTTATCTGGTGAGCCAATCGATCGTTGTAAGTTCCGTAGTCAAAAGTGGAAGTAGTTGGAGCCGGTGCTATCAGCTGTCTGGGTAGCCGCAGCGTGCAACCGTGGACTAGCTGCGCTGGTGTGGCGTCGAAATCGGTTTTAACCGTGTTTCTTAAGCCTAAGAGAACGAGGGGCAGCGTTTCAGACCATGAAGCATCTGCGTGCGCACGTAGCGCTGCCTTCAACTGGCGATGAAAACGCTCCACCATGCCGTTAGAGGCCGGATGCTTCGCCGTCGTCTGAACGTGGCGACAACCTAAATACTTAAGCAACGTGGCAAATGTGGAAGAGAAATGTGACCCTCGATCGGTGGTCACAATGGCAGCACAGCCGTATTGAGCTACCCATCGCTCCAGAAAAGCTTTCGCTATCATTTCCGAAGAGCAGTTAGGTATGGGAATAGCTTCTGGCCACCTAGGGAACCGATCGACACAAGTCAGTAGATACACAGAGCCTTTCGAAGGCGGCAGAGGACCTACGAGGTCGACGTGAACGTGATGAAAACGTACGTCTGGCGTGGGAAAGGTGCCTTATGGGCTTCTTGTGTGCTTGTGCACCTTCGCGCGTTGACACGGAAGGCAAGCAGCTGCCAAAGTACGGACGTCCCGATTAACATTGCGCCAAACGAATCGTGCGGTTACGAGTTTAACCGATGCACGAACGCCTGGATAAGACAAGCTGTGCAACGTGTCAAACACGGTCTGCCGAAACTCGCGTGGGACGACTGGGCGCGGCATGCCCAGCGATAAATCACGAAGTATAGTGCCGTCCGATGATGTCAGCGGAACGGGTCGTATATCCAGTGAGGGAGATCTGCGTAGTAGATCAACCTCAGGATCGTTGAGTTGTGCTGTGGCCATGGCTGCCAAGTCGATAGCAGTGCCGGCGTCAGCGGAGATAGCTTGAATGCGGGAAAGCGCATCGGCGACGGCGTTGTGCACACCTGAGACATGCCGTATATCGGTCGGAAACTGAGCGATATAGTCAAAGGGGCGCGACTCTCTGGGAGAGTATCGGTCGGTAGTCGAGCCGAACACGTAAGTCATGGGTTTGTGGTCGGTGAAGACGACAAAGGAGCGGCCTTCTAGGACGTGTTGAAAGTCACGTATCGCTAGGTATACGGCTAGTAGTTCTCTACCGAACGTGCTGTAGCGAGATTCGGTAGGTTGTAGGCGTTTGGAGCAAAACGCTAAGGGCTGTCACGTGTCAGCTACTTGTTGCTGCAAAACAGCGCCGACTGCAACGTCCGAGGCGTCAGTGCTGAGAGACAGTGAGGCGGCCGGATCGTGATGCGCTATAGAAGCTATGTTGGCGATAGCCTTTCAGCGACTTAAAAGCAGCGCGTGCTGCGGTAGGAAATTCGAATTTCTTGAGTTTCCCTCGGAGAAGGTCCGTGAGGGGCTGCATCAGCGAGGCGCCGTTGGGTATAAACCGACGGTAAAAGTTGACAAGGCCATCAAAACGCCTGGGCTGTTTGAAAGAATGAGGCTCGGGGTAGTCGATGATGGCTTGAATTTTATTCTGCAGTGGCACGACGCCTGCAGAGGAGGTACGATGGCCAAGGAAGTTTACTGAGCCAACACCAAACGAACACTTTTCTGCGTTGATCGTCACCCCGTGTTGAGATAAACGATCAAAAAGTGTTCGTACGTGGCGCATGTGCTCTTCTCGTAAGGAGCTCGCGATTAAAATGTCATCGAGATACGCGTAAGCGAAGTCTAAGCCGCGACAAACTTGGTTGATGAAGCACTGAAAAGTCCGTGCGGCATTCTTTAGACCAAATGACATGCGCAGAAATTCTAACAAACCAGATGGAGTCGTCACGGCAGTTTTAGCGATGTCCGCTTCGGCTACCGGAATTTGGTTGTATGCGCGTACCAAGTCGATTTGGCTGAAGATAATTTTACCTGCCAAACTGGTGGTGAGATCCATTATGTGTGGGATCGGATAGCGATCAGGCGTGGTAACCGTATTCAAGGTTCGATAGTCGCCGCAAGGACGCCAGTCTCCCATGACCTTCTTCGGGACCATGTGCAGAGGTGACGCTCATCGGCTGTTGGACAGTCTGACGATACCGAGCTGAAGCCTATGGTCGAATTCAGTTCGTGCTGCACGTAATTTGTCAGGAGCAAGCCATCTTGGTCGTGCGCTAACTGGCTGACCACGAGTGACTGTATAATGAGCGACCTCTGTCGTGACTGGCGGAAGCTCTGCAGCTGGTCGTACCAGTCGCGGGTATTCAGACAGTAGGTTCGCATGATCTGATGGTACATCGGCGATTCGAAAAACGGGACTGATTATCGGGGCGTCTGTAATAACGCCTTCAACCCCCAGTTTAGTACGGTCGTCTAAAAGTCTGTAACGACCAGCATCAACAAGCAACCCAAAATGTCGGAGGAAGTCGATACCGATAATTGCGAAGGGTACAGACGCAACCATGAAGATCTACTTAAAATCTCGGCGAAGATTGAGATTCAGGTTCATCATGCACTGACCGAATGAAGCTATCGGAGAAGCGTTGGCCGCACGCAAATTGTATGTAGGCTCTGAGTGCCTGTCGTTAGCGCTCGCTGGGATGACGCTGACTTCCGCTCCCGTGTCGATGAGGAACGTAACGGAAGAACGTCGATCCTTAACATAAAACAGGCAATTTGCTTGGTTATTGACTGCTATGTTTGTGGTGCTGGTATGCGGGTTATTCGCTTTCCCTGAAGCAGCTGGGTCGTGCCTAATGCAGGGAGCCCGAAAACCTCTAGCTCTTCCACCGTATTGGCGGTGATACCAACATACTTCTTCGACGGGTTTGACATTATCTGACTGAGAACGTTCAGGGAAAATGTTGTGCTTTCGTGCCGAACGAGACGTACTCGGTGCAGGTACAGACGAGCCGCAATGGACCGTAGCCAAAACATGGTCAGCATTTGACCGTGGCACCCGATGCTTCGAATCCTTCATTGCGGCTATCCTGCTGCGAAGTAGTGCAATTTCCTCGTCTTTAGGGTCAGATCGGTCTGACGACTGGGAGCAAATATAGGATTCGGTTTTCATCGGTGAGAATACGTCACCGGAGCTACTGGTCGTCTGCTGCGGAAAACGTTCGAACGCAGCGTCTGCTTTGGTAGCTAATTCTTTCAGAGGTGTATCTATAAACATGGACAGCAATACCGGCAATGACTCTGGGAGACGTGCAAACCACAGCTCCTTTATCCCTTCTTCCATCAAGAATAAGGGACCAGCGATGCGCTGAAGTTCGCAGAGCAACGCCGACGGCTTGAGATCTGCCAGCTTGAGACCACTGAGCTGTTCACATGAAGTTCGTGCGCTGGGTCGTAACCCCCTTTAAAATCGCTTGCTTCATAGTTTCATACTTTGCCTTAATCGATGAGCAGATTAGAATGTCCTCAATCAGCATCACAACCGACGAAGGAAGTCGTGTTACGAGCTGATTGTACCTCGGACGATCCGGCGTAATGCCCTTATATTCCAGTTCGATCTCGAATGTCGTAAACAAAACCTCTGGGCTGTGTTCCATAAAAATTGGAACAGTTAATACTAGTCCGAGACGGTGCGCGAAAGTAAGCGCGGATATCAGAAGGCAATTAGAGTCGGACACAGCGGACTGTATTCGATGGGCTATAAGAAGACGTGGACGGATGAAGCGAGAAAAGAGCGAACACGTGAGCGCAGAAACTTACAAGGCGGTCGAGTGCCGAGCCGGTTGTGAGGAAGAGTAAAACAAGAAGGAATAAGGTACAAACGGTTAACAATCAAATTGTACATGAACGATAGCAGTACTTTTTGGGTGCTACAAGCTTCACATGCCAGATAAATGAACTGAAGTTGAAACTGCATGGAAAGGAGAACTCCATTTGTGATTTATAAAATAGCATCAGCATTCTTTTGGATGTGTCAATGTTTGAATCACAACTGATAGGATAAAAGTTTGCTCCTTTTCTCCGTTTCAATGAGTTCAACGTTATGATAATCGTAGATGTCCTATTTGATTTTCTGAGAATAATTATTCGTGACTTGAAGATACATTTTACAGAGAAATTTCCAGATCGTCACCTTGCACAGAATCCATTTGATTGCAATCTTGCTGATACTCCGGTTGCACTAGTTTGAGCTAGCAGGGTTGCATGAAAATGACTTTTTGAAAGAGAAGCACAAAGAAGGAAGACTTGATGGATTTTATCGCTCCGTACGTGATATTGATGTTCCGGAACTAAAAAGGTTTGCTACTTGTATGACATCAGTCTTTGAAACAAGCTTTGTCTGTGGGCAAACATTCTCAAAAATGAGGTGGGGGAAGTCAATACATCGAACGAGACTGATGGATGGATATATGGCTGCAGACATTCTAAACCCACCATTGGTCATATTCCGAAAGCCAAAGTACAGTTTCTTCTCACTAATCCTTTTGTTGCCTAGTTCCTTCCATCCGGATCTGAGCACACGATGTCCGAAATAACCAGCTTTTGTGTTCATCGCCCCCATTGATAAATTTTTAGGTAAGAATAGCTTTTTCAGATTCTACACCACTTAGCCATGTTTATCATGATATAAGGAAATAAGAAATATGTAGAAATCCAATCCGACCCGCGATTGTCATTTGATTGGTTATCCGGCCCGCAGTGGAAAATGTTTTGTGGCCCCAGCCTAGATCACCGGATTGCTCTTCACAAACTTCGGAGCTATGGAATCGATGACCCTATCCTGGGCCGGATTCATTCATTCCTACACCAACGACGCTTGAATGTACGGGTTCATAGCACCGTGTACGACTAGGTAGGGGTTCACTGTGACGTTCCCCAAATCTCGGTACTAGGATCACGGCTATGCCACTGTTCATAAACGACCTCACCGAAGTGCCGACGCCGAAGTTTCTACTTTGCGGACTATCCCGATAGTTGAGGGGTAATCAAACGTGTGCATGACCACATAGCACTGCAAGCTGATCTCGACTGAGCTTACAAGTTGTCGGCTCAGAACATGCTTGAATTTAACTCTGCCAAGTGCAAACTAATGCGCATACGCCACCAGAGCAGCTGCCAATATCGACTGGACGAACATGTCCTGCAGTGCGCTTCTCATGTTCGTACGGGACTATCTCGTATGCTAAAACAGGCTAAAAAGGTGGTTAAAAAGGTCAGTGAATACTTGGGCCTACTTCGAATGGCGTTTGGCTGGTTTGATCCTACCTTCTTTCCGTAAACGCGCAACGCTTACGAGAGGCCACAAGTAGAATACGCCATTCAAGTGTTGCACCCCTGAAAAAATATCTCACTGCTCCTGAGAAGCCCCAACGGAGGGCGGCAAACAATATGAAGAAACCGCTCCACCTCCTTTACCAGTGTAGAAATAAAACTAGGAGTTTTCAGTGAACAATATCCTCTTCTGCGAGGTGATCTCATAGTGGTGCATCAGATCCTCATACCGACCCTTATTGAACCTCAGCCCGAACACCTCACTGATAGGCCATCACTTGAAGTTGGCCGGCTAGAATGCCACTGGAAGGTTTTCTCATTTCGTGTGTCCCAGCTGCGGAACTTACTTCCTACGTTGCCCAAATTAAAAATTCGACTTGATGACGCATTACACCATCTGCACCAGATGATTTAACTCAAGTTAGTTGGACACGCGACAACGTAACCGGCCTTTGTGTACACGTGAAATCTGCGGTAAATCCACAGCTAGTCGACTTTCCGTTTTGAGATATCAAGTTTTGATCGTGCCCTTAATTTACGGAAAACTGTTAAGCGCTTGTATTTATATCCGTGATAAATCCATAGTTTCGTTCTTCAGACGATTGCATTTAGTATTCGGCCCACCTACCTCATTCATAACACGATGTTGTTAAATTGCAAAATGTAAATGCAAGTTACAAGTGCGATTTTTAGAAAATAGACGCTTTTTTGAGGCGGGAAGAGCGAGCGCCAAGCGTGCGAGCACTAGAGCACGGTCGAAATCTAGGTAAGCACTCCAAACTGATCGGCAGACTTGGACAGAGGTGAACCTTGTGTAGCTGACGACAATATGGTCAGTTTGGGTCAAGGTCATTGAGCGATTCGGTGGGTGCCACGTGACGCAGTGTGAACGTTTGTACCGGAACGTAGTGCTGCTCACGTCTGTTCAGCGCGCATCGACCCCGAAGCGAGCTCCTAGCTGTCGTTCACAGCCTGAAAGAAGACGCAAGTGGACATTCGATGCCCCAGCAACACTGCCGATGTCAGTAATTTTCGTCATGCGGAGTAGAGATGAAAGCTCATGATAGGAATCGTCCTTGATACTCTCCGAACAGCAGTCAGTAGGGAGATAAACGGAAACGATGGAAAGGCACCTTGCTTCAAACGGTGATTATAAACCCCAAAGTAAGTCCGGAGTCTAACCGCACACATGCGGCTGTTCACTGACATCCAGTAGAGTAGTTTGCCTTTAGCATGTATGCCGCGGGAAATCTCAACACCATGAATACCTTGAGTCATAGATGCAGTATCGCCAGGGACACGAAGATTGAAGTCATTGTTCGACGATTCGGAACCTAGGCATCGGACATAAGTCATAATTCTATTATTTCGTATCCACGTTTCGGAGAGGGCACACTTAAATAACACGAGAGGGGGAGAATGAGAGTTGGTGTTATCTATTGGAAGATCTCACCCAGAGGGCGGATGTCAAAGAAACTAATGCGAATTTGAGTGACAAGAAAATAAAGGTGACCAAAATGGATGTGATTTGTTTACGCAGAAGTTACACAGATGTCGTGTAAGGAAGTAAATCCCTAGGCGAGCAGCCGATACCGATCCAAAGAATGGCAGGTGAGCCGCACTCTGCCGCATAGACTGGACGAACATGCAGGCAACTGAGTGAATCGGCCAATCAGCACAAGGGTGGCATTGCTTGACTGGTCGTGAGTTTGATACACCGTTCACTAATGTTCGAGTTGACCATTATATTGGATAGTGTGATTAGTCAAGATACATCGCTTCCTCTCTGCTCGTAGGAAACCGAACCTTTCTCTTTCCTGTGGGCGCCAGTGGCCTTGAGTTCGGAACAATAGCCAACCGCCAAAGCAAGAGAGGGACGACCAATTCAGCTGGCGACGGAGTGAACCCTAATCACAATGTCTGTATCGGTTGATTATCTCAAGGCCATATTACGGCAGGAACAAGCACAATTTGAGGTGTCCCAACTCAGGCTGATGAAAACTCTTGCTTGTCAACTGTCAAGCCACACCGGTTCACAGTCTAATCGTCAAGCAGCTCGCATCGGTAGACGCCATTACCAATAGTATTGTCGAATTTTCATTCGATCCTGATGCCAACAGCACCATTGAATCCTGGTTCAGGTGTTACGAAAATGTGTCCCGCGTAGAACTTGGGGAACTTCACGGCGGATGAAAAATGAGATTGCAGTTATGGAAGCTTAGATCAGCACAGCATTTCAGGTATATCACTTTTATCTTGCCGAAGAATGCCCAAAATTGTGCTTTTGATGAGACGGTTAAATGTTTGTGCCAAATATTTGGGAGCAGCCGTCCATTTTCAACAAGCGATTTCAATGTCTGGAAATTGCCAAGATGGGCGCTGACGACTACGTTACTTACGTTGGTATCGTTAATCGCGAGTGTAAAAAGTCCATCACGCTTGATCAGCACAAATGTCTAACTTTTATCTGTGGCCTACGTTCCCCACGGGATGCAGAGATTCGCACCAGTCTGCTGAGCAGATATGAACCGGACCCGCAATTGACCATCCACACTGTTGTGTATTCTGTCAGCATTCTTGACCTAGTCTAAACAGACAGGTGCACACAACCCCAGACACACACACACACACACACAAAGCGTCCAATTCTCCTATTCCCTACCGGTTCATCATTCTCCTTGTGACACTTTTATGTACTCACCCAGTTAGACATTGAGCAGATTACAGCAGTCCGTTTATCAGAATGACCTTTTAACTTGCTCGTGCATTTTGACCTTACGTATACAACACTGGCGTCGCGTCTTACGAACTTACGCCATGGAATTAAACCCTCCTACAGTTTACTGGTCTGATCCGACCTTACGTCCTACCGAAAGTGCATGGGCCCAGTGGAAAACCTCGTTTACAAACTATCTTGACCTACTACCTGCGGCTGCCAACTACACTGAAGGCCAGAAACTGAAGCTACTCAGACACCTACTCGGTGATGAGGGACAACGTCAATTTGATGCTTTGGAGCTGCAGTCACAAGATACCTTAACGAAAGCGCTAGAGGTGCTGGACAAGTCATGGGGACAGCGTACAAATCTCCTCATGGCTCGCCTCAAATTCGGCCGACTTACACAGGAACCATCGGAAACTCTAGACGGTTTCGTTGGTCGCCTGATTCGCGGTGTACGACCCTGCGAGTATTCAACCATATATAGAAATAGAATCGAGGGCGTAATGCTAGTGCAGCAGTTGATTAGTGGTATCACCAACAACCGAATTCGGGAATGCCTACTTTCCGAAGACGCTTCCAAATTGACTTGGGATAAGGCTGTGGAATTGGCTCGCCTCAAAACATGTACGGCCGAACAGTTGCGATGTTTCGCCACCCACGCAGACATACAGGAGGTTGCCAAGATCCATCGCTCGCCAACCGAATTCCAATCCCCACAGAAATGCTTCCGCTGGGGCAGCCTACAGCATAAAGCCAATTTTATCATGTGCCCTGCCTTAGAAATGGATTGTAAAAGGTGCGGTAAGCGTGGACATTTTGCTCGTTGTTGTCGTTCAGCACGCATTTCTCAGTTGAATCCTACAGATTCCGTTTCTAGTCAGCAGTTACAGTTCTCTGGAAATGTATTTTCCATGGATAACACAGGCACTGTATCTAACTATCGTTCCAATTGTCCAGAGCCTAAACTACCTATGCCTGACAATCGTACTGTTACTGTTATTGCACACGATAGAATAACACATGTTGACATGGAACTTGATTCAGCCTCTCCTATCACTATAGTACCGAGTAGTTTTTATGACATTCACCTACATTACATGTCTATACATCCTTCAGCCTATCGATTTGACAGTTATACAAAGGCCCCGATAGAAATATGAGGATTTGTGGTGATTGTGTTGCAACTTGGGGCCGTAAAATCATCAGTTACTGTGTACGTTACCCGCGGACATAACCGTCCCTTACTCGGACGCAACGCTATGGTTGCACTGGGAGTCACGCCGTCCCTAGCTGTATGCGTATCATGGCAATTAACCTATCAGACCTACAGATACAGTACCCGAAATTATTTGAACAAACAATAGGGCGCGCTACGTCTTCCGTTCACCGCATATGTCTGAAGCAGGATGCTAAACCGGTAGCTATTGCTCATCCACGTCCAATTCCTTTGGCCAGAAGAGAGGCTGTTTCGTCAGCATTACGGCAGATGATTGCAGATGATCTCATTGAACCCATTAACTGTTCTGAATGGGTCCACCCTTTGGTTACAGTCCTCAAGAAGGACGGTAAAGTAAGAATATGCAATGATCTGCAGGCCCTAAATCGGCAAATGGTGGTAGAAAAGTTTGTGCTTCCAACCGCTGATGAACTAATAGTTAAACTAGCTGGCGCCCGATACTTTTCAAAATTGGACCTTAGGAAGGCTTTCTTTCACATGCCTCTAATTAAGGAGTCAAGACCGCTGACCGCATTTCTCACTATGGACGGACTCTTTCAGTACAAAGTCTTGCCAATGGGCTTGAGTTCAGCCCCAGCAACTTGGCAAAAGTTTATGGTTCACTCATTTGCCAATTTACCTGGTCAAATAGTATACATGGACGACATCTGTGTATTCGGTAGGACTCCAGAAGAACATGATTCACGACTGCATGTTGTATTACGTCGACTACATGATCTTAACCTCAGATTAAACCTCGAGAAGTGCAAATTTAATGCTAGTGAGATCGAGTTCCTGGGCCACATTATAACAAATGACGGTATGAAGCCGAGTTTTGAAAACGCACGCGTCATCACCGAGGCTCCTTGCCCACAGAACTCCACTGAAATAAAGCATTTTCTAGGTATGTGTTCTTACAACCTACGTTACCTGCAGGATTTCACGAATATTGCTGAGCCACTGCGTGAACTGACAAAGGAGAAAAGTGTATTTGTTTGGGGTCCACCCCAACAAAAGGCATTTGACGAGATAAAACGCCGCATTGCTTCCACACCAGTTATGGCGATTTTCGACGAGATCTGCCCAACGATTGTCTCTACTGATGCATCAAACATTGGGCTGGGGGCTATACTATCTCAAATTCAAAATGGGCATGAAAGAGTTATTGCATACGCTTCCAGAAAATTGTCGGCAGCGGAGCTTTCTTACTCTGCCGGGGAAAAAGAAGCCCTTGCCTGTGTTTGGGCCTGTGAGAAGTGGAATTTGTTCTTGTTCGGAAGACCCCTCACTCTTCGTACAGACCAAGCAGCAGTAACTAGTTTACTTACTCGAGGAACAAATGGCATCAGGCCACTTCGGATACATCGCTGGTATGCACGATTGTTAACATACGATTTTCAAATTGAATTCCGTCCCGGACGCGAAAATCAGGTAGCGGATGGGCTCTCTCGACTGCCCCTCAACGAAACTGAAAATAATGAGGATGATAATGAGAGCTTAATGGTGTCTTCCCTGAGTAATGAACCAATCTCAGCCCTGACTAAGGAAGAACTCCAGAAGGCGACTCAGGAAGATGAGACACTTTGCCACGTTCAGGGGTTTCTGCTAAACGGTTGGCCACAAAATAACAAGATCACAGGCGAGGTTCGTCCGTACTACGTGTTGCGTCACGAACTTTCATTTATAGATGGATGCTTAATGCGTGGCGAGAAATTTGTGGCTCCTCGGAATTTGATACAAAAGATCATGCTATGTGCTCACGAGAGCCATGCTGGTATCGTTCGTACGAAGCGCAAGGTTGACGCATACTTCTGGTGGCCCTAAATGACACGCGAAATAGAAAAACTTGTTCATGACTGCTCTTCATGTCAAAGGGCAGACAAGAGTTCAAGGCCGGTTTCATCCCCTATACAACCCATTAACTATCCTATGCGACCGTGGGCCAAGATAGCTGTTGACATCATGGGTCCATTTAGCTCAGCGCCTCAGCATCAAAGGAACTGTTTGGTGGCGACCTATTTTTACAGTAAGTAGCCGGAAGTCCATTGGTGTGGAGAGGTGACTACTGCCAGCATTATTCGATGGCTGAAATATATGTTTTCCCGTTTCGGATTACCAGAGTAGATAGTGACGGAAAACGGGCCGCAGTTTACAAGCCACGAGTTTCATTCGTTCCTTCAACTTCACGCTATCCGGCACTCACATACAACGCAATACAATACAGCGGCAAATGGCATGGTAGAGCGGTTCAATCGATATTTGAAAGAGAGTATTCAAACTATTCGCTTATCTGGTACAGGTTGGGAGGATGCAGTACTACCGTAAGTTTGAGAAGTCTTTCGTTTTTGCTCAGTCGCCGCGCTGGTCAGGGGTAGATTGGAACGCACTAATTTGCCGACCCACCAATGGCATGTAAGTCTACTGTATTTACTCACCCACGCATGTCTGGGGGTGTGAATACGACGTGAGGACGCATATCGGTGCATGTGTCCTTGAAATATGTTGATGACCCTCGACGATTTCGACACCGGCCAGTTCAGATTGGGTCGATGCGGACGTTTTTGGCTGGTGGTTTGCAACATCTCGACAGCAGTGCATAATGCACTGGCTACCGTGTTCAAATGTTGGTGGCGCTTCGACAATTGCTTAATGTTATCCCAGCAAATGATAAAAGGGTTAGTGACAACGCTGTTGTAGACTGAATGTTACCTTCACATAAACCACCTTAGCAAAATAAGAATTCATAACAATTAGGCGGTGAAAATATGAGATGCTACTTCTGCATAAATGAGTCCGGAACAATGTCTACCAGCTACTGGAGGCTCATCGGATCTATTTGCAAGTGCGCGGCCGCCTAAGGAGTTAATTCCAGCAGAATACAGAAATAAAAAGAAAGCTGAGTGCAGTGGCTTTTGAACAGATTTTATCAAATCTCATTTTATTCCATCAGCTTGGACAAT
>OX104064.1:157156043-157215859 GCA_944474145.2 Dicrocoelium dendriticum | reverse complement strand
TAGGCTCTGAGTGCTTGTCGTTAGCGCTCGTTGGGATGACTCTGACTTCCGCTCCCGTGTCGATGAGGAACGTAATGGAAGAACGTCGATCCTTAAGATAAAACAGGTGAGTTGCTTGGTTATTGACTGATGCGTTTGTCGTGCTAGTAGGCAGGCTATTCGCTTTCCCTGAAGCAGCTGGGTCGTGTCCAATGCAGGGAGCCGGACAACGTCTAGCTCTTCCACCGTATTGGCGGTGATACCAACATGCTTCTTCGACGGGTTTGGTATTATCTGACTGAGAACGTGCAGGGAAAATGTTGCGCTTTCGTGCCGAACGAGACGTACTCGGTGCAGGTACAGACGAGCCGCAATGAACGGTAGCCAAAACATGGTCAGCATTTGACCGTGGCATACGCGGCTTCGAATCCTTCATTGCGGCTATCCTGCTGCGAAGTAGCGCAATTTCCTCCTCTTTAGTGTCATATCGGCCTGACGACTGGGAGAAAATAGGGGATTCGATTTTCATCGGTGAGAATACGTCTGCTGCGGAAAACGTTCAAACGCAGCGTCTGCTTTGGTAACTAATTCTTTCAGGGGTGCATTTATAAACATGGACAGCATTACCGACAATGGCTCTGGGAGATGTGCAAACCACAGCTCCTTTATCCCTTCTTCGCTCAAGAATAACGGACCAGCGATGCGCTGAAGTTCGCGGAGCAACGCCGACGGCTTGCGATCTCCAAGCTTGAGACCATTGAGCTGTACAAATCGAGTTCGTGCGCTGGGTCGTACCTCTCTCAAAATCGCTTGCTTCATCGTTTCGTACTTTGCCTCATTCGATGAGCAGAGTAGAATGTCCTCAATCAACGTCACACCGGACGAAGGAAGGCGTGTGACGAGCTGATTGTACGTCGGACGGTCCGCCGTAATGTCCTTGTTTTCCAGTTCGATCTCGAATATCGTAAACCAAACTTCTGGGCTGTGTTCCATAAAAATTGGAACAGCTAAATTAAACATGTTTACGCTGCGAAACGACACAGCTGCCACCCTAGAAATGAGTCGAAAAGATAAAGGATGAAGAAACGCACGACAAAAGTACTAAAATCACAAAAGAAACAAATGAATACAGGAATATAATAGAGAAAAAGGAACGAACTCATCGAGAAATACAAAGGAGGAAAAAAGTTGAATTCGCGCGTGCGAATCGGGGTCACCAATTTGTAGGACTAGTTAATACTAGTCGGAGACGGTTCGAGAAATTAAGCACGGATATCAGAAGGTAATTGGAGTCGGACACAGAGGACTGTATTCGATGGGCTACAAGAAAACGTGGACGGATGAAGCGAGAAAAGAGCGAACAAGTGAGCGCAGGAACTTACAAGGCGGTCGAGTGTCGAGCCGGTTGTAAGGAAGAGGAAAACAAGAAGGAATAATGTACAATCGGTCAACAATTAAATTGCACATGAACGATAGCAGTTCTTTTTGGGCGTTACAATCTTCACATGCCAGATTAATGAACTAAAGTTGAAATTGCAGGGAAAGGAGAACTCCATTTGTGATTTATAAAATAACATCAGCATTTTTTGGAGCTGTCATTGCTTGAATCACAACTGCTGAGAAAAGTTTGCTCCTTTTCACCGTTTCAATGAGTTCAACGTTATGATAATCGTAGATGTCTCACTTGATTTTCTGAGAATAATTATTCGTGACTTGAGGATACGTTTTACAGAGAAATTTCCAGATCATCACCTTGTACAGAATCCATTTGATTGCAACCTTGCTGATACTCCGGTTGCGCTAGTTTGAGCTATCAGAGTTGCATGTATATGACTTGTTGAAAGAGAAGCACCAAGAAAGAAGACTTGCTGGATTTTATCGCTCCGTACTTGAGATTGATGTTCCGGAACTAAAAGGTTTGCTACTTGCATGACATCAGTCTTTGAAACAAGTTTTGTCTGTGGGCAAATATTCTCAAAAATGAGGTATGGGAAGTCAATACATCAACCGAGACTGGTGGATGGATATATGGCTGCAGACATTCCAAACCCACCATTGGTCATTTTCCGAAAGTCAAAGTACAGTTTCTTCTCACTAATCCTTTTGTTGCCTTGTGCCTTCCATCCGGATCTGAGCACAAGATGTCTGAAATAACCAGCTTTTGTGTTCATCGCCCCCATTGATAAATTTTTAGGTAAGAATAGCTTTTTCCAATTCGACACCACTTAGCCATGTATATCATGATATAAGGAGATAAGAAATATGTAGAAATCTAATCCGACCCGCAGCTGTCATTTGATTGGTTATCCGGCCCGCAGTGAAAAATGTTTGGTGGCCCCAGCCTAGATCACAGGATTGCTCTTCACAAACGTCGGAGCTATGGCATCGATGACCCTGTCCTGGGCCGGATTCACTCATTCCTACACCAACGACGCTTGAATGTACGGGTTCATAGCACCCTGTACGACTAGGTAGGGGTTCACTGTGACGTTCCCCAAATCTCGGTACTAGGATCACGGCTATGCCACTGTTCATAAAAGACCTCACCGGAGTGCCGACGCCGAAGTTTCTACTCTGCGGACTATCCCAATAGTTGAGGGGTAACCAAACGTATGCATGACCACATAGCACTGTAAGTTGATCTCGACTGAGCTTACAAGTTGTCGGCTCAGAACATGCTTGAATTTAGCTCTGCCAAGTGCAAACTAATGCACATAGGCCACCAGAGCAGCTGCCAATATCGACTGAAGAACATGTCCTGCAGTGCGCTTCTCAAGTTTGTACGGGACTATCTGATATGCTAAAACAGGTTAAAAAGGTGGTTAAAAAGTCAGTGAATACTTGGGCCTACTGCGAATGGCGTTTGGCTGGTTTGATCCACCCTTCTTTCCGTAAACGCGCAACGCTTACGAGAAGCCAAAAGTAGAATACGCCATTCAGGTGTTGCACCCCTGGAAAAAACCTACTCACTGCTCCTGAGAAGCCCCAATGGAGGGCGGCAAATAATATGAAGAAATCGCTCCCCCTCCTCTACCAGTGTAGACAAAAAACTAGGAGTTTTCAGTGGATAACATCGTCTTCTGCGAGGTGATCTCATAGTGGTGTATCAGGTCCTCATACCGACCCTTATTGAACCTCAGCCCGAACATCTCACTGATAGGCCATCACTTGAAGTTGGCCGGCTAGAATGCCACTGGAAGGTTTTCTCATTTCGTGTGTCCCAGCTGCGGAACTTACTTCCTACGTTGCCCAAATTAAGGACTCGACTTGATGACGCATTGCACCATCTGCACCAGATGATTTAACTCACGTTAGTTGGACACGCGACAACGTAACCAGCCTTTGTGTACACGTGAAATCTGCGGTAAATCCACAGCTAGGCGACTTTCCGTTTTGAGATATCAAGTTTTGATCCACCCTTTATTTACGGAAAACTGTTAAGCGCTTGTATTTATATCCGTGATAAATCCATAGTTTCATTCTTCAGACGATTGCATTTAGCATTCGGCCCACCTTCCTCATTCATAACATGATATTGTTGAATTGCGGAATGCAAATGCAAGTTACAAGTGCGATTTTTAAAAAATAGACGCTTCTTTGAGGCGGGAAGAGCGAGCGCCAAGCGTGTGAGCACTAGACCACGGTCGAAATCTAGGTAAGCACTCCAAACTGATCGGCAGACTTGGACAGAGGTGAACCTTGTGTAGCTGATGGCAATATGGTCAATTTGGGTCCAGGTCATTGAGCGATTCGGTGGGTGCCACGTGACGCAGTGTGAACGTTTGTACCGGAACGTAGTGCTGCTCACATAAGGATTGTGGTCGGCACATAGTTGCATGAATCGATCACCATCGTCTATTCAGCAAGCATCGACCCCGAAGCGAGCTCCTAGCTGTCGTTCACAGCCTGAAAGACGCAAGTGGACATTCAATTCCCCAGCAACAATGTCGATGTCAGTAATTTTCATCATGCGGAGTAGAGATGAAAGCCCATGATAGGAATCGTCCTTGATACTCTCCGAACAGCAGTCAGTAGCGACATAAACGGAAACGATGGAAAGGCACCTTGCTTCAAACGGTGATTATAAACTCCAAAGTAAGTCCGGAGTCTAACCGCACACATGCGTCTGTTCACTGACATCCAGTAGAGTAGTTTGACTTTAGCATGTATGCCGCGGGAAATCTCAACACCATGAATACCTTAAGTCATAGATGCAGTATCGCCAGCGACACGAAGATCGGAACCTAGGCATCGGAGATAAGTCATAATCCTATTATTTCGTATCCACGTTTCGGAGAGGGCACACTTAAATACCACGAGAGAGGGAGAATGAGAGTTAGTGTTATCTATTGGCCGATCTCACCCAGAGGGCGGATATCAAAAGAACTAATGCGAATTTGAGTAACAAGAAAATAAAGGTGACCAAAATGTATGTGATTTGTTCACGCAGAAGTTACACAGATGTCGTGTAAGGAAGGAAATCACTAGGCGAGCAGCCGATGCGTCGATACCGATCCAAAAAATGGCAGGTGAGCCGCACCCTCCCGCATAGACTGGACGAACATGCAGGTAACTGAGTGAATCGGCCAATCAACACAAGGGTGGCATTGTTTGACTGGTCGTGAGTTTGATACACCGTTCACTAATGTTCGAGTTGACCATTATATTGGATAGTGTGATTAGTCAAGACACATCGCTTCCTTTCTGCTCGTTCGAAACCGAACTTTTATCTTTCCTGGGGGGGCCAGTGACCTTGAGTTCGGAACAATAGCCAACCGCCAAATCAAGAGAGGGACGACCAATTCAGCTGGCGACGGAGTGAACCCTAATCACAATGTCTGTATCGGTTGATTATCTCAAGGTCATATTACGGCAGGAACAAACACAATTTGAGGTGTCCCAACTCAGGCTGATGAAAACTCTTACTCGTCAACTGTCAAGCCACACCGGTTCACAGTCTAATCGTCAAGCAGCTCGCATCGGTAGACGCCATTACCAACAGTATTGCCGAATTTTCATTCGACCTTGATGCTAACATCACCATTGAATCCTGGTTCAGGTGTTACAAAATGTGTTCCGCGTAGAACTTGGGGAACTTGACGGCGGATGAAAAATGAGATTACAGTTATGGAAGCTTAGATCAGCACAGCAATTCAGGTATATAAATTTTATCTTGCCGAAGAATGCCCAAAATTGTGCTTTTGATGAGACGGTTAAATGTTTGTGCCAAATATTTGGGAGCAGCCGTCCATTTTCAACAAGCGATTTCAATGTATGGAAATTGCCAAGATGGGCGCTGACGACTACGTCACTTACGTTGGCATCGTTAATCGCGAGTGTAAAAAATCCATTACGCTTGGTCAGCACAAATGTCTGACTTTTATCTGTGGCTTACGCTCCCCACGGGATGCAGAGATTCGCACCAGTCTGCTGAGCAAATATGAACCGGACCCGCAATTAACCATCCACACCAACACTACAAAATGTGAAGGATTGCTAGATTTCATGCATGAGACGCTTAAGTTGGAGAAGCAACAGGCAATCATCATTCCTAGTGTATTGAAAAACACTTCAAGGAAACTGCTTCCAGGTGAGACGGGCAGTGAAAATTCTAAGCCCCCGACTGTCTGTTGGAAATGTGGTGTATGGCATTTTGTTCGAGTATGTCCATTCCTGAAACACGTCTGCCAAAAGTGCCGTAGACGGGGCCACAAGGATATGCACAGTCGATCCGGACGGCTATGCAAACGAGCTAGACACTCTCGACCGAATTCAAAACGTTCACAAAAGATTCGGTAACTGTAGCACGGTTCAAATGGCTTACTCAGATGGACATTTGGCTCGTAGAAAGTACATAAGGGTCCACCTAAATGGACATCACGTATGTCTTCAGTTGGATACAGCCTAGAATATCGCAACTATCTCCCACAAAGCTTTGCGGTATATCCGGGCTCCACCCATCAACCCTTCAGTACATGTTGCATTCAATGCTTCTGGTGGTCAATTTAAGCTCATTGGTGAGCTACACTGTGCAATGGTTTTTGGGTGTGCCCGGGCAAACAACATCGTGTACATCACGGAGCTGCAGCATTTGAGTCTGCTTGGACTTGATTGGATCCGGAAACTTCACCTGTTCGACATTCCCTTGAGAGAAGTCTAAAACAACCTCCGCCTCGGACATACTAGGTCCTCTTCGGACGCGCATGATTCAAACAATAAGCTGATTGATCAGCTAGGAAGGCAATTCCCGTCAGTGTTTCAGAACGACTTGAACAGGTGTACAAGATCCAAAGCAAGCCTTAGCATTATAGACGTTGTCAAGCCGGTCTTCCGACCAAAAAGACCAGTACCATAGGCTGCTTTTGCAATTGTTTACGCCGAACTTAATCGTCTGGAACAAGGCGGCGTCATCCAATTTGTAAACTACTCAGCATGGGCAGCACCTGTTCTTGTTGTCAAAATGACTAGTCGAAGTGTTCGTATCTGTGCTGTCTACTCTACGGAATTGACTGCTGCTTTAAAAATGCACAAGCACCCTCTGCTAGTCGCAGAAGATTTACTTGTTAAGCTAAGCTAGATTTATCAGATGATTATATTCAAATTGAAGTTGACGAGTCATCAAGGGAGCTGTTGATGATCAATATGCATCGAGATCTTTACCAATTCAGCCGCTTGCCATTTGGTGTCGAATCATCTCTGGCCATCTTTCAACAAGAAGAACGCAGAAGGTCGTGTAGCTGTTGATAAAAGCAGTCCTGTCTTTTGCAAGATTCTGCTGTCCATCATTCATCGCAGGCTATCCCCAACGCGAGTCACTACAGCGAGAAGAACAAGCAGGGTTCCGCCCTGGTTGCGGATGCATCGATCAAATTTTCACACTTCGCCAGATTCTCGAGCTCCACCATGTATATCAAAAGCCAACGATTTTTGTGTTCCTGGATATCCGTGCTGCCTTCGATTCTGTCGACAGGGCTGGGTTGTGGCACTGTCTGTTGAGGAATGGTGTTCCCAGGAAGTTCGTTTCCATTCTGCGTGTTCTGTATACTCTGACCTCGGGAAGAGTCAGGGCTTGTGGCAAGCTTTCGCCTTCCTTTGTTGTCATCAGTGGGGTTCGACAAGATTGCCCTATCTCTCAAGTTATCTTTAACTTTGCCATTGAAGATGTCCTCAAAATGCTATAGCAGACTCGTTGGACAGTGGAGTTGAGCTCCTCCGAGGTAGTCGAGTGGTTGTTTTGGATTACGCTTATGATATCGTCCCGCTGGGTGACAGTCCGCAGGCCGTGCAACTTAACCGCAACCTCCTGGCGATTGAGGCGTCGAAGTATGACATGCACCTTTCACGATCCAAGTGCAAAGCGCTCTTTCAAGACTGGCATACGCCTTTACCTGCACTGACTATCGATGGTGAGACGCTAGAGGTTGTGCAGTTTTGTCTGCCTGGGAAGCCGCATAACTGCTGGTGGAGCTGTTGGAAACGAGACTTCGATGCGCATCTCAAGACCTCGTCTCATCTCCAGGCTGTCATTTATGGCGCCGCCATGACATCGGTCTCTCCATCAAAGGGCGGGTGTATAGTGCGACCGTCCGCACTGTACTGTTGCGAGACTTGGCTTGCTCGTACCGATGACCTGCGCCGACTGTCTGTCTTCGAGATCCGTTGTTTGCGGTCCATCGTCCGTGTGCGGTGGCTGCATGACGTAACCAAAGTTGAAGTCAGACAGCGTGTCTTCGGTAAAGGCAGCCACTCCCTCGAAGCGCATGTGTCGCTACGCCAACTACGATGGCTCGGACACTTACTGCGTATACTCCTTCGGCGTCTTCCGCGTTGTGACTTGTTCGCGGTCGCTGGACAGGGCTGGAGGAGGCAGTGTGGTGGACAGCCTACAACTTGGAGAAGCAGGATGAAAAAGCTGACAAAACAGCTGGCTTCGGTTTGTTCTTCTCGATTCCGTGAAGAAGGTCCAAACGATAGTGAGTGCCACTGGTTAGAAACTCTGGAAGTCATAGCTCAAAACCGAACTCAGTGGCATTCGTGCATCCCTGCTTGTTGCGGTGATTCCACTTCCTTCCCCCAATAAAAACATCCCAAAATACCTCAAAAACTGTGAGTGGAAAAATGGACAAAAGGAATTGTTTTGTTTTTTCTTTCAGTATAACCCTGTTCTGATGGCACGAGATATGTACACAGATTGTGACCAACATATATATATATATATATATATATATATATATATATATATATATATATATATATATATATATATAAACAAATTATGGACACGAGGTTAGTTGGGTTGTTTGGTTGCCGCTTATTGGGGCGACATAATTATCAGAGGATTTACTCAGCGAGAGCTGTCGGAAAGACTGGAAGCAGTTCTCAACCGCGTTAACGATTACGGGTTTCACTTGAAAGCAGATACTGTAATTCATGGCCACTCCCAATCAACAGGCTTAGGCTAGTCTGGGAAATTAGCTGAATTATACTGACATTCTCACTACTCAACAGTAATATAAAAAATCTGTCCGTATAGCTTTCAAGTTCTTGTGCCGTGCCGAGGCGCTATGCGGAAAGTCCTAGCTCGTGAGGCCAGCCACTGTCCTTTGCACAGTTCGTAAATGGCATGGCATTGGAAGATGAACCGGGCTGTATCATAATTAACTGTCCATCACGCATGTCCGCGGCTGTCACACATGGCGAAGTAGCACTAACTGCTGGCATCCAGAGGTCATAGATGCGGAACCCGGCAGGAGTCCGCTGGAAGGCGCAGTACTTACGAGACCCAGAATGTCGAAACACCGGCGTCTGGTGCTTTTCCAGACTAGCCTAAGCCAGCTGATTGAGACTGACGAATTAGCTGAACTATACCAAAATCCTCACCACTCATCAGTACGATAGTGCAATACCGGCATGAAGTGTGTAAAGTATCTTGGCTTCATCATTGACAAGCATGTCCGTCATCCGGATTCTTCTAACATTCGTGCCACCAAATAGATGCCTCCTTCTGACAGTTTTCCGACGTTCAGATCATTCTTGGGATGGGTCAGTCACTACAGCTCATTTGTACCCGAAATACATCGATTACGAGGACCGCTAAATGACCTTCTGGTGAAGGATCGCAAATGGGTATGTTCACCTGAATGTCAAGCATCATTTGAAGTTGTCAAGTCTGTATCGTGTTCTGACCTAATGCTAACTCATTTTAATCCGGAGCTAGAGATCATAGTTGCTGCTGACGTGTCAAACTACCGAATCGAAGCGGTCATATCTCACGTATTTCCCTATGGTAAGGAAAAATCTGTGGCACATGCAGTCAGATCACTTACTCCAGCGGAACGCAACTATGGGCAGATAGCGAAAGAATCTTTGGTTGTGGTGTTTTTAGTCATGGGATTTCACAAAATGCTATAAGGATGCAGAGTTACGCTGTTTACCGACCACAAACCCTTGGTTGCAATCTTTAGATCAAAAGGCATTCCGGTCTCTACGACTTGTTGACTCAAACGTTGGGCAGCGGCTCCACTTGGTTACAATTTCTACATTAAATACCAAACTACACACAACATTGAGCATGCGAACGCGTTATATCGTTTAATGAATACACAGTGTCAAGGACTAGATTTGGTAAGTACTTAACTCTCCATGGAACCACAGGTAAATCAAGTTGTGTCCGACATCCTCCCTGACCTGCCAGTAACGTTTGATATGGTACAGAAAGCGTCTCGTTATGATCCTACTCTACAACAAGTGAGCAAGTTTTATCTCAATGGCTGGTCTAAAAAGGTTACAACTCCACAGCTTCAAAAATTCCACCAACGGAAGGAAACACTGTCTATCATCAACAACTATCTTATTCTCAAACCGCGTCATCATTCCTGTCATCCTTCAAGAGAGAATCCTCCAACAATTTTATACTGGTTGTTCAGGAATAAATCGAAGGAATGCGTTAGTACGAGGCTGTGTATTGGACCTAGATGGATTCCTAGATTGAATATCAAACGAAGAATTGTCCCCGATGTACCAGTGCTTCAAAACAACCCAGGATGACGGAATTGCAAGCCTGGCCAATACCTATGGAACCATGGTCCAGATTACACATCGGCGTTCCGGGTCCAAGCAGAAAGTTGGCGGAGCCCTTAAATCGGCCGTTGCCTATTTCACCGAACATCATTTTTACACTATCTAATGTGGATATATCAGTTTTGCAAAAGGAAGCTGACAGATAATTTGTTCAAACAGTTACCAGGGTCACCGAGACCAATCTATCTGTACACCTTTCAAATACAAACGCTATATCGCGCACAGTCCACGATATTTGGATAAAAAATCTTACGTCAACTGTAGTGTGTTATGGAGAAACGTTTTGAGAAAACTTTAACCTCACGGTTGGACGCAAACCACGAAGATTCAGTACAGCATTGTGCAATCGTTGCCCGACTGAGTGTTGACAGTGCATTCTTCTATTTCTTTTCTACCGATTTATAATTTGTTGCATTTTTGATGGCGTCGACACCGAGCCGCCCGGCATGATGCACATCGTATGGCACTATAACTCACTCCACTACGCTAAATCATGGCTCTTACGTGTGACGCTACAAGCAACGGATGAGGTTGAAGCGGTTCTCCTGTCAGCCACTCGTCTTCTTACTAAATCATAGGTCGTTCGTATTTTTCCGGACGTCCCTTGTAGCAAACACGAGCGAAGAAAACAGAACCCGGACGATCAGCACCAGCTAAAGAACGAAACACCGGTATCCATTCATGGTGTCCTGGAGCTTCAGGTCTCGGATGCATCCGAATCCCAATCTCATGACTGGGAGGAGTGGTGTTACATACGTGAAGTGCTCTCATTCTACAATGTCATGGCCAAATCGATCTGAAGGCTGTCATCATAATCATCATCATCAAACAACCAAGGATGTGGCCTCAGAGTGTTGAAAGTTGTGCTTCAGACCAAACGCATAGCGGAAGAAACACTCGAGATGTGGCGCAAGTGTCGTAATAAGCTCACATCGGTGATTCGTTTAAAGGTGTTTAACATCAGCTCTCAGTCGACCGAGGCTTATCAACTACTCCAACAAACCATAATTTTGAGTCGTATAGCTGCGGTCCACGACAGGCTCTCACAGAAACAACGACTTGCTCAACGGCCATCATCACGAGAGCTTTCTTTCAGCCGACATGAAGAGGCTCAAAATTCAATATCCTTAATTTATCCAAAAAACGATTAGTTGCCGACCTCACAAAGGTCGATTTAAAAGCTCACCTGACACCCACCTTTCTGACATTCGAAACGCTATCCTGTTTTTACACTAATGCACAAAGTCTCGACAGCAAATATTCTGAGCTTCATTGTCGCCAAGCGTCGATGCCCTGGGACACGATCATGATAACCGAAACCTGACTCAACGACAAAATCACTGATCCCGATATCGCCTCACCAGGCATGTCTGTCCTACGAAATGATCGAGCAAGTAGGGGAGGCGGCGTCCTTTCTTACCATCGCAGTGACCTGCATTTCGAACTCCATAATGACTCAAGTAGCTGACTCGCTTTGGCGTCGCCTGCAACTCAGATGTGGTGACACATGCTTGGAGACCATCGAATACCGTCCTCCGATGTCAACTGCAGCAATGGACAACTGATTAGCTAATGCTCTGAACACCGTTTTAACACAGCTCTACTGTCATGTTCTACTTGTTAGGGACTTCAATTTGCATGCTGCAGAGGTTGTAGCCACCTTCAGTGAGCAATATAAAGCCAAACGGCAAGAGCTAGTCGCTGGCCTACCACACGGCACGCGGGCAAACACAAACTGCGCAACAAGCGGCCAACGCTCTTAGACAACAATACAGTTGTAATTTTCAGAACACATTAATATCTCCTACGTCTTACACCGATCACGCCACCGTCAGGACTTAGCCACATCTCATTTACTGCCGCACACGTACTGAAGCGACTGATGTTACTGCGTGTGCACAATTCTCCTGGCGCGGATAACTTACACGCAAGGCTATTGAAAGTGGCAGCCACCAGCCTGGCTGAACCGTTGTCCCGGTTTTTGCGAGATTGTCTGGACAACATGCAGGTCCCTGCCATGTGGAAGCATGGGGTTAGTCACTCCCAATTGTAAGGTAGGTAACGGCGCTGAACCGGAAAACTACTGCTCGATAACTCTTCTCCAGTTCTTATTAAGGTCATGGGATCTTCTATTGCAGAAGCCTTTATGGAATATTTGGAAGGATGCAATATTATCAGACCGGGGCAACACAGTTTCCGCCGAAATCGTTCATGTACCACGGACCTCTTGTTAGTCCGTGCCAACTGGACGAAATCTGTCGGCGCTGAGGTGAGAGTTGACGCTGTGTACCTCGATTTCTCGAAAGCCTTAGGATCGTCTTGATCCCAACAACCTCCTTTTCAAGCTTCAGAGCTGTGGAATCGGCGGCCCCATGCTGGGTTGGATACGTGTATTCCTCCTTCAATGCCGCCTAAATGTGGGAGTTCGTGGCGCCTTATCTGACCCGATAGAGGTGCAATGTGACGTTCCACATGGCTCCGTTCTAGGACAAAGGCTTTTCCTCGTCTTCATTAACGACTGATCGATTCAAAGGTTTTGCACTTCGCAGACGATCTCAAAATCTTGCGGATTAGCAGAACAGTAAACGGCCACATGACAATACAAGGTGATCTCGGCAGGGCTCCCGATTGGTCAGTTCAGAACATGCTGGAATTCAACGCTGCCAAATGTCGTGTACTGAGCTTAGGCCATCAGAGAGTTTGAGCATACCGACTAGGAGAACACCATTTGCAACGCATCTCCCATGAAAATGATCTTGGATTGCTCGTGCAGGCCGATCTCGGTTGTTCAAAACAGGCCGAAAAAGCAGCAAGGAAAGCCAATCAGCAGTTGAGTTTCTTGCGGAGAGTATTCGGCCTGTTTGATGCCATCATCACTTCAAAAACGCCCAACGCTTATCTGAGGCCACATGTTGAATACGCCATTCAGGTCTGGTACTCTTGGTAAAAGCATGACTTGCTGCTCTTGAGACTCCACAAAGTAGAGTAACAACAAATGTTACGGGCCTGACTCATCTCCTTTACCAGCATAGACTACAGACCCTAGGAGCTTTCAACGGTCAATGTCGTCCCCTGCGTGATGATCTTATTTTGGTGTTTCACATCATAAAGAATCCAAACTTATTGAATTTAAGTCAAAACACCCCACTCCGAGACCATCACTTGAAGTTAACCACACGGTACAGCCGGCTGGAATGCCGCGGACATTTTTTTGGCACCTCGTGTGTCCCAGTGGTGGAACGCTCTCCCAATGTCCGTCATTATGGGGTTTGCTTTCTATCAGCTACTGCTACTTAACTGCTATCAATACCGCACTGAAGATGCCACCTCGAATGGTGGCGAAACGTTTGCAATCAAGCTGCCCAGCTCGGAGAACTCCACAACTGAAAAAGTCAATGTGTTGAAAGATTACACCACATGCAGTACAAAAAGTAATTAATGTTACTGAGACACAACATGACAAAGCCAAACTAGGTGCACAAGTAATAGGTAGTAACTTCATCATTTTGCCACACAAGCTTTGGTGGGACACCACGCTTAGTCAGCTGAGAATTTTATCAGCTTTATCGGACATCTTTTAAAAGTCCAGCCAACACCTAATAGATCAACGAACTTTGTACAACTGACTACCAAGGTGTACCAAGATCAACGCGTCGCAGCCTTCCTTCGCAAATGTCCTCCTTTTCTTCCATCATCCATTTGTGGGAGCATTAAAATACATCAATGGGAATGCATCCACCTACTCCTTCAGGGCATCCAAAAACGAAGGGGTATTAGTCCAATAACCAGCAAGTAAGAAGAGCTCCTACAAAACTTCAGTGAGTCCATTGATTTGCGTTATGTTTATTTTTGTTGATCCGTTCATATTCTGTTTTCACTCTGCCTAAGGGAATTGTCAAGCAATGTTCGTTTACCCGTGATAAATCCAGTGAACGTAGTACACTTACAGTTGTTAATATGAAATGCTGAATATGCACCCGTTTGGGTACACAAAGTTTATGTTGACTTGACTTGTGGCAATGTGCATCATTTGCATATCGTTGTCGATGCCCACAGTAAATGGCCCGAAGTGATTCCCATGGTGAAAACTACTGCAGGAGACACTGTCTTCGCTCTTCGACAGGTATTTCATCGTTTCGGTGTTCCCCACACTTTGGTTTCGGACAATGGTACTCAGTTCATCTTATCTGAATTTGTTGATTTCTGTCAAAGAAACGAAATTAGCCACATAACATCTCCATCTTTTCACCTACAGTCAAACGGGCAAGCAGAGAGCTTCGTGGATACACTCAAAAGAGCCTTGATAAATATGAAGTGAGAAGACACCCTAGCGGAGATTATCGACACATTTCTTTTGACTTATCGCAGAACTCAAATTTCGCAGACACCGTATACATTGTCCCCGGCTAAAACCCTGTTTCAGACGAAGAACCGTGTGTCGCATGATGTTCCCAGACCGAGAAAGGAACAACTACTATTCTGCAACCTCCGAGTGGAAAGTCAGTTCAAACTTCAACACGGTGCTCGCAGGTAAGCCCTTCATATTGGCCAACAAGTTCAGGTGAGAGATTATCACAGTCACTATCCCAAATGGGCCATGCGTCGTGTGCGATATCAACGCGGTAACGTGATCTACGGTATCCAGGTTGGGAGGACAATTTGGGTGGTACATGCCAATCAGCTGTTAGAGGCAAGGACTGACAGACAACTGTGACAGCAAGTACCGGTAGCGTAGTTACTTCTGGACATACTGGTTGACGTAGGTGAACCGGAAACCCCCCAACACACCCCAACATATCAACTTCTTGATTCGTCCCAAAACCTGACCGTGCAAAAGCCGAAGCGGAAGCGCAAGTTCGTGTCATGCATGCAGGTCAAACAAAAGAAGAAACGTTACATTGCAAAAAGAAGGGGGAAGAGTTAGAAAGGAAATCTCTAGGCGAGTAGCCGGAACCGATGCAAAAAATGGCCGGTGTGCCGCACTTTCCCGCATGGATTGGACGAAGAAGTAGTCAACTGGTTGAACCGGCCAATTAGCATGAGAGCGGCATTGCTTGTTTGGTCGTGAGTTGATCATAATAGAGGTTTCCACGTGGGTTTTATACACCATTCGATTCGACCTTTAGATTGGACGGTGTGATTAGGCAATATACACCGCTTCCTCTCTGCTCGTCTAAAACTGAACTTTCTCCTGTGGGGGCTAGTGACCTCGAGTTCCGATCAATAGCCAACCAATAAAACAGGTGACAGATAAGCACTTCATTAAGTCGATCAACCAGGAAAGTGACTTGTACAAGTTGACATGCACACTTACATGGCTTTGTGCCAGTTTAACAAATGCATAACCTAGTCCGGTTTACTGTAGAAAAAGCGACAAAAATACCTTCAGAGGACACAAGTGGAGCACGCTATAATAAGAAATGTTCCTATATGGTGGCAACCCCGAGGCCATTATTGACAGGAATAAGCATAGTAGGAAAGAAACCCGTATACCTATCTGTTACCACTCAAGGGAGACAACAGTTCCAAACATGTTAGCAAACGATTAAGAGCGGTCTTTACTAACACCGATGGGGCCGCGCAGTTATGCATAATTTTCAATGCCACCCCATGGTACACCTCCAGCTGAAGAATAAATTGTCTGTGGATGTCACCTACTTCTGCATGGACCAATTTACCTGTTCCTGTGGAACAAGTTACATAGGTCGCACCAAGAGACGTACCCGTGAGCATCACCCCGCGTGGCTAAGCCGAGGATTGAACAAGACATGCACAACCATAACATTCGCACATCTAGTCCAAATGAATAATGCCGTCAATATCTCTAGAGCCTTTCACTCGATATGCCGTGTGAGCGGTGTCCATTCCAAACTCATCAGATGCTGAACCCTTGCATTAGCAAAGGCGACTGCGATTCGTCTCAATAACCTCCCTTGTGTGTGCACTAACAGTTCGCCAAGGAGTCTCCTCTTGGGAAATTTGAAACGCTGAGTTCCTTTATCCACTTTATTAATGCAACTGCACGTGAACTGGCAAATGATGTGAGGCCGAACTGCTTTGATGGTTGTCGAGAACAATCCTTCGCGCGGTGTGGACGAGCCGCAGTCGAGCGGTTGTGTAGGTGCGTGTTAGAACGGATCTGTGCTGGTGTTTGATATGGTTTTGAACGTGACGACTTTTGAACAGCAGGAACAAATAAAAATCCTTTTAAGCCGATTGTACTGGTGGCTTTTCATTCGGGGGTCTACAATGGGCCTAAATCAACCACCTCGAGTTCCTCGTTATCAAGTGACTGGTGGTCCCGCAGCAACAATTTGTCCTTTGAAGGTGCGAAGCGCATACCAACTAATGGAACCACTTTGGTAACGTAGACAAGTAAACAGGTCTATGGAATACTGAATACTGGTTAGAAGCAGCGAGTAGACCTTGCTCTGTGTAGCTGCATCAGTCGTAACTCATGGACAAATACCCGTTATATTGTGTCCCGCTTTATATACTTTGCGTCGGAAAAGTGTTTATCAAGGAACTTCTTAAATTCCGACAATGACTTTGCCTCTACTACGTGCTGTGACAGGTCGTTCCATACATTCACCACTCTGAGTTCGAAATAGAGTTGGTGAGTGACCCGTTTCAAATCCGACACGACAAGTTTATACCGGTGTCCTCGTGTGCTGCTTGCTGTGCGCCGATGAAGCAGTGGTCTCAACATAGGGTAATCACCTAGATGTAATATCCGGTGAGTCATGAGGAGGTCAACCCTCAGTCGACGATAAGCTAGGGTGTACAGCCCTAGTTTCTTACACCGGTCTTCGTAGGGCACACCTCGTAAGTTGAAAAGTAATTTCATTGGTCTCAGTTCAGAGACCGTTGCGGAAATTACACTGCAAAGTACAGATACTAAACACGATCTTAGCTCAGAGAGCCGAGAATCATGGGACGATTCGTACTTACAAGAAATGTCATACTGATTGCCAACAGTTTAGAATCCGCATTGCGTAACAACACATTGACGGAGTTGGTCGGGTCCAACGGATGATGAGTCATCATAGGGTGCTTCGCGATAGATGCGGCGGGGCTCCTGTTCATCACTTGATCCACTCAATCTTCTTGCCTCAGTCATTTTGAAAAGTGTTCAGCTACGCCTTGAGACAGTAGACGATCAGTCCTGCCCATATACGTGTCACTGCAACTGCGCGTGGACTGATAACTGATCGGAGAAGAAAAGTGACTAGCAAAATCATTTAACTACACCAGCATCATTCATCATTATACAAGTCAGCTGCTGGTGGAAAGCACCTCAGCTATTGTGCCGCAATACGAAAGACAAGAAAAAAATTCAGCAGCACGCCGGCTGAGTCCCTGGTAACGGATGGACATCGTTCCGGAGAGCTAACAGCCGGCTAACGTGCCGCAAAAAAGTTAGGTTATGCCTAACGAATGCGATCATGATTGGAAAGGGAGGCTAAGCAGTAGGGCGGGGGTGGACAAAGGAACTCACAACACAAACGCCACTGGGGCCGACTCCTAGCCATATCAGCAAGTGTCCAACCAAACGTGTTCATCATCCTTAGGACGCCAGCCAGGCAGTCGGGATGCACCAACCGACGCCAAATTTGAAGTGAGGGTTTTCACTGCTCTCGATTAAGTCATCCTTTGGCCTCCCCTCCTCCTCTTTCAAGCACACCCCGGTGCGTAAACAACGCACGTCGCGGAAGTCGGTGTGCTGGCATGAGCAACATGTGCCTCAGCCATCGGAGCCTGGTGCATGATATAATGGTGCTGAGCGGTTCACGCGTTCTTCCTGCACCAAATACGCGACGCAGAACACGCTCACTGCTCACGCGGTGCTCCCACCAGATATGGGCTAAGCTGCGAAGGCAGCGATGATCGAACGTGACGAGCCTCTTTATGTCTGTCGACCTGATGTGCCAGTTTTCGCAACCGTACAGGAGGGTTGAACGGACGGCTGCGTTATAAACTCTGCCCTTCAGGACGAGAGTAATGTCGCGTTTGTGCCACAGGTGGCGGAGATTGGCAAAAGCACCTCGAGCTTTTGCTATAGGTTTGTAACCTCATCTTCGATCCCAAGGGTGCTAATATAGCTGCCCAGGTATTTGAATTCCTGAACGAACCCTAGCTTATCGCCACAAAGCGTTAGCGCATGGGTGAGTCCTTGCCAATCTTGTAGAAGTACATTGCATTTCGATGAAGCAAAGCATAGCCCAAAACGATAGACAGTCAGTGCTAATCGGTCCAGTGATGCTTGGCATGTTTGGGAGCTGTCACAGATTAGGGCAATATCGTCCGCATACTCTAAGTCAAGAAGCCGCTCCACATCTCCTAGGTCGTGTCAAGCGAACGCTGTTTCCATGAGTTCATCAATAGCGAAGTTAAAGAGAAAAGATGACAGCGGGCAACCTTGTCTTACACCGCTGCTGATACTGAAAGGTGGCGACAGTTTGCCATAAACCCTCACTCTGCCCGAACTGTGCGGGTACAGCGCTTTGATAATGTTTACGTATTTATCAGGCACACCTTTCCTCAGCAGACAGTCCCATAAGGTACGTCGATCGACTGAGTCGAAGGCACCTTTTATGTCAAGAAACACGACAACGGTGGGTCGCCAATAAACATGGCAGTGCTCCAATAATTGACGTAAGGTAAAGATGCGGTCGATGCAGCCCTGACCTCGACGAAACCCGGCTTGCTATTCACGAAACTGGCTTTTACGAGTGCCAGTCAGTCTGTGGAGAATGACAGACACAAGTAATTTAGAGGCAATCGAAATCAGACTGATCCCTCTATGACTGCCGCATTCCGAACGAATGCCCCCCTTGAAAATTGGGACAATGACGGAGCGGCTCCAGTCTGTCAAGACAGTCTCCTGCTCCCAAGTTTCACTAGCAACTCGTGTAAACCATGTTTTAGAGTAGGTCTCCCGAATTTGAAGAGGATGTGGGGAATTCCATTTGATCGTGCGGTCTTATGCAATTCCAACAGCCTGATTTCACGTTTGACTTTTGCGCGTGAGGGCGGATTCAAGAAGACGGCCAATGGAGAAAGGCGCACAATACCCGAAAAAGAAACCAATAACTCAGGTTGGTTAAATTGCCTTGCAGAGGGTTCCGCCCAACGCTCCAAGCGTTTTGACAGGCTGTGGATCGGCTGCCCACTCTCGTCGCGTATGGTCTCGCTAACACCAGGTCTCCTGCTGCCTGTTTCCCGTATCAGACGGAATAACTTACGATTATTACCAACGGTAGCGGCTGTTTCCATCTCAGAGGCACGATGAGACCACCAGGCTTGCAGGTCTTTCTTCAGGCTAGCACGTAGTTTTGTCCTGAGATTTTTGCGAGCCTCATTGTATTCGCTTCCAGCCGGAATACGTCGGCGAGCATCCATAAGTTCCAGAGACTGTGTAGAGACCCAATGTCCAGTTTGGCTATTTGATTTGCCACATGAAGACATGCCTGCTGATAGTAACGTTTGACGAATATGCGACCAGTGATCTTCGACGGTGTTCAGTGGGCGCTTACTCAGCCCGGATGTCAGCGCACTTTAATACACATTCAGAACACCTAGCTTCGCCAGCTGGCTAGTGTCAATCCGTTCACATCGACGTTTTGGACGTCCACCGAAACGCACCCGGATGTCGGAATCAGAATCTACGCTCGTGCTTCAAATCGAGCGAGTTTTGGATACAGCCTTTCAGCGGTAACTGATCGCGATATGATCGATTTGCGTCCATGGCTGGCCCGAGGCTGGTGGCCGCCAAGTCACGCTTCTGCGGGTGCTGTATCGAAAGTTTATGCTACCGAGAAAGAGACGAGCATCTTCACACAGCTGTAGCAATCGCTCACCGTTATCATTACGGGAGTCTACACCATATTTGCCGCCCAGATGAAGCTCATCAGAGGACAATTTTCCGACTTGGGCGTTTAGATCGCCAGCCAACACCACAGTATCCGTTCTTCTTCTGTAACGAGGGAGATCGTGAAATTGCTGATAGAAATCATATTTTACCGGCTCGGTGCTATAATTTGTAGGGGCGTAGGCCGCAATGACAAACAGGCACCGTTTGTCCCCGCGCGATTTCGTTGCCGGCCAACCTAATGGCGCCACTCCGGCTGTTGACAGAGAGCAACTCGATCAGGGCAGCTTCAGCCCGGGGACTCCAAACAATGCCGACGCCAGGTTGACCGGCAGTTGAAGCTGCATCATCCCCAGATAGGCGTAAATGAGAATGTGCCGCCAGTGTCGCATGTGGGAGATCGCAGGGTAACCACGGAGCTCGAATCTTGCAGGCGGGTTTCTGATAAACAACAAATATCGATCGATAGGGTCTCTAGTGTGCAGGCAAGTGCTGCCTGTTGGCCAATCTGTAGCAAAGTGCGTACGTTGAGGCATGCCAGTCTCAGCGAGACGCGAGGACTCCAAAGGGAAGCGGATAACAGAGGTTGTCCGCTTGGTTAAACATGGATTTGTCGACTGGATTGGAGCGACGCCCTGTGAGTGTGTGTGAGTTGAAACCAGAAGACAAGCGACTATTGAAGCAAAGTTGGGGAGGGCCAAGAATTGGGGGGGGGGGATAAAAGTAAAGTTGGAACGGGACGACAAGGATGAAAAGGCGTAAAAAGGGGGATAAGAAAACTTGGAGGCCTGAGCAGTAGCATCCAAACCCATATCCACCGTGTTCGATGCAGTAGATAGGGCGCTATTAATTATCCTCTGCGACGGCCAGAGCATCAAGAAATTGTTAGAAGAAAGGTTCATGGTATTGCGTGGGCAGAATACTGTCAGGTTGCCCAGGCCTTAACAGAAGAACGATTAGGGTCCTCAACCAAAGTCTTTGGTACAAAAGCCTTACCGCAAGGCAGCGGCGTTTGGCACTGAACTACAGTGAGCCCTTTTTATGGAGTAAGGAGCCACTCTCACTCCAACTCCCAACCTGAAGGGACAGGAGACTGAGTTTATCTGGCCTTTAACCATAGACCAATCTGGTATGATTGGCTCTGAAGGTGCAAAAAGCACCATCCAGCATAGCTCAATGGATTTTTGAGGCACGCAAACCATCGCATTACGGCGAAGTCCAGCCTCATTGCGATAGAGTTAACCATATAAATGTGTTGTATCCGTCCTGACGATGAATTACTAAAAACCAGCTTGTTTACTAGACCGTCTAAATCGGGAATCATTCACCACAAAGCAAGGTGAAATGAGGCGCTTGGTTTGAGGGACGAGTTACATCTGTCCGGGGTAACAGATGCGAGGTTAGCGGCAGTCTCATATTCAATATACGAGAAAGAAGAGAGGAGAATGAGTATTGTCCACGACTTCGTGAGGGCAGATGATACTCACCGGCTGCCCACTCAGATAGAAGGATTTTATCCAAGGTGCCCTACCCCTAGCCGTTGACTCCACAGTTCAACCAACAAGGTAGTGTGGTACATGGAGGTTTTTTTGAGGGACTGCACCCGGAGCATTTGGCTCAATAGCCTGACCTGCAACAAGTGCAGATCGGGAGTGTGATTGTAGAGACCCACTTGGATTAGCTTGAGGCCAGTTACAGGCAGCCTCTAAGGATTTAAAACCATTCACATGTACTTTACGACCGTAATATGTGCGGATGGAGCTGTAGGTAGTGCGGCACAAGTCACCCATGGTCTCTCTGTAGGCGCAGAAGTCTTGGGACTGTCCTATGGAGGCCGCAGTGACAGCCGAATCCGGATGCCGCAAACTATGTTGCCCACATGCGACCACGGTCAACCGTAGGTGGCACCAACTTTACCAAGAATCGTTTGGCTTGAGGCCGGTGGTGCTCTCACACCACCAGAGACAATACGTAGCGTTCGTGCTTTACGCCGATTGGGATACGAACGTATAACTCGTCACAAATTGTCTGCTCTGGCTGTTTTAAAGAAAGATGACCATCGACCTCCGTCCAAATGCCGAAGAGGACTTAAAGACTAAGTTGGTCTGGCGCTGAACTAATGGCTTGTTTGTTTCCGAAGGCGTGTTCACCCCGCTTAATGACCCAAGCGGGCAGCTTTATGGTGATCTTTCACTAAGACAACTCCGGAGTGGACAGTCGAAGTACGATACATGTGAGGAGTTCGGAGATAAGCAATGTGGTGCCAAGTTTCAGACATTTCTCAGGAGTCGCTTACGGTTCTACGATGATGTTAGAGGAGCAATAAAAAAGCAGGTGTGCTTCCGTAACCGTTCATGACCGCAGACTTTAGTTTTGCCCTGGTGGTTCACTGACGTTTGTTTGAACGTATCATGCCACCAACTTTATTGGCTAGTTGGGTTTCACACTTGTGCGTCATGCTACAAAACCCTTGAATCTTTGTCTGTGATCGTTCATATTTTCATTACCGTTAGTGAGTGGAAGCAGCCCCGGGGTTCCGACACAACAGATGATGAGAGCTGTGGTGCGCAACCATCAATTGAAGGGGTGGTCGGATTGGCCGCCGCTGCATCGTCGTCTTATGTTAGCCACGGTGAAAATAACAGAGTATGTCGCAATGTTACGTTTTAGCAGCGTTCGTTCAAATCTTATGCGATGACTGTTGCGGACCATTATGTCGACATCTAAACTAAGTTCGATGACCCAAAGAATGAGGATGACACGGTAGGCACGTCTAACTGTTCATCAAAATGCCTGGCTCCACGTCTCTAGTTGTGGGGTATCGCTGCACATGACGATCATTAATGTTAACATATTTAACAAAGGGGATTGTCTCGGATCAGGCAAAATAGCATGTGACTGATCCTCCTTGGACAGCCATTGTGAAATATCGATGCCCATGAACAACAGCGGGTCAAGCTCAGGAGTTGCAGACCAAAAGCTGGAGTTACTTTGCAAGCAAGTTTCAGACAGAAATACTCTTCCATCAGCAACTATGTCGAGATAAACCGCCGTCACAGATGACCAGTGGGGTTCGTGTCCTAAGCCAACTGTGCGAACTCCACAAGCCTATTTGGTAGGCTGTTCCCTCCCACTGCGGACTTAATGTAACAATTTGTGATCTCCGAGTTGAAGATCGATGAACCTGAGTTTGGCTAGTGTCTGACCTCTGAGCAGATTGATGTGCACAGCCTTGAATGCGCCACTCATCAGCGACCATATTAGCTGAAACGATTTGGGTTATGTAAGAAGAAATGAGCCATTCCAGACGTTGTCGGAAACTGGATAAAGCAAACGTGCCGCGGCGGGGAAATATAATGGGGATAGTATCAACTGTCGCCGCGCCCTAAACTTGTAAGATTCGACAGGCGCCCCACATAATTAGAAATGAGGAACCGTCACGTGACCTAAAGTAGATTAACAAATCTACTCATAAATTGGCGAGTGAAGGACGCAGGGGCAACGGATAGGATGGGTGTATAATTACATTCCAAATGCCATACAAGATGGTGAACACCGGAATGTAAATGCTTTAGAAGTATGTATAAAAAATTTGTAATTGGAGAGTACAAGGTTGGGAAGGTGGGAATATTTATAGGGGACGCTCTGCGACAGCTTGTACAAAGACCCGTTGGACAGAAATACCCTCGGCTACGTTATTCAGCTGTCGGTAAATGTACTCGCAGCGTAGAGTGTGGAGTCCGGATGTCAATAATAGGTCATTCAGTTCTTCAACCGAGAAATAATACGTGAGAGTACCATCTTGACGTGCATACGCAGGTACTTCCGGTAGAAAGCGGGTGCCCCGACCAAAGCGAAGTTGAGCATGGTCGTGTAAACCGTAGTCCCGTAAAAGTACGCGTCCACCGGGTTTGAGCACACTTGAAGGTTAGAGGTGTGGAGTAAAAAGAAACAAACAGAAAGATCAGTGAGTGTGCAATGGACAACTGTCACATGCGTGTTCAGAACAAGATACACAACAGATAACGCAAAATGCACAAGCTATCGTTCATAAGAATTAACGCCGAACCACGGCTAAGCAACTAGCTGAGCAATTGGTGTATTGTCTGCGGTGAAACGCTGGTGCGACTGGTAAAACGTTGACACGGTTGCGCATAAAGTGTCATCTTGACGCCACAATGTACATCCGTAATTCACGTGGAGTGAGAGGTCAAACATAAAACCGCATGAATGGGTGATCGAACAACGGAGTGACAAGTCGATGGAAATGGGACCATAATTTCACAAAGAGTGTGATAAACTGTGGGAAAATTTCAAGAAAAAGCCGCAAACCGCGACAGTAAAAGAAGAGAGATACTAGAGGTGAGAACAGTTCCTGAGGTAATGTCGTTCCTTGCACCGCCGGGATTTCGATGTGTAAGGGTTGCATGCAGTGGAAATCATACGGGACTCACCTGACAATGTTTTTTAAAAAGGTGACCATATTCCATGGACTGACTGCGGAAAGGACGAAGATTAAGGTGACCACATCGACTTGGGACAACGAATGGGATGAGTCGGACTGACTTTGAAGTAGGGAAGTTTTCAGAGAATCCGGCTGACAGACGTCACAAACGAAGGCTGTGCATGGCAGGGAACACTCGGCAGCACGTTCGCGGAGCAGGGATATGGCGCGTATGGAAATATCACAAGCAAAAACGTGTATCACTGCAAAGGAAAAATAGTCGGGTGATGGTTAAAATAATGCGTATTCATTAAGAGGACAATGAAATCACATTCGACATAAGTTCGAACTCATTCATGTACGAGTAAGATGATGGCAAGCGCAGCAAGAACATCGCGATGACACTTCGCGCTGCAGCCTCGCAAATATCGATGCAGTGAGTGGCGAAGTCGGGCGCTATTTGATGTTCAACCCGTGGTAAATGTTGCCTAGTGCTATAAACTGACTGTAGCAAACATGTCCTATCAAATATCCAACGATGAGTTCGAAGGAAAAGATAACATCAGAGATGACAAAAGGCGAAGTGCCTAGAGTCTTGCGTATTGCCAGTGAGTGGTGAAAAGACGGAAATGAAGGCCAACAAAACTAGCACATAAGAAAAGGATGAATGTTCAGGCAATCAGAGTACAGGCAAGAATGAGATGTACAATTACACTAATCGAACGCAATAGGAGAGCACTCTTCAAATAAACCGTGTGTTTTTAGCCTATCTCCTCACAGAAGCCAAAATGAGGGAACGAGTTTCTATGTATTGTCACAGATGAGAGACAGCCACATACTAGTGGACCAATGTGATGGTGCGATGGGAGGGGCGGAAAGCTAGCGACAGAGTTCACTCAATTCGCACCGGTATGAGTAGCGGGAGCGAATGTGTGTGCATAGCTGCTCTAATTCGGCCGCCTACTAGTGTTACCGAAAACCCCACGGCTATGGCTATCACGATGAGGTGATCCGATAGGTGTGGCAACATATGTGAACAGAAGCATAATTTTAACACCATATTATGTCTTGACAAAGCAACACAGTCCGAACACTTTACCGTTTCCATGGTTATTTTACAACAATCGACCTCCCGCGATGACTTCATTAACCGTATTTCAAAATGATTGCCTTTAAAAATTGGGTATTTCGCGGTCGACAACCGCGACTAACATCATCGTCCTCATCAACAGCAGTACAACAGTCGTTTGAAATGATGTTTCGTTGCTGTACAACCATAATGACGCACAAAACAAAGAGTAACAAGAGAGAACGAGGATAAAACGCAAAACACCCTAAGTAAATCTTCAGGAGCAGGGCGCCTATACTTTATCAACAACACACGATCAGGAACAGCTGGCTATCGTGCAAAGATAAGGCAGCATCGGCAAGACAACATCCTAACAGCTTTTACTGTACCACGTCATAATCAGCCATTACCCCGCATATTGTGACCCCGTAACGATCTTTAGCTGCAACGCAGTTACGACCGCTTTTATGCGGGTCGGCATAGTTAGAGGCCGCCTGCACCCACAGAGGTTGGTGGGTGGCGTGCCAAAGTTAAAAAAATAAGCAGCATCTAAATTCTTTCGATGCATAAACCAAGTGAGTGGAGCAATAACTGTGAAAGATGAACCTGATGGAGAAAGCGAACCAACTCTTCTATGGTCAAGCACCTCGGCGACGCGAGCTATGCGACCAAGTTGGTTGAGTCGTTCAGTGTCAATTATCAGGCATCTGACAATCGATCAAAGTGCGTCCCTAGGCATTCGCTTGAATCTCGAGCCGGAGATGTGCGTTCGCAAGAGATTCGCTCAGATGTTAAGCCTGCCTTGGTCCAATCGAACTGTGAGGTTTGACTCAAGAAACAGTGTGTACACCCCAGCTGTGACTTAAAGGACAGGGATGATCAGCGATTGCTGATTATAGATTGAAGGTATTTCATCGACCAATGTGTTGTACCAATTAACGCTTTTCCTATATGTAACTTCACAAACCTGAAGAGAAATTAATGTAAACAAGTTCGCTTTCGTTGACTGTTAATCATTCAATAGGATTTTTACTGCCATTCTAGAAAATGTTGACATATTGCCAATCGCCTGACATCCGCCGGGCTGCTGCCATCATAACGATTGGTATTGAGGAGATACATCACAAATATAGGAAACCGAAGGGAACCAAAGCGCGTGGAACCTAGCAATTTCCATTCAGCACTGAAAGTCAAAACTCCCAAGTCTTAAAAACTGGCTTGCTAGCTCGAATTTTGTCTACTAACGAGATGCCTCGAGATTGTTCGTACACACAACTAAAGTAGTTCACAGTGCAAAGTCATGGATGTAGTGAAAGTTTATGCACAATGACTTATCTTTCTGGGTGATAAGCAGGAGATGAGAAAATGAAAGCACTATGCAGCATCAGTTTGGGCAAACCGTACTTTTTATGTCATCTTAAGCCAATGCAAGAAAATAGAGTCGACTCCCAATAGAACTCACTGGATAGGTCAACATCTGCAAGTGACGTGGATTGTCTTCCGTCGAGAAGCAGATCTTCCAAAAGGGGTATCAAGAAGTTCCCAACACCACATCCGACTTCAAGAATGGACCAAGGAGCGATTCTCTGCGTAAGATTTGGGAATAGAGGAAGCAGGTCTCCGAATTCACGAGTGGACCAATGTCTATCCTGGATGAAAGAGAGCAGATGGACGGAAAAACATGAGTGCAGGTTGGAGCAAGAAGACGCGGCAGCTAGTAATAGTCTGCTTACTATAAACGGGATTTATAGGCGGGAGAGCAATATAAATGCCAAACAGGAAAATGGAGAAAAAGAACAGAAACGAAATCCAAATAGAGGAACGCTTAGATGGGCAACCAATGACAACATATAAATATGAACCATCCATGTGAAAAAACTGCTTCAGCGGCAAAAAAATGCAATAGATGTGTTTTTGTGATCGCATCTAAAGAACAATGAAATAAAAGTATATCATCATACACGCCTGCTAGAGTTGAGAAAGGCCCCAGCTAGTATGCCGGAAAAACAGAATCATAGAGCTGCAAAAGAAGGAGAGGAAAGGAAAAGCAAAATAACTATAACATGCTTTGCATGGTTTATTATGTATTAAAGGGAAGAACATTGTCGAAGAGGAGGGCAAACTGGAGAGAAGAGGAAAGACAAGAAAACTCACAACACAAACGACGTTGAGGCTGGTTCTTCGCCATGTCAAGTAGTGTATCCTACAGAAAAACCTAATAAATCCCCCTGCTACTTACAAATAGTCAGTAGTCGTCATAGATGCTTACATGCCACCTCGATTGGTGGCGGCTTGCAAAGGAAGTCGTTGCTCGGGGGGCAAGCCCTGTCCTCTGCACATGCATAACATGCAAGACAGTGGAGGATGAGCCGCGCTATATCGCAGTTAGATAACAGTCATGGCAGTCCGCTGCCGTCGCCCATGGTTCAGTGACATAAGTCGCTGATTCACAAGAGTAAAATCATGGGTTCGGATCCGGCGGGTGCGCGCTACTGACGAGTCCCAGTAGGAAGAAACGGCCGTCTAGCGCTTTCCTGGATGTGTGGTGACTGTCTGCCTGGTCTAACTGCGACCAACCTACAGAAAAACCTAATAAATCCCCCTGCTACTTACAAATAGTCAGTAGCCGTCATAGATGCTTACATGCCACCTCGATTGGTGGCGGCTTGCAAAGGAATTCGTTGCTCTGGGGGCCAGCCCTGTCCTATGCACATGCATAACATGCAAGGCAGTGGAGGATGAGCCGCGCTATATCGCAGTTAGATATCAGTCATGGCAGTCCGCTGCCGTCACCCATGGCTCAGTGACATAAGTCGCTGACTCGCAAGAGTAATGTCGTGGGTTCGGATCCCACAGGATTCGGCGAGTGCGCGCTACTGATGAGTCCCAATAGGACGAAAGACCGTCTAGCGCTTTCCTGGATGTGTGGTGGCTGTCTGCTTGTACCTAACTGCGACGAACTTACAGAAGAAACATCAAGTTCTTCTAGACTATCATCGGCTAGCACCATCTCCTCTTCTGCCATCGAGATCCCGTTCGCGCAAACAACGCTCGTCGTGCGAGTCAGCGTGCGAACATGCGGAATACATGGTACAGCAATTGAAGTCTGGGCGTAAGACTAAGGTGTCGAATAGTTCACTTTCTTTTCCTGTACCACAAACAAAGTGATCAGTACTCGCGTGACGGTCCCACCAGATATATCTATCGATAAAAGGTATCAAGTTGCGCAATCGTATAGGAGGGTTGAACGGATGGCAGAATCGTAGACTCTACTCTTCAGAATAAGAGTAATTTCGCGCCTGCGCCATAACTGGTGAAGAGTACTAAAAGTACCTAGCGATTTTGCTATGCGGTTTGTGATCCCATATTCTACTACACAAGCGCTGGCACAGTTGCCAAGGTTATTGAATGTCTGAACAACATTTAGCACGCCTGCATTAAGGGACAGCTCAAGTAGTAGTCTCTGGCAAACTTGAAGAAAAGCTTCGCATTCTGAGAGTGCAAAGAAAATAAGGGCGTCAGCATCACACCAGTGCGTCACACGGACGAATCGCTGCCATGATGCCATCACCAGTTGCGCATGGGTTGATGATACTGCAAATTTGCCCACACCTACACAGATTAGAACCGGTGACCAATGGGTCACAAAACAGAAACATCTTCGGTTCGTGGTCGAAGGGATGCAAGGCGCAACCCGAAGCAATTGACAACCAGTACCAATCTGTCCAGCGCTGTTTGGCATGTTTGGGAGCTATCACAGATGAGGGTAATATCGTCGGCAGATCACAAGTCAAGAAGTCGACCAAATCGAAGCAACTCAAGGTCTAAGTTGTGTGTAGTGAGTGCAGTTTTCAGAAATACGTCAAAAGATAAGTTGAAAAGGAAGGGTGACAGCGGGCATCACTATCTCACGTTGCTGGAGATAGTAAAGGGCCGCTTCAGTTTGCCATAAACTCTCATTCTGCCAGAACTAGGCGCATAAAACACTATAATGATGTTTACGTGTCTCTCGAACACATCATTCCTTAACAAACAATTTCCAAGGACAATTCAATCCATTGATGTCGACAAACAAGACTAAGGTGCGTCACCGAAATGAGCGGGCCTTCATTAGCTGTCGAAAAATGATTTCGACGAAATCGAGCTTGTTCTCCACGGATATAGCTCTTACGGGAGCCGGTCCATCTGTAAAGAACGACAGAGGCAAGTAACTTGGAAGCGATAGGTCAGAAGTTTTAGAGACTGCGTAGCGACCCACCGCCTAAGTAAGCAATCGGGTTTGCAATACGAAGACATACCTGCTGTCAATAGAGTCTTTCGATTACGTGACCAGTGAGCGCTCATTGAACTCAAATACCAAAGCGTTTCGACGTGCATTCGGAGCATCCGGTGTAGCCACCGAGACGTTCCCGGAGATCAGCACACACAAATACATGGTCGGAGTCCATACTTGTGCTCCAAATCGATCGGCAGTTTTGAATGTCAACCTTCCAACGGTAACTGATCACGATGAGATCGACTTGCGCACATGGTCGGTCCGAGGATGGTAAATGTCATGTCATCTTCCCGCGAGTGATGTGCTGGAACTTAGTGCTTGTGAGAAAAGGGCGAGTATCTTCCCAAAACTGTAGCAACCGTCCACCGTTATTATCAAGGGAGTTTACACCATTTTGGTTGTCTAGATGTAAGTCCACAGTGGACAATCTTTCGATTTGACTGCAGTCTGAAGTCAGGAAAGGTGCACTGAAATGAGGAGCGTATTGACCATGTAGTCGAAGCGAATGGGTTCTTTTCTATGCCTCATGGCTTGCAGCACGTTTGAAAAGCAGCGCATCCGTCGAAGGTCAGCGAGTGAAATTTGGATGGGACGGTATTCAGTCAACCGTAAAGGAAAGGAGAAGGAATCATGCACGGTTGATAGCGCTATAACTTCCAAACAAACTTGCAGAAGACAACTCGGTAGCAAGCCTTTCGGTACAAACGAAAATGTACCATCAGTTTGTGACAGCAGTTACTTAAGGCATTAGTAACCAGGATTCCCTCTGATTGAACATTCACCGCAGAACCCAGAGTGAAATTTTTTTTAGCGCTGATTGCAGTACTATAACTGCGACGTGGAATTGAGGTTAAAAATGCAAAATGGTGTAACAGACAGTATGTGGAATGGGGATTAGACAGGCCGGTACCTTTGGGTGTTGCTTTAATTACGTACTAAAAACACTGCTGTACTAAAGCTAGTCAAAGCAAATAGAGCGGTAATCATGAGCAATGCATAATAGATACGAATAATGAGCGACATATTAAACGACGGGAACAAAGCTGAACGATTCGAGAAGATGGGATGTTGGAATCCGCGCAGTCTGTCATGGTGAGATATGCTTCCTCTCCATCGTGTGAAAAATAGTGACACTCAATATAGTTTGAAATTGAATGATAGCACATTAGTTTAAAGCCGTACAGGTTGTGGAAAACAAAGAATAGAGGAATAGTGCCTAAGTTAGTTCTCTCGAAAACTAACACGCACTAGCTGTGCATAGACTTTTTCGATAATACTAGGGATCAATCCGCACAGCCTTAGTGATTCTTCTCAATTTATCTACGATGGTGGATTCGTCCGACAAAGTCAGGTGTTCCTTGGATGTTGAATTCCTGTCCACTAACTTCCCGCACAGACAGCTATCAATTTAATCGGATTGTTGAAAAATCATTTTATAGTGAGAACGTAAGCTATCTCTTCCAGAATATACCGCACCATCCAGTCGATGGGGGTTGCAATAGGCAAACCTAAGATCACTCTACACAAGTCAGTTGGGCAGAGAGGCGTCATCAATAGGCTACCAAAGTCCCTATTGCTTTCGAAGCCATCAGGAAAGGATTTCAAAGCAGCCCATTTTTATCGATTCTGCAGCTGTAAACTTCAGTGTTTTTGGATTCAATATGGCAGGGACATATTATATGATTCAATATGGTAGGGTGAACTTTTCGATCCTAAATACGCTACTGCATATTCAGAGTGGCTGCTTGATGTTGTTGCCAGTCTGTGCTTTGCTCTAGAAGCGAAGCGTCATTCTCAAGCTTAACAAGGTTGTACCAACACAAGGTAACAAATGGGAATTGCTGCGAACAGTTGAGAAGACAGTCTCTAAGTGACACGGAAAATGATGCCGCAGAATAGGATACAACTCCAGATCAGGTACTTATGGTGAAATCGCGAGAGTGGCCTTCCCATCTCGGCGAGCAAATCGGCATCTCAACGCAGAACACAAAATACCAATATATCAGCTTATTTTGAAAAGTGGCTCAAGAGGTCCTCTATGATAATGCCGTTTGCTGAAAGATCTGAATCTCCTATTTCGGAAGAGATTCGAAATGAAATCACTGTGTTGAAACGAAGCTAGGTTCCTGAACCTGGTCACTTCGCAATGAACACACTAAGTGATTGGCTAGCTTCGATCACCAGTGCTTGTGAAGTATTGTCTACATTCTGTGGGAACACCGGGCGAGCAGTGTTGAGGTCCGCCAGCTAGTGTTTGTATCAATGGAGTGCATGTTGAAGCTTAACTACTTACGTTGGCTAAGTCCTATCCGTCGTATGCTCGTTGAACTTCCTTCTCGGCGTGCATTTTATGCCGTCGCTGTACCTAGTTGGCCGAGTCCATGAGGTAGCCAGTCAAGGGTGTAGAAAAAAGGAATGGAGAATTCGAGTGAGAAGCTTGGATGGCCCATATCAAGTTTTGGACCCTATCGAACATGGCGGTTTCTTGTGTCTAGTTATTTAGATTACTTCTCGCTTAATTTTGCACATTTCTTCATTGTTGTTCGCTAAGCGTTCAACTGCACTTTCTCACAATTGGTATGTACTGTCATCCTGGTGTCGCAAGCAGTGGCAATTTGGTTCACAGCAGTGCGATGCCTGGATCGTAGTTGCATGACTGAAGTGCTGTTGAACGCTGCGAAGGAGATGCGGAGGCGCATAACAGAAGGCTGTTTGGCACTGTGGTGACAGAAGTGCATATGGCAAAACTTCAATGGTATTGCGTCGGCTACCCTTCATACGGAACAGAGTAAAAGCGAGGCAGAGAATGGGGATTGGAAGTGGGACAGAGGAAGCAGTTGGAAGCGAACTAAAGTAACAAATTCGCCTACATTATCCTCGGTGGTCGAACTAACAGAGACGTTGCCATTTGAATATCGTATTGTTCATGAAATGGCTAATTACTTATACTGAAGATGAAATAATATCTTATCTAACAAGAGCAGGTAGCACAATACTGAGAGGGAAACAACATTATTAAAGAGATCAACTATGGTCGTGGTGTTCGGTGAGTCCATCTGTCCTTGAACCCTGGCACCTGAGAAGCATCGTGTACCCCTGGCGGTATTATGCAGTGTACAAAGCTGCTGCTCTCCCCCCCACTTACATTTGGAAACTGAGCTCTGGTGCCAAACCGGACTGACCTCTGAAAGTACGCCGTCTAAGCTACCTAAGAAAGATTATTTACAAAAGTGACCACAGAGTGTCCCGCATGCTATTTGCCTCTGTTATAGATAGATGAAAGTTTGTGGTGGCCAGTCCATGATATGGCAAAGCTGATTCCAGGACTGAATCTATTTACTGAGCTATACTGATTCAGGTGTGTTTAACTAAACCCCCACAAGTGAAGACTTTCGTGTTGTGCCCAATTGGCGATGCCTGTTTTAACGTGTCACTTTGTTAGCCTCATTCGCTGCCACACTGTCAAAATTGCTTGGTTCAACTACCGACGGTGACATCGATTCGCAGTGGGCGCAGATCAAAAATGCCTTAGTTTCCGTAGGTATCGACACTTATGGAGCTGCCCGTCATCCACCGAAGCATTGGATTTCCTCCGTCTCCTTGTCGCTGATGGACAAACGCCGCTTAATCCCGTCGGATTCCAGCCACAGTGAAGAATGCCAATCCCTAAGTCGAGAGTTGTGCAGGAGTCTGCAAATGGATCGCGAAGCTTGGTGGTGTGAATGCGCTAGGGAGACGGAGCTTGCTAGTCTCTCTGGTAATACCAGAAAAGTTTTCCATCTCATTCCAGTCACTGAAGGTGCTCGATTTGGTATAAGTGAAACAATATGCGAAGAGGATGGCACCTTAATCACCAATCTTCAACGATGGGCCGAACATTTTGGTTCGCACTTTTGTTGACCCCCAGCTTCATCTGATAACTCTGGCACTCGCGCTAGTTCTGAGTGGTCTACCCCCACAGATTCCTCCTCTTACCAGGAAATCGAACAGGAGCTCTGACACATTAGGCCCTGATGATCTTCCTCCAGCTCTATTTAAAGATGGTGGCGCTTGGCTGGTTCGAGAACTCACTGCTTAGTTCTCGAAAGTTTGGTCTAAAGAGGAAGTTCCATCATCTTGGGGTGAATCGATAGTCGTCCCCATCTGCAAAAAGGGCCTGCGCACAAGCTGCTGGTGTCCATCATACTTCGCAGGCTATCCCCAACGCGCGAATCATTGTAGCGAGAAGAACAAGCTGGATTTCGCCCCGGTCGAGGCTGCATCGATCAAATATTCACACTCCGCCATGTGTATCAGAGGCCAAAGATTGCTGTGTTCTTGGATATCCGTGCAGCCTTCGATTCTGTCGATCGGACTGTACTGTGGCATTGTCTACTGAGGCATGGCGTCCCCGAGAAGTTCGTCTCCATAATGCGCGCTCTCTACGGTCTGACCTCAGGTAGAATTAGGACTTATGGCAAGCTTCCCTCTCCCTTTGTGGTCTCCAGGGGTGTTCGACAAGGATGCCGTATCTCTCCGTTCCAATTCAACTTTGCCATTGAAGATGTCCTAAAGAACGCTCTGGGCGATTCGTTGAACGCCGGCGTTGAGCTCCTCCAAGGTAGTCGAGTCGTTGACTTGGAATATGCTGATGATATCGTCTTGCTAGGTGACGATCCATACGCCGTCCAACTTGCATTAAGCCGCTTGGCGATTGAAGCATCAAAGTATGGTATGTACTTTTCGCTATCCAAATGCAAGGCTCCCTTCCAAGACTGGCAGATGCCACTGCCTGCACTCCTCTAGAGGTTGTGGAGCGCTTTGTCTACTTGGGAAGTTGCGTCACTGCCGGCGAGGCCGTTGGAGATGAGATTTCGATGCGCATTTCAAGAGCACGCCTTGCTTTTTCTAGGCTGAAGCACCTGTGGCGTCGCCATGACATTCGTCTTTCCATCAAGGGGCGCGTCTATTGTGCAACTGTTCGTGCTGCGAGACCTGGCCCATTCGTAAAGGTGAGTTGCGCACCGCTGTCTGTGGTCCAATACCCGTGTGGGTTTTCGGCACCACGCAAGCAATGTGGAAGTTAGACAGCGTGTCTTGGGACGAGAAAGCCACTCGCTCGAGGAGCTCGTCTCACTGCATCAACTATGGTGGCTGCGACTTGTATTGCGCATGCCCGTTCAGCGTTGCCCGCGTCGTGCGTTGTTTGTGATTGCTGGACAGGGCTGGAAGAGACGGTCTGGTGGAAAGCCTGCAACATGGAGAAGCCGCATGAAAAAGCTAACGATACAACTGGCCTCAGCCGGTTGTTGTCGACTACCTAGTTGGGGCTAGAGAGATACGGATAACTGCTGGTTGAAGACCTTGGAAGCCATGGCTCAAGATCGAAGTCAGTGGCCGACGTGTGCATCGGTGCGTTGCGGTGTCCCTCCTTCCTCCCCCTAAAAAACCGAAACAAGTCAAAAACGGTGAGTAGCAAAATGGACAAGAAAGCCTTTGTTGTTGTTATTTCTTATTGTTCATACTGTTTTCCTATTCAGCCATGATTCTGATGGTGCAATATCTGTGCCACAGATGGTGTATAGTATATATGGTTGACCGCATCGGTTTCGAATTTGCCTGTCATTGTGGCCAGCCACATGACGTCTGCGCTTGCAGAGGGACCATGGATGGCTTCCACTGCACCACCCACAGCTCCAACCACACACCCAATATCCAGTGTAAACCCGAAGGAATAAGACCAGGTGGCCTGTGGATGGGAGCCACGTTTCATCAATGGAGCCGGTCCACACTCCTTCACGGGAAAACACAAGCACGCTGTATTTGGGAATCAAGCGCAAATAAAGCGGTGGCTGGACCGTAGTCCGCTCCACACTGAGCGCATGGAACCACCCTTCGAGCCTAGCACGGCCACAAGGACCGTGCACCCCGTCCCCTCCAGCAATGAACAATCGACTCCCGGACGAGGTAGGGGATAATAGACAGGTAGGCACCTTGTAACATGCACATCAACCGCAGCCACACCGGCGATATCGAGCAACAGCCAATCACATGAAATGACGAAAGAAATAAACTAAATCGAATAATGCATAGAGATAAGATGCCACAATTCTTTAATAAATGAGCAAGGGAAATAAATCGGTTATGAACAAATCCGCGGTAAGTTCAACACGTCAGAAAATATAATTTTCAAAAATGACACAAACGCCAAAATGTTATCAAAGTTAACTAAACTAATTAAAAAAACGTGCGCAAATTTATTAGAGAAAGTTTAGGTTGACATAAATATGAGATAAAAAAGTATTGGCATATATATATATATATATATATATATATATATATATATATATGGTTTATATATGTTTATGTACACATACACATGCTACCTTGGGTGTGTGATGTCGACTGACCAGCAGCTACACAGTGAGCTGCGTCTCGAAGGCAGCGGTGGCATTCGGGAACCTAGAGTACCGAGTGCGGAACAATCATCAGCTTACCATTGGTACGAAGCTGATGGTGTACAAATCCATGGTGCTGTCCGTTCTTCTATACGGCAGCAAACGTGGACGATGTACCGGCGAGATGTGCGATATCTCGAGCGGTTCCATCAACAAATTTTGCGCAACGGTTTGTGCCACAGAGTTGCAGACACGGAAGTGTTGCGTCGAAGTGGAATATATGCAGTGCACTGCGTAGTTTTGCTGAGTAGCCTGAGGTGGCTCGGTCATGTGTGGCGTATGGATACGACGCGGATACCGAAGCAGCTACTATATAGTCAGTTGAGTTGTTAAGCGGCATGCAGGGAAACCGAAGCTACGTCACCAGAAAATGATCAAAGCGAGACTCTCACGTCCTAATCTTGATTGCAGGTCATGGGAATCGATGGCGGTTGATCAGCTTGCATGGCTCGATCTGATCACCAAGGCCGTTGCCCAGGTGCAAGAGAAAGCCCTCGTGCATGCAGAGAAGCGGCAATTGCGGAAGCCGCAGGCGCCGATGAGCTGTATTTCACCGATATCGAGCGCATGGTGCTGTAGCACATGCGGTCGCAAGTGCCTGAGTCAGGCAGACCTAGTGAGCCATGAGCGAGGCCACTCGGGACCACCACCGAAGCGACGTCGGGTTCTGCAGAGAACGCAGGCAGAACCGGCGCAGCGTTTGTAGGTACGTTGCATTCGATTTACTAACCCCGTGCTTGCATGCTAAATTTCTTTACTTCAGCTTCTGGGTTTGCTATATTGTCCTAATGCTTTTTTTATCTCATATTAACGTCTACCTGAACTATCTACTACAAACTTGCACACGGCGCTTAAACTAATTGTAGTTAACATTTTCGCGGTTGTGGCATTTTTGAAAAATATATTTTCAGACGTATTGAATCTTTCGCGGATTTGTTGCAACCAAGTTAGTTCATACGCTCATTTGGTGAAGAGTTATGTCACCGTAGCTGTACGCATTATTCGATTTATTTTATTTGATCACGTCGTTTCTGGTGAGTGGCTACTGTTTGATATCCGCAGTGTGGCTGCGGTTGATGTGCATGTTGACAAGGTGCCTACCTGTCTATTACCCACTAACTCGTCCAGGAAACAGTTGGTCGTTTCTGGAGGGGACGGGGTGCACGGTCCTTGTGGCCGTGTTAGGATCAAAGAGTGGTTCATGCAGTCAGTGTGGAGCGGACTACGGTCCAGCCACCGCTTTATTTGCGCTTGATTCCCAAATACAGCGTGCTTGTGTTTTCCCGTGAAGGAGTGTGGGCCGGCTCCATTGATGAAACGAGGCTCCCATCCACATGTCTCCCGATCTTATTCCTTCGGGTTCACACTGGATATGGGGTGTGTGATTGGACCAGTGTGTGGTGCAGTGGAAGCCACCCATGGTCCCTGTGTAGGCGCAGGCGTCATGTGGCTGGCCACAGTGACAGGCAAATCCGAAACCGGATGCCACTTATCATATAGGGTCGTTATTTTTGGCGTGGATCACAGTTCCACTCTGACGCCAACGTCAGCATTTCGCTTCTTTATGCGCATCCGATGGGTTTTCGATTCACTCGGTAATTATTGACTTTGTCTGTTCGTACGCTTTCAGTGTTCCGGTTTGTTCTACATTTGCACATCATGCTATATGAACAGTATCGTTTTCGCAGGAAAGCTCCCGTATTCTGTTCTTGCTGGTTTGTGTTCTCACAACCATTACTGAGTGGAAGTAGTCACGGGGTTCGACACAACGTCCAGGACGTTATAAACATGCTACTAGCCACAAGTAGAGACACCATTCCGTGCAACACCGTGGTAAAGACAGTATTGGCGTGTTATACTTTGTGTTTAGGTTTAACGCCGCTGTCAGACAACTTCGGTTGCTGATATGAATCGGTATCGCTTCAAATAATGGATAGGGTCGAATATTTACCGCTCGCTCCAAAAAAAGCAGGACTTTATGCTAAAAGTGTAAGTGGGGAAGGGCCGAGGACTGACAACTGCTCACGTGGAAGAAATATTGATTAAAGTTATGCCGAAAGGCACAGTAGCTAAGTAGGGAGGTAGAATGATCGATAATGCACCTGGAAGTGGAAAGAAGCAAGTCTCTCCGAAGCAAAAGAAAATGGAACCAGTAAAAAGTGCATGAATATAGACAAACTGCAGTGGTGCTTTAATTCCGAGAAAATCCCGAAAATAAGTTACCACAGAAAGACTGATTTCCCCAACACCATCAGCACTAATACATGTTAGCTGAGGGTGAGAAACACGCCCCTGCTAATGTATCGTAATAGACAAAATAACACTACAAAGAATTCAAAAAGCCAAGTAATATAATGTTAAACATCATACTAATAATTTGCTAGGAGATCGTGATTGGAGGGGGAATCTAAAAGAGGGAGATGGACAAAGAAACTCACAGCACAAACGCCACTGAGGCTGGCTCCTAACCATATCAGCAAGTGTGTCCAACAAAACTTGTTCATCGTCTTTCGGACCCCAACCAGGGAGCCGAGACGCTCCAACCGAGGCCAGCTCAGAAGTGAGGGTTTTCATTCCTCTCGACCAGGTCATCGCTTGAGCTCCCCTCCTTCACTTCTATCAAGACCACGGGAGCACAAACAACGCACGTCGATGTGTTGGCTTGCGCAACACGTAGCCCGGCATCGGAGCCTGTACCAAATACGCGACGGCGAACACATTCAGCGCTCATGCGGTGCTCCCACCAAACGAGTTAAGCTGCGAAGGCAGCGATGATCGAACGTAGCTAGCCTCTTTATGCCTGTCTTATCCGACCCTCTACCAGTTAACTTCCTTGTTTTAAGCTATCTTGCAATATACCTAAACTATTTCACTTAGTAGCATCGTCAAGAGAGCGAGAAGGAAGACAACAGGGTCTACTGAGCTCCAGCAATCGAAGTGAAGGGATTTTGTTGGAGATCGTTTCCGTAGAGTGGATGATGTTAATTCCTCCACAAGTTGAGCAGCTGTACCATCATCTTTCCAGGCTGACATAAGTCACAGATTATGTCGTTCGCTGATTTGTGGCCAAAACTATGTACACAATCAATTTTATATTACGATGGCTAAAAATGCCGTATAATTACGAGATCATATTGATTCTTGGAATGAGTTACGGCGCAATGATGATGTACTGATGCTGAGGCCTGACAAGGGTTTTGATTGTTGTGATGAGCAAACAGGATTATTTACAGAAAATACAAACTACGCATGAATGAAGTCGATCTGCTAAATACGTAGCAGGCCGTGAGAAAACGGAAAAGGCTGGAAAGAGCACAGCCTACGAGCTGTGCAGTCGGCATAAAGACGGACTGATTGATGCTAGTACCATGAATCAACTCCGGCCTTGTGGTTCCAGACTTTCTCGGATGTGTGCTACGCCGTAAGTGCATAAAGAAGAGGTTCCACTACGTCCAATCCTTTCAATGATACCAGAAATTGGTGCCATGGTTAGCCAAGGTAATTGAGACCATCCGACGGGGTTGGCAGTGCATAGCTTGAAAGACACGTATGAATTAGTTGACATGATTCGAAGCCTAAATGTGAATGGTAAGTGCATGATGTCTAAAATGTTTCGGAATACTGGCAGCTCGGGTTGACGATTCAGGTGTTCATTTGGTTTCCGAGTTTGGCTGCAAACGTTTCACCAACATGTAAGGTGAGCAAGACTACGCGCTGCATCTAACTGAACTGACGATACCACCTCGCATGGTGGTGAAGCGTTTGCAACCAAACTACCAAGCTCGAAGAGCGTTCGTTCTCTGTCTAAAATGTCACTAGGAATAAATGCTGAAAACCAGAGACCATTACGAAAGCAAAGTGGGGTTTGCAGCACGTAGAGTAAAGAACTAATTTCGTATTTGTACAAAATATGTTCGATTTCGTTTCAATGTAAATCCCTATCGGCAAATTGTGAGTGTAGCGATGAGCAGTCCACTTAGCCCCATTTTAGCTGACATCTTCGTAGCCCATCTACAGGACACTAAATTGTGTCCGTCCATACATACCTTGGTAAGCTGTCGCGTTTCCATGAACTTTTCGGGGAGACGCAACAAGCGTCTCACCAGACTAGCAACTGAGAGGTTATCTCAGCCCTCGGTCAGGCAAGTCTACCATGCTGCACTGCGTATCGAACATACGCTGTCTTGTCCTAATGACACTGAGTTTCAGTGGAAAAGGAACTCGATCGGCATACACAATGCAGGAGTATCTGCTTGTGGTACTATCAGTCGTCACCGCACCAGTCACTGGACATCTGAGAGATCGGTGAACCTGTTGGAAACCAGAAGGAAATTCCCAGCTGGATCTGAGCACGTGACCAGATGGACTATTAGGCGCGAACTAAAGCGGAGCCCGCACACACAAGGAAGCCTGGTGGACCAGTTTGGCACAAGAAATGGAGGAGGCAGGATCAGCTGATCCGCACCACCGGTCCCGGGAAACCAGACGTCAGTGAGACAATCAGAGACAGCGTGAGTACTCTGAATCACAATAAGGAGCGCCGGATGGCTCGTTGGGCGGAACACTTTCAAAATCAATTCAGTTGGCCCCCTGCTCCCGGACCTCTTCCTACTCAGGTGATGCAGGGTGAGCCATGAACGGTTAGCTTAGAGACTCCGTCGGAGGCTGAGGTCTGAAACGCGATCACAGCCCTTAATCGTTTTCGTGCTGTTGGCCCGGATTCCCTCCCATCAGCACTATTTAAGGATGGAGGTGAGGTCCTCTGCAAAGCACTGACCTCACTGTTCGAACATGTATGGAGGGACGAAACCGTCCCGGCTAACTGGGGCGAATCAATCACAAGAAGGGCAGCCGCACCTACTGTGCTAACCACAGGGGTGTAAGTCTAACGTCAGTTGTGACAAAATTACTGGCTTCAATTCTCGTTCGTCGCAACACGATGGAACGGGAACCCCGGAGGATTAGGGAAGAGCAGGCAGGTTTCCGCCCAGGACAAGGTTGTATTGACCACATATTCACTCTGCGGGAGGTGTTAGTGCAGCGCCACGCATACCGCAGACCGACACTAGCTGTGTTCCTCGGTTACAAAAGTGTGTTCGATTCAGTCGATTGATCCATTCTGTTCGAAATACTTGCGCGGAAAGGTGTTCCCATGAAATATGTGATCATTTTACGTGCGCTGTACACGAACACTACAAGCCGCGTCAGTCTAGGGTAGCCTATCGGATAGCTTTCCGACCATAAGTGACGTTCGTCAGCGTTGTCCGATTTTCCCATTTTTGTTCAATTTCGTCGTGGATTTTATCATGGAGCGTTCCCTTGCGGAATCTCACGATGTAAGCGCTGACGTGTTGCCTGGTGAAAGATTAGTTGATCTTGATTATGCGGATGATATTGTCTCTTTTTAACGATGCTGGGGCAGCGCAAGCAATCCTGCGTAGGATGGTTCCATGATTTGGTATGCGCTTTGAACCTTCAAAGTGCAGTGTTGCTGCATTATCACCAGTCACTTGAGGGTCCCTTGACCCTAGCTAGCGAGAAGTCGAGGTACTTGATCAATTCACTTACCATGACAACTGTATCAGCAACCATGTGTGCATAGTTAATGAGATCAATACACGTATTGCAAAAGCCAAAACTGCCTTTTTGAATCTGCGACATCTTTGGTGAAAAAAGGGTTTCCCTTTGTCTAAAAGGTTGTGTCTACAAAGCCACAGTGAGGGCCGTTCTGCCCTATGGTAGTGAAACTTAGCCCCTTCGGTCTGAAAATCTGAGGCGCCTTCAAGTTTTTGACCATCGCTGGCTGCGAAGCATTGCTGGTATCTGGTGACATCAAGGTGTCCGAAACGATGATGTGCGTATGCGAGCGCTAGGCAGTGATACACAAGGCAGTTTCCTTGGAACAACAGATAGCACTGAATAAATTGCGTTGGCTTGGGCACGTGCTACGTATGCCCAGTCACCGCTTATCTAGAAGGGGCTTATTTAGTTTACCAGATGTAGGGTGGCGAAAGGCTCGAGGTGGGCAAAGGTTTGCTTGGCAGCGGGAAATGAAGTCATTGGCGATCAAACTAAGTGTTGTCGGTCCTTCTCGCCTTCCAGGCTGGAGTCCACGTGACCCGCCTTGTGCTTGGCTCGAGACTTTAAAGGGCACGGCTCGCAGTCGGCACCAGTGGCGCATCTGCCGTAGTCTCGTCGTCGGATAGTCTGGTTAAAGTGTGTTTGGTGCTGCGGGGTAATGGCTGATTATGACGCAATGTAGTGAAAGTCGCAAAGAAGCTATCTCGTCGATGCCGCCTTGTCTTTGCACGATAGCCAGCTGTCTGTGATGGTATGTTGTTGACAAGATGTAGATGACCCTGAAAGTTTGCTAAGGGCATCAAGGTTTACAGGTAAGTCCATCTTCCCTCTCTTATTATTCTCTTTCTTAGGTCATCATGGTTGTATGCAGCGAAGCATCAGTTCAAATGGCTGATGTACTGCTGTTGATGATGACAGTCCATACAAGATACATTGACGACAGTTTTGTGATGGTGGGTGGTGCTCAGCAGGTGGAACACATATTGGAAACGTTTAACATATGTTATCCTGAGATCCAGTTCGGCATGAAAAACGAAACATCAGAAAAATTCCACTTCTTGGATGTAGAGAGCAGATCCAGTGACTCGTTAGTAAGATCAATTTATCACAATCAAGCAGGATGGGGCAATACCTAAACCTCAATAAGTATTGTTCTATGAACTACAAGCGGTCTCTGGTTAGTGCCTGTTATGAGTCCACTGCATTTGTTCAGAAGAGACGATTGAGCAAGAGCTCCAGGGTGTCGCGTCCACCCTACGTGAAAATAAGAACCCTGACAAGCTTATTGCCAGGTATGGAAAGAAAATCGTACTGCAAGAAAAATGGGCAGAAGTTTCAAGGAAGAAAGTACTAACACACTGCCTTATAAAGGGGAATAAAATGATAGACGTTTCAGCCATCGCCTACGGCGAACCATAAAGAGGTTGTGTTGCTGAATCGAAAATGTAACAAATGTGTCAGCTGTACGCCGTAACGGCGCTTCGTTGCAGTGCGACCACCATTAGTCGCGCGCGGGCTAAATATACCGCGAAGACGCACACCCCTACGCGGATTCAAACCGGTGACCATATCGTTGCAAACCAAACGCGCAGACCACCCGGCCACAGGCCGACTGCTGCATATAAACCAAAAAGATGTCACTAGAATCCAATTTAGACAAGCCTCACTCCCATGTTACCGTCTTGCGTTTATCAGTATTTGCGGTAGCATATACATCGGCCGGGGAGAGAGGAGTTGTCTGATCGGATTTCGGAGCACATTCCGGGGATCTAGCAATCAGTGGTGAAACATTGCCAGCTAGTTCAGTTGTTCGGCAATTACACAATTGCTCGATGTGCCAAAACCACTGCGAAGCATTTAAGGTCATCAACAAACAGAACAATCCCAAGTCGTTGCATTTTGCTGGGCCTTCTGCCATCCGGCGTTCGAAGTCCAACCTATGCAAACAGCTTGAGGTTGTGACCAACCTGGCGCAAGTAACCAACCGTTTGGATCCCTCACCCATTGTATGTAACTGACTGATGAGAATACGCGAAATATACTGAATTCAGATTATTCCGCTGAAATGTTGCTAGTTCTTGCGCGCTTGATAACCCTCACCCGTAGTTCCGCAATCACTTGTCACAAGCTGTGGTTTGGACAACTAAGCCGAAATGTTGCTGGGAAGCTCGGTGAGTCAGCTTATTGGGCCTAATTGACTGTAAAACACGTTCAGACATACAAAGTCCAGAGCGGATGAAAAAACGTCGAAAAAGAGAGCGGTTAAATAAAAGGTAGGCTTGAAGCATACTACATAAATATGACAAGATGACGACCATGTGTACAAAGGAAGATTGATCAGCAAGAACAAATTCCGGTGATAAAAATGCGTGAAGCAAAAGTGGACTTCAGATAATAAGTGGGTTGAGGTGTCTGTTGCAGAAGAAGCAAGTTGACGAATAGAACGGTGTCCGCATGCCTATGCTGGAAAACATGGGGTACAGAGTTGCGACAAAGCCCAGTAGGGATAATTGAAGAAAGAAACACACTTTAAAAAAACGTGCTCCATTTCGTTTGTAGAATAGATCCCAGTTTTTTCCTATCTCACGAACGAGTTTGAGCCGGTGGAAATCGTCGATGACCGAATCTATCTGTTTCTCTATAACGCGGGTGATATCAAGCGCAATGGTTCGGGGTGGAGAGACAGAAGATTCGGCGTCCGCAGGTGATTCAATGACTGAGGTTGCTGCAACGAATGAAGACGGTCAATGGGATAAGTGCTGCTGATAAATGTCACGATACGGGGTGCAGAAGAGAGCCTATCCAATCGAACAGTCAGTCGACTACAGGAATACACTACTAGAGACCATTAATGACCTACTCGCTATGGAAGGTGTACTTGAAGTTCCGGTAAGGAAATCTGTAACTGCAACTGTAATATCCTTCCGGTCCGGAGTTCCAACTAATGCAGGGGGTCGTAATGAACCAGTGGAGCTGCAACAAAAAATAAATACCGTCTAGTAAGTGGCCGACTTAAGGAGGGCGTGCCTTCGCTACAGCGAAGGAAGCACGGAAGAGAGCAGGACAAACTGTGCCAGAGAGGAGCAAGAAAGTAAGGGTTAGAGGAAGCAGCAACAATAACACAAGCAACCATTATAGATCTTATACCTCTTAACGAGTGACAATAACGCCTGCGAAGTGGCTACAGCATCCCTTGGAGCGCAGTCAAATGTCAAAGTGCTGAAGGTGTGTAGGATAGGCGAACCAAAAGTTCGAAATTGTAGAAGTCGAAACCCTCAAGAAAGGAATCGGGCGCAAATACACCAGCTGACAAGTTTAGCCGTCAGTTAATCAAGGTGCATCGAAGAAGCACAGAGTAGGCTCAGAGTCAACGGTGGCCAAACGAAAACTGAGGGAAGCCCACATACAGCCACAATTGTTCTTAAGGATGCACAGAGTTCAAGGCAGGAACAATAAAAAATATGTAAAGAAAAAACGAACTACGAGCTAGAATAGCTGATATCAAAATTGTCGTGACGGCTGGTGTCTCAGGTGAATGAAACCCACGCGGGATCAGCGGATACAATAATGAAGCTATGGTGCACTACTAATGAGTAGTATAGGCGCGACGAACTCAGCGAATAATGGATCACCGCGGACGACGGGCATGTAATGCACAATTCAACTAGCCCTGAAAATGGATGGCGCTGGAGCGTTGAACCTATACCGTATCGTCACGGCAAGCTGAGTCGATGGCATAAGGCGGGGCGTGGAATCAAATGGCACCACGAACGATGTGCCCAAATGAGTCCGACTGCTCTATGTTAGAAATGTTATACCAAGAGCGGCACCCAAGCTGGATGATAGCAGTCGCACGGGTAAGTGAGTGGATTGCGCCATCCTCTCTCAGGATCACAGCAGGACAGCGCGCGCGCATACGAACTCAAGCTGACGATTTAAGGTGTGGTGGCGGCTGACCAATTGAACAACCGGAAATGGGGTCGGCGGACAGGAACCCATTTAAGCGCCACCAAACAGAGCTGACCAGAACTGCGAGGATTGGAGGGAACACGCAAAATGGGTGCAGCCTAGCATGGATAAAGCGCAATGTGGTCTCAAGCGGGACAAGTAGGGGGTTATATTGCGCACAGTGAGTGAGCAGGGTGCGTGGACCAAGTGTTAAACAGACGGTAAAACTCAACCGGTGTGCCTCAGTTGCTACAGGACATAGGTGAAGCAGTGAACATGATTTTGCATCCTCAATAAGTTAAACAGGCGGACAACCCGTTTCAGCTACCTAACCGCGAAATGTGCACATATCTCCTATATCGCAAGGGTAGAATGGGAGTCGGATACGGGAAATACTTAGCGGAAGCAGACAGTACGCGGGTGATACTGACGCGTCAAGGCAATACAAATATAATGAACCCAACACAGGAGTGAGATGAAGAGGACTGTATAAAGCAACTCAACACCCGAAACCGAAGTCCAAGGTCAAGAAACCTGGGTGGTAAGAACGCCAAGAGATCACAAGCAGCTGGTCATTGGGCAGAACTGAATTCCCGCAGTTTTCAGTTAGCCGAGTCATAAAAGACCATAATCCCTTATGCATAAAATAGACAGAAGACAGAATATCAGGCAACCGTAAATGCGCAATAGTGAAAATTGTAGATTAGATGCTGGAAAAGAAACAGCAACTCTGAGTACATGCCTCCAATTTCTGTTAACTAAGAGACTTAATCAACTCGCGGCCGAAAGGGAGACAAAACTCACTATCCAAGCGATAACGAAACATCATTTCTGCGTTGTACCAAACTCGTTTACTTCCTGGCTGCCCAGTATACGATACCGTGATGAGTTCAAAATGGCAAGAAGAAAAATATTTTGACAGGATACGCTGAATACAGGTATCTCGAGTATTCTCGCTGCGTTACGCACAAAAGCAATGTGCAACGTCATTCAGTTTCTTAAAGGGAACGAAGGTCCTTAAAAGACCTCAGGCGGAACCAGGTTTCGATCAGCCATACACGAAAAAGCATCTCCGGCCAAGCTAAATCAGACCATGCTCCGTTACTGACATGTGACCTTTTGCCAATTCGCTCACTTGCAATTATCGACATTGCCAAGGGGCCAAGTTGCTTAATTAAGCCTTGCTTACCATTCTGAGTTAAAATTGCACTTTCACCAAACGTTGTATTTATGTAAGGCTGGGTTGCGTTGCAATTGCTTGGTCTGATGAGTAAAGTGCCTGACGCGAAGAGTCTGCCCTTTGTTCTTATCTCTCTAGATCGGAGTCGCGTGTGAAGTCTGTGCTCGGCTGCGCGCGTAGAACCGTGTTGTGCCCAAGTCTCCCGGATTGTGCCAAATCGAATTCTGTCAGCTACTTTCCGTTCGCGATACCATTCTGTCTCACATCCGTTCATCCCACTAGGAGAGTCGCGTCAACCTGTAATAAGCATCGTGTGACCAAGGACCAGGTATAACACAGTTCAAAGAGAAAAAAACGATCAATAGCCTAAGATAAGGAAATGTAGGAGGTAGCTAAATGCGATATATATATATATATATATATATATATATATATATGCTATGTCGATTCATAGCTGCCGTAACCGGGAAGTCCTGACGCCGGAAGGCCAACCGCTGTCATCCGCATGGCAGGTGCCTGCATGGCAGTGGAGGATGGGTCGCGCTATATCGCATTTAGCTAACAATTCGTGATGGTCGGATACCGTCCTCCATGGCGCAGTTGCATAAGCTGCGGGCTAGTTGGCAAGAGCCACTAGTAGTCATTGGTTCGATCCTCCGCAGAGGACCGAAGGATGCGCACCACCGATGAGCCCCAATAGGGCGAAACGGCCGTCTGGTGCTTTTCCGGATAGCTGGTCGAATTATCTGAATTGTCGGCTGATTGCGACGAACAAAAATAATCACCAAAATCCCTCCACTCATAAGTAATGTAGGAGGTAAATTCAGTTTGTTTGCACGAATTGTGCTCCATGCACCGAATAGCTGAAGTTTCGACAAACTGAAACAAAGTGGCATTACACTTATCAATTAGTATGAATGACTCACGAGGACTTCGGCATGCCGAACAACCTCCTCGTGCTGCCAGATGAGTGGATCGCGATTTTCCTGTTCCAGCAAATGGTTCAGCGGCAGTGTTCCAAGATGTGGTGGGTTTTCGGCTGACAAGAGTTCTCCCCATAAGAAGCCACATATGTCCGTTTAACAACACCGTAACGTGGCGGAAGTGACTTGCCACTAAATAAAGTCACTGCCCCTTGCTTCACGCTGGCGAAGCATTGTATTCCAGCAACGTTATGCTGTAATTCTGTGGAGCATCGGGCCCCGCTTTGACAAAGCAACAAAGGAAAGGCATAGGAACCGAGCAATCAGTCACCGGCTCCCAATAGGCGCGATGTACTGAATCCGCTCCGCTGATTGCGAGCAGGCTATTCAGCCAAAGGCTCGAGGTGTGCCCCTAAGTTAACACCTTACTTCGGCCTGGGCAACTGGGTAGTATCACGCCCTTTGACGAAACCATGGACATTGTATTGTGTTTCCTCTTACTATTTCTGTACCTTCGTTTCAATCCAATGGTTTCTGATGGCCTTATTTCCGTTCGTACACCGTTGCAAACACATACGGCCGGCTGAACCCGGTTTCGGATTTGCCGGTCCCAGTGGACAGCCACAGGATGTCTGCGCCTACAGAAGGAACATGGGTGGCTTGCGCTGCACCACCCACAGCTCCAACCACACACCCCATATCCACTGTAAACCCGAAGGAATAAGACCGGGAGACATGTGGATGGGAGCCACGTTTCATCAATGGAGCCGGCCCACCTTCCTTCACAGGCAAACACAAGCACGCTGTATTTGGGAATCAATCACACACAAGGCGGTGGCTGGACCGTAGTCTTCTACATACTGAGTTCATGGAACCCCTCTTGGATCCTAACAAGGCAACAAGAACCGTGCACCCCGTACCCTCCAAAAACGATCAACTGTCACCTAGAGCCAGTATGGACAAGGTAGTGGGTAATAGACAGGTAGGCACCATGTCAACGTGCACATCAAGCGCAGCCACACCGGGGATATCAAGCAACAGACAATCACCTGAGAGAAAGATAACAAAGAGAATAAATCGAGTAATGCATAAGGAAACGTGACGAAAGTCTTAAATTAATGAGCATATGAAATAAGTTGTTAACAAAGTATCCGAGATAAGTTCATGAGGTCAGAAAGTGTATTTTACGAAAATGCCACAAACACGAAAATGTTATCGAAATTAACTACAATTGGCTTAAGCGACGTGTGCAAGTTTATAGAAGAGAGAACACGTAGACATTTATGAGGAAGAAAAGCATTATGACAAAATTGAGAACCCACCTCCTGAAATAAAGAAACTTAACATGCAAGCACGTGGTTAGTAAATCGGATGCAGCGTACAGACAAACGCTGCGCCAGTTCTGCCTGCGTTCTGTGCAGGACCCGTCGTCGCTTCTGTAGTGGTCCCGCTCATCGCTTCGCTCATGGCTCACTAGGCCTGCCTGACTCAGGCACCCGCGACCGCATGTGCTACAGCACCATGCGCTCGATGTCGATGGAGTACGGCCCATCGTTGCTTGCCGCTTCTTCTCTGCATGCAGGAGGGCTTTCTCTTGCACTTGGGCAACGGTCATATCGATCAGCTCGAGCCATGCAAGCTGATCAACCGCCTTCGATTCCCATGACCTGCAATCAAGATTAGAACGAGAGAGGCTCACTTTAATCATGTCCTGGTAACGTAACTTTGGTTTCCCTACGTGCCGCTTCCCAATACTTAGCTGACCACATAAGAGTTGTTTCGGTATCCGCGTCGAATCCATACGGCTCACATGACCGAGCCACTTCAGGTGTCTTAGGAAAAGTATGCAGTCCACTGCATGCATCCCACTTTGTCGCAACACTTCCGTGTCTGCAACTCTGTCGCCCCAACCGATGCGCAAAATCCGTCGCAAACACTGCTGATGGAACCGCTCGAGATATCGCACATCCCACCGGTACATCGTCCACGTTTCACTGCCGTATAGAAGAACGGACAGCACCATGGATTTGTACACCATCAGCTTCGTGCCAATGATAAGCTAATGGTTGTTCCACACTGGGTACTCAAGCTTCCCGAATGCCGCCGCTACTTTCGACACGCGAATACGCAGCTCACTGTGTAGCTGCTGATCAGTCGACATCACACTACCAAGGCAGCAGAAGCGAGAGGCGGTTTCCAATATTTAGCTCCAATGCTGATTCGCGGCAATATTAAAGGTTGTACCTCCGGTGAAGGCTGAAAGAGACAGACAGTTTTGCTTGTGTTGATGGTGAGTCCGAATTTGGCCGCTGTGGAAGCCAGAGCACTAGTCGTATGCTGCAACTTATCCGCGCTGTGTGAAAACAATGCACAGTTGTCAGCAACATGCGGATAGTTGTCTCACAGACTAGAGTTCTCGCACCGAAACGATGGATGTTCCGCAACCCACCATCAATACGATGCTCCACACGAACATCGTAAGCACAAGCCGCATCAAACAGATAAGACATCATTACATGAAGATATATATTGAACAGGTCAGGAGCTAAGACACAGCCACGCTTCACACCAGAGACAAAGTCATCCGATGTCTCTCTACTCATCTGCAATCTCGCTCGCATACCACCGTGCAGGCATTCAATTAAACTTACAGACTTATGTGGACAACCAAACTTACGCAACACCAGCCACAATACCTCGCGGTTCACCGTATCAAATGCCTTGATGAAATCAACAAAAAACGAGTACAATGGCTGGTGTCGTTCTCCACACTTCTCCTACAACCGACAAGCCGCAAACACCATATCTATAGTGCTGCGACTCGAACGGAATCCACATTGCTCTTCCGCCACGTTAGGTTCCACAACTTGACTGACGAGGCGGTTGAGCAGGATTCGGGCAATCACCTTGCTTACACAACTCAGCAAATTGATGCCACGATAATTCGTGCAACATTGCTTGCTATACTTGCCCTTGTACCGTTACGGCACGAGGCCATCCTTCAGCTCAGGAGGCACTTCCTCCTCAATCCACACGCGTTGCACTAAGTGGTGCAGCGCAGTCAACAACGCAGATCCGCCGTGTTTCAATACTTCAGGCGGGATCCCGTCCGCCCCAGCACATTTGCCGTTTCGCAGCTGAGCAAGTGCTCCCTGTGTCTCATCTAGTGTCGGTGTGTCCGCCAGACTCGTCTTCACGTCGTGCTGCTTCAGGCCGTTCAATGTAGGCCAGTCGATCTCTGAACGGTTGTTCAAGAGACTGTCAAAGTGTTTCCGCCAGATTTGCATTATGTCTGTAGTCTGTGTGCAGGTAGTGCCTGAACTACCATTGATCAGGGTCCTCAGCGGCTCCAATCTCGGTCCATACACCGCCTTCAAGAAATGCAAGAATTCCTTGTGTTGGCGGCGTTCGGCGTAGCATTCCATCTGCTTCGCATTCTCCGTCCACCATGCATTTTTATGCGACGGAGCTCTCGGGTCAGTCGCCGTCGAAGTTTGTGAAACTGACAACTCTTCCCCAGGTCACTGGGGTCTGCCACATGTGCAGCAACTGCTGCATTCTTCTCCGACACCAACGCGCCAATCGTCGCACCGTTGTCATCAAACCAACCAGGCCGCTTACAGTTTGTGCGCCCGATGGTCTCCTTGGTAGCAGCTGTCATCTGGTCGCGAATGTGGTGCCACAGGTCGCCCATTGTGACTATGCACTCCAAATCACACAGGCGTTCAGCCATCGCCTTCTCCAGCTGAATACGTTTTGCCACAGTACCGAGGGAGAGAATGTTAAATTTACACCGGTTCACGGCGCGAGTGCAATACACAGATTTAAAAAATATGTGTATAGTTTGGTGCGCACCAATTTGTGGTCAGTGCCACACCCAGCTCCACGCAGTACCCATGTCATTCGCACTTCACGCATGTCACGCTCACCTGCTCGACTATGTCATTGTACGTCAACCCACTGCTGCTACTGTTGTGCGATTGGCTCATGTCCTGAGCGCCTCCTCGTTGCGATCGCTGGGTGGGAGTTGGATTTCGCCCTTCTCCCTGCTAAATTCCAGGACACCAATCCGCATGAGTCAGTGAACTGACCATGTGCTAGACCCGTTGCCTTTCGGGTGTTCATTTAATCGAAGGCTTTGGCTGAGGACCCGAGTCGTTCTCCTGTCAGGTGTGGGCGCCTTGCCAGTATCCTAGTCCATCCTCTTCGGAGGTTAGGAAGTGGTCGATGGCCCTCTTCCCGTAAAACCTAACCATGGGAGACAACAGGTATGCGGGTTATAAGATCCCAGCTCGACTGGCGTAGAGCACGAGCGCCACGCATTGTCTCTGACGGTGGGAGGGCACCACCAGGTGTTCAATAGTCTGCTACTGCCTGCCTCAAGCCGGGCTGCCCCAAGTCTAATTGGTGTAAACCCGCCAAAACCCATCTACGTCTGGCCGTGGTCGCAGGTGTATCTTACTACGTTCGCAAAACATATATAGATCTTCACAGTACCTTCAAGGATGCGTGTGACGGCCGTCAAGCAGATCCCAATCCGTCTCTACAATCACATTCCCTAGCTAGATCTGCTCCCCACTGCTTGTGGGTCAGGCTATTGAGCCAAAGGCTCGGGCGCAGTCCCTCAAGCAAATCTCCAAATCACCCACTGCTTTGTGGGTCAGGCTATTGAGTCAAAGGCTCCGGGAGGAGTTCCTCAAGCAAACCTCCGAAGCAAAACGACCACCTCGCGTGCGATTGCCCAACAATGCAATCGTATGCCTGCGCGCATAGCACTCAGCATCGGGTGCTAGAACGGGCACACACTACTGGACCGGAACTCCAGCGAACGCCCAGAGCGACGCACTGCACTCGTCGCGATGGAACTGGCGCGCTACCACATCGATATAGCGGTTCTCAGTGAAATCCGGATCGCTGAACAAGGTAAGTTGCATGAATCAGTTGCTGGCTACTATTCTACTAGGTAGACAACGCCACCTCAGCATCACGTGATCATGGGGTCGGAGTTACAATATCCGATCTCCTAAATGGCCAGCTGGTGGGTGAACCAACAGGCATCAGCGCGCGACTGATGACTGTTCGCCTACGACTAGGAAGAGGTACGTTTGTCACTTTTATAAGCACGTACGGTCCGACTATGTGTTATCCTCTGATCAATTCTACACTCAGCTATCCTCCGTGATGCAGTCTGTGCCGAGGAGCGACCGACTATTTCTGCTGGGTGATTTCAACGCGCGCGTTGGGCGTGATGCATCGGTGTAGATAGATGTTATCGGTCTGCATGGCATTGGTTCATCGAATGCGAACGGTGACAGGCTGCTCTCACTGTGCGCCACTCACGGCCTGACGATCACGAACACTCGGTTTGCACTGAGTGCGAGTGATATAGCAACTTGGACGCACTCACTTAGTGGTCACGCTCATCTGCTCGACTATGTCATCGTACGTCAGTGTGATATGCGTGAAGTGCGAATAACATGGGTACTGCGTGCAGCTGGGTGTGGCACTGACCACAAATTGGTGCGCACCAAACTATACACATATTTTTTAAATCTGTGTATTGCACTCGCGCCGTGAACCGGTGTAAATTTAACATTCTCTCCCTCGGTACTGTGACAAAACGTATTCAGCTGGAGAAGGCGATGGCTGAACGCCTGTGTGATTTGGAGTGCATAGTCACAATGGGCGACCTGTGGCACCACATTCGCGACCAGGTGACAGCTGCTACCAAGGAGACCATCGGGCGCACAAACTGTAAGCGGCCTGGTTGGTTTGATGACAACGGTGCGACGATTGGCGCGTTGGTGTCGGAGAAGAATGCAGCAGTTGCTGCACATGTGGCAGACCCCAGTGACCTGGGGAAGAGTTGTCAGTTTCACAAACTTCGACGGCGACTGACCCGAGAGCTCCGTCGCATAAAAATGCATGGTGGACGGAGAATGCGAAGCAGATGGAATGCTACGCCGAACGCCGCCAACACAAGGAATTCTTGCATTTCTTGAAGGCGGTGTATGGACCGAGATTGGAGCCGCTGAGGACCCTGATCAATGGTAGTTCAGGCACTACCTGCACACAGACTACAGACATAATGCAAATCTGGCGGAAACACTTTGACAGTCTCTTGAACAACCGTTCAGAGATCGACTGGCCTACATTGAACGGCCTGAAGCAGCACGACGTGAAGACGAGTCTGGCGGACACGCCGACACTTGATGAGACACAGGGAGCACTTGCTTAGCTGCGCAACGGAAATGCGCTGGTGCCCAAGGGATCCCGCCTGTAGTATTGAAACACGGCGGATCCGGGTCGTTGACTGCGCTGCGCCCCTTGGTGCAAGGCATGTGGATTGAGTAGGAGGTGCCTCCTGAGCTGAAGGATGGCCTCGTGCCGTAACGGTACAAGGGCAAGTATAGCAAGCAATGTTGCACGAATTATCGTGGCATCAATTTGCTGAGTTGTGTAAGCAAGGTGATTGCCCGAATCCTGCTCAACCGCCTCGTCAGTCAAGTTGTGGAACCTAACGTGGCGGAAGAGCAATGTGGATTCCGTTCGAGTCGCAGCACTATAGATATGGTGTTTGCGGCTTGTCGGTTGTAGGAGAAGTGTGGAGAACGACACCAGCCATTGTACTCGTTTTTTGTTGATTTCATCAAGGCATTTGATACGGTGAACCGCGAGGTATTGTGGCTGGTGTTGCGTAAGTTTGGTTGTCCACATAAGACTGTAGGTTTAATTGAATGCCTGCACGGTGGTATGCGAGCGAGATTGCAAATGAGTAGAGAGACATCGGATGACTTTGTCTCTGGTGTGAAGCGTGGCTGTGTCTTAGCTCCTGACCTGTTCAATATATATCTTCATGCAATGATGTCTTATCTGTTTGATGCGGCTTGTGCTTACGATGTTCGTGTGGAGCATCGTATTGATGGTGGGTTGCGGAACATCCATCGTTTCGGTGCGAGAACTCTAGTCTGTGAGACAACTATCCGCATGTTGCTGACAACTGTGCATTGTTTTCACACAGCGCGGATAAGTTGCAGCATACGACTAGTGCTCTGGCTTCCACAGCGGCCAAATTCGGACTCACCATCAACACAAGCAAAACTGTCTGTCTCTTTCAGCCTTCACCGGAGGTACAACCTTTAATATTGCCGCGAATCAGCATTGGCGCTAAATATTGGAAACCGCCTCTCGCTTCTGCTGCCTTGGTAGTGTGATGTCGACTGATCAGCAGCTACACAGTGAGCTGCGTATTCGCGTGTCGAAAGTAGCGGTGGCATTCGGGAACCTTGAGTACCCAGTGTGGAACAACCATTAGCTTCTCATTGGCACGAAGCTGATGGTGTACAAATCCATGGTGCTGTCCGTTCTTCTATACGGCAGTGAAACGTGGACGATGTACCGGTGGGATGTGCGATATCTCGAGCGCTTCCATCAGCAGTGTTTGCGACGGATTTTGCGCATCGGTTGGGGCGACAGAGTTGCAGACACGGAAGTGTTGCGACAAAGTGGGATGCATGCAGTGGACTGCATACTTTTCCTAAGACACCTGAAGTGGCTCGGTCATGTGAGCCGTATGGATTCGACGCGGATACCGAAACAACTCTTATGTGGTCAGCTAAGTATTGGGAAGCGGCACGTAGGGAAACCAAAGTTACGTTACCAGGACATGATTAAAGTGAGCCTCTCTCGTTCTAATCTTGATTGCAGGTCATGGGAATCGAAGGCGGTTGATCAGCTTGCATGGCTCGAGCTGATCGATATGACCGTTGCCCAAGTGCAAGAGAAAGCCCTCCTGCATGCAGAGAAGAAGTGGCAAGCAACGATGGGCCGTACTCCATCGACATCGAGCGCATGGTGCTGTAGCACATGCGGTCGCGGGTGCCTGAGTCAGGCAGGCATAGTGAGCCATGAGCGAAGCGATGCCAGCTGGGTGGTTCGGGATTTTCCCGTTCCAGCAAATGGTTCGGCGGCAGTGTTCCAGGACGTGGTGGGTTTTCGCCTGGCAAGCGTTCTCCCTATAAAAAGCCACATATGTCCGTTTAACAACACTGTGACGTGGTGGACGTGACTCGCCACTAAATAAAGTCACTGCCCCTTGCTTCATACTGGCGAAGCATTCTATTCCAGCAATCTTATGCTGTAGTTCTGAGGAGCATTGGGCCCCTGTTTGACAAAGGAACAAACGAAAGGCGTATGAACTGAGCAATCAGTCACCGGCTCCCAATAAGCGCGATTCCCTGAATTCGCTCCGCTGCCTTGCGGGCAGGCTATTAAGCCAAAGGCTCGGGGTGGTGTCCCCTAAGTCAACACCCTACTTCGGCTTGGGCAACAGGGTAGTATCGCGCCCTCTGAGGAACCCATGGACATTGTTGTGTTGTGTTTTATTTTACTGTTTCTGTACCTTCGTTTGAATCCCATGGTTTCTGATGGCATTATGTCTGTTAACAGACTTTTGCAAATATATATATATACTACAGAAGCGACGACGGGTCCTGCACAGAACGCAGGCAGAACTGGCGCAGGGTTTGTCTGTACGCTGCATCCGATTTACTAACCACGTGCTTGCATGTTAAGTTTCTTTATTTCAGGAGGTGGGTTCTCAATTTTGTCATAATGCTTTTCTTCCTCATAAATGTCTACGTGTTCTCTCTTCTATAAACTTGCACACGTCGCTTAAGCCAATTGTAGTTAATTTCGATAACATTTTCGTGTTTGTGGCATTTTCGTAAAATACACTTTCTGACCCCATGAACTTATCTCGGATACTTGGTTAACAACTTATTTCATATGCTCATTAATTTAAGACTTTCGTCACGTTTCCTTATGCATTACTCGATTTATTCTCTTTGTTATCTTTCTCTCAGGTGATTGTCTGTTGCTTGATATCCCCGGTGTGGCTGCGCTTGATGTGCACGTTGACATGGTGCCTACCTGTCTATTACCCACTACCTTGTCCATACTGGCTCTAGGTGACAGTTGATCGTTTTTGGAGGGTACGGGGTGCACGGTTCTTGTTGCCTTGTTAGGATCCAAGAGGGGTTCCATGAACTCAGTATGTAGAAGACTACGGTCCAGCCACCGCCTTGTGTGTGATTGATTCCCAAATACAGCGTGCTTGTGTTTGCCTGTGAAGGAAGGTGGGCCGGCTCCATTGATGAAACGTGGCTCCCATCCACATGTCTCCCGGTCTTATTCCTTCGGGTTTACAGTGGATATGGGGTGTGTGGTTGGAGCTGCGGGTGGTGTAGCGCAAGCCACCCATGTTCCTTCTGTAGGCGCAGACATCCTGTGCCTGTCCATAGGGAGAGGGAGAACGGAAAAGGGATATATATATATATATATATATATATATATATATATATAATTAGTGCATTGTAGGATGTGCTGCGCAATAGATCTAGGAGGCAGTGTAGGGCCGTTAGCGACGATGTTTCGTGGATTGTGCTGTGAAATAATAGTGGATGGCCGTCTTTTAATTAGGCCAACGTACTTGGTATCACAGGTACAATGGAAAACGTAATAGGCGGAATCGAGGCTGTGGCCTGTTAAAGTTGGATTCTTTCAAGTGGAAAAATATCCCAGGCGTGGACATCAGAACGACAAGTTAGCGAACAAGCTCGTTTTCCGTGGCTCTCATCAGGCTAAAACACCACAACTGATAGGGATAAGATTAACATAAAACAGCAGATAATGTAGAGTTCAAACTTCAAGGTCATTGGAAAACAGATCAGAAGTGATCGATGAACTATCGCCGGCATGTCCCTCAACGAGTCGTTGTGATAGAGGGCCAGGGCAAACACAGAATCTGAACGAATCGTTTTTGAGCACATAAATCTGGGTTCTGGTGGCGGATAGCAATTGCCTCAGCTGCTGCTAGTAAGCGACATTTTACCGCGCGTGAAAGACGTCCAGGTACACGGTAAATGGGTTGGAAAGACTGGCGGGTGTCGATTTGGTGATTAGAATCAACCAAGTGTGCCAACACGGCGCTCATCACAGTTTTTCTCGAACCATTGCGTAGGTTAGCTGGACAATGCTCGCGTATTCTCTCAGACAGCCTCCTTGTAGTTCTTCCGATGTATCTTGCTCGACATGAACAAGAGAAGGAATATACACAATAAGAAGTACATGACCAAGGAAGTCTGTCTTTGAGTTGGGGCCTCACGAATGAAAAGGACAAAACTGCAGCAATAGAAAAGACAGTTACTAAGCTTTTACGGCGCTTGAAACAGGAAAACATGATTGACTCCGCCACGTTCGAATACATTCGTCCCACAGGGACAGTGATCCCGAGACTCTACGGCTTACCGAAGGTGCATAAGGACATCCACTAAGGCCCATACTAGACATGTGCAATTCACCGTATCACGCAACAGCCAAGTGGTTAGCTAAGCTTCTAGAGCCGGTGAGAAATACTATTTCCAGGTACAGCCTACGAGACACATTCAGTTTCTTAGACTCCATAAGACAGCTTCAGCTAACCGGAAGAAAGATGTTTTCGTTGAATGTGGTATCGCTCTTCACCAATATTCCGTTAGAAGAGACAATAGACCACATATGTGACACCGTTCGAAACCATCAACTGGGTATCGGGCTTTCAAGTGACCGATTGAAGCAGCTACTCCTGCTGTGTACTAGTAACATACAATTCCAGTTTAACGGGGCCATATACAGACAAAAAGATGGAGTAGCAATGGGCTCACCGCTTGGACCACTACTGGCTGATGTGTTCATGAGCAAATTAGAGAGTACTTATCTGAGCGGAGTCATTACTAGCCTACCATACTACAGACGATATGTGGATGATATATTTTGCGTGACAGACAGACATTGTTGCCCAGAGACAATTTTATCCTATTTTAATTCAGCGCACCCAAATGCCAAGTTCACTCTAGAAACTGAAAGCAATGACACGATGTCCTTCCTAGACGTCCATCTTAGTAGGAGACCAGATGGATCAGTCCAACGGAGGGTACATAGAAAAGCAACGTGGAACGGACAATATGTACATTTTGCTAGTTTTGTCCCAATAAATCAGAAACGCAACTTGATTAGATGTCTAACCGAAAGGGCCAGAAGGATTTGTAGTGAGGACACACTTGCGGACGAGCTCCGTTTCTTAAGTGGCGTCTTCGAGAGAAACGGCTATCCAGAAAAATTAGTTCGGAAATATATGGAATGCAGAGAAACGAGAGTTAAACCAGCTTCGGTAGAAAAGAAACCGGTTTATTTGTCGTTGCCATTCAAGGGGGACGGTATAGCGCAGGCAACAGCAAGGAGATTATCCGACGCTATGAGCTATACGTACTATGCAGCGAGCTTGCGGCTAAGTTTTACTTCAACACCAATCGTGAGGCCCCAACTCAAAGACAGACTTCCTTGGTCATGTACTTCTTATTGTGTATATTCCTTGTTCATGACGAGCAAGATACATCGGAAGAACTACAAGGAGGCTGTCTGAGAGAATACGCGAGCATTGTCCAGCTAACCTACGCAATGGTTCGAGAAAAACTGTGATGAGCGCCGTGTTGGCACACTTGGTTGATTCTAATCACCAAATCGACACCCGCCAGTCTTTCCAACCCATTTACCGTGTACCTGGACGTCGTTCACGCGCGGTAAAATGTCGCTTACTAGCAGCAGCTGAGGCAATTGCTATCCGCCACCAGAACCCAGATTTATGTGCTCAAAAACGATTCGTTCAGATTCTGTGTTTGCCCTGGCCCTCTATCACAACGACTCGTTGAGGAACATGCCGGCGATAGTTCATCGATCACTTCTGATCTGTTTTCCAATGACCTTGAAGTTTGAACTCTACATTATCTGCTGTTTTATGTTAATCTTATCCCTATCAGTTGTGGTGTTTTAGCCTGATGAGAGCCACGGAAAACGAGCTTGTTCGCTAACTTGTCGTTCTAAAGTTGGATTCACAAAGCAACTCGTTAACTTGACGCAGGAACACCGGTTCCACCGCGTAATAGTACTGCCTTACGATCTGGCTGGGGCGGTGTCGGAATCTTTTATCGTCT
>OX104064.1:157097502-157155705 GCA_944474145.2 Dicrocoelium dendriticum | reverse complement strand
TTCAGTTTGCGCGCCGTGTCCTCGCAGCAGCTGTCACTGGTCGCGAATGTGTTGCCACAGTCGCCCACTGTGGCTATACAGTCACATCACCACACAGGCGTGCAGCCATCGCCTTCTTCAGCTCAGCACGTTTCGCCACAGTACCGAGGGAGAGAATGTTAAATTTACGCCGATTCACGGCGGGAGTGCAATACATCGATTTACGAAAATATATGTACAGTTTGGTCCGAACCAATTTGTGATCAGTGCCACACTCAGCTCCACGCAGTACACGTGTCATGCGCACTTCACGCATATCACGCTGACGTACGATGACATAGTCGAGCAGGTGAGCGTGACCACTCCGTGGGTGCGTCCAAGTTGCTATATCACTCGCACTCAGTGCAAACCGAGTGTTCGTGATCGTCAGGCCGTGAGTGGCACACAGTGAGAGCAGCCTGTCACCGTTCGCATTCGCTGAACCAATGCCATGCGCACCGATAACATCTGTCCACGCTGATGCATCACGCCCAACGCGCGCGTTGAAATCACCCAGCAGAAATAGTCGGTCGCTCCTCGGCACAGACCGTATCACGGAGGATAGCTCAGTGTAGAACTGATCACGCGTGTCATCAGGATAACACATGGTCGGACCGTACGTGCTTATAAAAGTAGCAAACTTACCTCTTCCGAGTCGTAGGCGAACAGTCATCAGCCGCGCGCTGATGCCCGTTGGTTCACCCACCAGCTGGCCATTCAGGCGGATCGGATATTGCAAATCCGACCCCATGTTCACGTGGTGCTGAGGCGGCGTTCCCCACCCAGTAGAATGTGTAGCCAGCACCTGCTTCATGTAACTTACCTTGCTCAGCGAGCCGAGTTTCACTGAGCGCCGCAATATCGTATGTGGTAGCGTGCCAGCTCCATTGCGACCAGTGCAGTGCGGTCGGACATCCGGGCGCTCGCTCGAGTTCCGATCCAGTAGTGTGCGCACGTTCCAGCACCCGATGCTGAGTGCTTTGCGCGCAGTGCATTACGTTTGCATTTGTGGGCAATATATATATATATATATATATATATATATATATATATATATATATATATATATATATATAAACGGATGGACATAAGGACGTCAAGGAAACCATGAGAATCAAAGTAACATACAAGTTGACAAATAATAGAATAAAACGTTGTTCGTGTATTTTTCACGCGCTGATTTTTCTTTTTTTATCATTTTCCATGTTTGCAGTATTCAACATGTGAATCTTTTACTGACTCCGGTTGCGGACCATATCTTCAAGCGTGGTAAGCCATTGCCATTCCTCATGCTTGGATCTCCATCCTGGAGGACATACGTATTCAACGGCGGCTAAACGCGGCTTCAGCAATTTCATGTGGTGTCACCAAGTGGACGGCTGACCACTACACGGCCGCCTCCAGCCAGGTTCTTGACCAGCGAATAGTGCGCGACCCAGTAGACGATCGGGCTCCATGTATAAGATGTGACCAAACTATCTCAACCGGTGCAGCAAAACCAGTTTGTTGAAGGGAGTCCTTGCATTCTCCAAGACGCGACGTCGAACGTCATTACTGTTAACTCGATGTTGCCACCAAACACGAGCGACCTTCCTTAAGCAACCGTTATCGAGGGCAGAAAGACGACGCATGTCTTCCATGCGAATCGGACAGGACTCGCACCCATACAACAACATTGAGTAAACAGATGCACTGCAAACGCGGCTCTTTAGCGAGATTGAGACGTCGCGACGACGACACAAATGCCTCAGTTTGACAAATGCTAATCGAGCTTTCGCGATGCGAAGAGAAACTTCTTTGTTGATAGTGCCGTCAGCAGAAACACAACTTTCAAGGTAGTTGTTAAAGTTGTGCACCTTCTAGAGTGAGCACGGGAGCAGATGAAAGCCAATCCTCGAGCAGTACTTTACACTTTGATGGGGTGAAGCTCATGCCATACTTAGATGCTTCAACCGCCAAACGATCCAGAATGAGTTGTATACCCTTAAGGATCGTCACCAAGTAAGGCGATATCATCAGCATAATCTAAGTCGGTCGCGCACTCACCCGGTAGAACCTCTAGGCCAAAATATTGGAAACCTTCTCGAGCACTCGACAGAACGTCTTCGATTTCGAAGTTGAAGAGGAATGGGGACATAGGATAGCCCTGTCACACCCCACTATCGACAGAGAATAGCGAGGAAAGCTTGCTGTAAGACCCTCACTCTGCCTTAGGTATGAAGGTAAAGTGCACGTAAGATGGCGGCATGCTACTCTGGGACCCCATTCTTTAGCAAACAACGCCATAAAGCAGGTCAATCAACGGGGTCAAAAGCGGCACGTATGTCTAGAAATGCAACTATAGTGGGCTTGTGATAAAGGTGGCGATGTTCGAGGCGCTGGCGGAGGTGAATATTTGATCCACGCATCCGCCGCCTTGACGGAAAACAGGTTTTTCTTCACGGTACTATGATTCACGTTTTGCGGATAGTCTACGAGGCAGAATGGATGCCAATAGCTTGGCGACAACTGAAATAAGACTAATCCTGTAAATGCCTTTCTTGAAAATCGGGACAATAACTGATTTGTCCCAAAAGGAATGCACTTTCTCTTCATGCCAGCTTTTTGCGATCAACGAGATTAGCTGATTAATGATCGCCACGCCGCTCTACCTGAACAGCTCCGAAAGAAGCCCGTTTGAGCCGGCAGCCTTGAATCGCTTCAAGCGACGAATCTCGATGCAGACCACCGCTCCGCAGGGTGAATTCCGTGGGACGAGCTATTACAGGAGGCCGTCTGTAGGAGTAGCTAGCTCTCTGTCTGAAGCAGCATGAAGAAAATTGATCGTACCCCATATACACACTGTCTTCCGAGTGCTCCATACAAGTTCAACCAGTGGCCTTTGTCTACTGATTTGCGAAGTGGCTGTATCGTGACCCAAGTAGCTATGTCGGTTATCCGTACTGTCAGCGGAAACACAACAGATTTTGGCGACGGGAGCAGAGTTCAAGATGTTAATCTCAACAGAAGGTCTGAAGGCCATTTTGCTTCAACAGCAGCGGCAATTCGAGGCGGTACAGCTATGTATGAGTGAGACTCACTCGAACACTCTCGCTCCAGTCTACATCAGTCCACAATGCTATAAAGCCTTCAGTTGATGCAATAGTCAACAGTGTCAGTGAGTTTGGTTTTGATCCCGTTTTAGGACTGATTTTCGATCCATGTTTCAGACGTTACGTAGATATTTTCAAGACGGAGCTGGCAAATCTTGATGATGCATCAGAAGTACGGCTGCTGCTACGTAAACTCGGAACTGTGGAGCACGACAGATACATCAATTACATTTTGCCCAAAAGTGCTCAAGATTTCGGCTTTGATGAAACAATTTGCTGACTTACGGAGATGTTCGGCGATCAGGCATCGCTTTTCAATAATCCGTATAATTGCCTGAAGCTGTGCAAGAGGGACAGCGACAGTCTTATTGCTTATGCAGTAACATTGAAGCGAGAGTGCTAGAAATTCAAGCTGAAATCACTTACTGAAAACCAATTTGAGTGTCTGATACTGGTATGCAGCCTGCAGTCTCTCAGGGATGTCGAGATCCGGACCAGCATACTCGGGGAGTTTGCGCGAGACCCGGAAGTCATACTCCAGGCTGTCGTTGTAGTGGCTCATAGAATCATCCACTTAAAACACGATACAACTATGGTAGAAGATACGAAAACAGATTCCAATGATTTCGCAATTCAGCAGATTTCGATTAGCAAGTTTGGCAGCCACTGATCGCAAAATGCTCCCTCAAGGTGTGCCGCCATCAGCATTTTGGCAATGCGGAGAGTGGCGTTTTGTTAGATGGTCTCCATTCAGCAAGCATGTATGCCAAAAATGTCGTAGACACGGGTACAGAGAAACTCATTGCAGATCCAAGCTATCTCTCAGACCGATCCATCATGCACAAAAGAAAAGCCACGGTGGTTTTGCGAGGAGAAAGAACGCCGATTTTCCTGACGATGTCAAAGATCGTAGTAAGTACATCAACATCAATGAAAGACCGGCGCGTTTGCAGATCGATACGGCCTCAGACATTACGGCCATATCAAAGTCCGTGGAGAAGTGTCAGGTCGCCAGATATCAAACCTACCCGTCAACAGGCGAAAAGCGCATCAGGTGCCGAGTTTAAATTGCTTAGTCAAGTCGACTGTGAGTGTCGTTATGCCGACGTTACCGCATGGAGAACGATTTTTGTCACGAACCACCAGTATCTGGATCTTCTGGGTCTGGACTAGATCGAGCATTTCAACCTGCTTAATGTTCCAATGAACTAGCTTTACGCAAGTATCCAGATACACAAGATAACAGCTCCTGAAACTGTAGCTATCGAGCGCCTACTGGAGAAATAAGCAGCAATCTTTCGAGAAGACTTCGGTAAGTGTACCAAATACAAGCTTCATTGTCCCTTAAGCCCGATGCTGTTCCACTGTTTCGTACCTTACGCGACAACACCAATGGTTGACCAAGAGCAAGATCACTTAGAAAGAGCAGAGGTTATCCATCCGGTTAACTACTCATGTTGCGCGGCAACCATTGTGATCAAACCGTCATATTCGAATAAGCACCGATTTCTCGACTGGTCCAAATGCTGCATTGAACACTCATCAGTACTCTTTACCGCTCCCAGATGATTTGTCCACAAAATTGAATGGAGGTAACTGTTTCGCAAAGCCTGATCTCTCTGGTGCATATCTGTATATCGAGGTACATGAAACTTCACGAGAACTACTTACCATCAATACACATCGAGGTTTGTATCAGTATCGCCGCTTCCCGTTTGGAGTCAAGTCTGCACTAGCCATATTCCAGCAGATCATGAACACAATGCTAACGATGGAGCTGTCGATTGAGCAACTGCGTACCTGGATGACTTCATTGTTGTCGAAAACAGTGCTGATAACCTATTCGTAAAGTTAGATCAAGTTCTTAGCCGTGTTAAGGAAAATGGATTCAGGCTCCGACCTGAAAGTGTACCTTCTTTATGGACTCGATAACGTTTTTCGGCTTTATAATCAACAGGAACGGCAGGCGTTCATACCCAGCGAACATCGAGGCAGTTAAGAAGATGCTGCCGCCCAAAGATGTTTTGGCGCTAAGATTCTTCCTAGGACTCAGTCATTACAGCCCGTTTCTAAAAGAAAAAGAGGCATCAGCAGTACGCCGGTGCGCAGTACCAACGCTTCGCCGCCGCGTTCCGCCAGAGGCCTTTGTCTTCTGGTTTGGGAAGTGGCTGTATCGTGACCAGAGTAACTGTACTGTCAGCGGAATCACAACACGAAGCAGGGTGGACAACGTGTACTGCATGCACTGATGGACGGTGGAGACTAGTTGAATTGCTAGTGAAAGCGCCTTTGTTGGTTGACGATCGGAGACTCATCCGCTTCGCAAATAACCTCGCTGACGCCAGGCTTCCTGAGGTCAGTGGACCGAATGAATAAGAAAAGCTTGCGAATGTTGCCAGAAAGGGCAACGGTCTCCAACTTTAAAGCGCGCTCAGACCACCATGCCTCGCGGCCCTTGCTTAGGCTTTGCTTGAGCAGCTGGTTGGCAGAACGGCGCCGCTCGTTGCAATCTGATTCCTCCAAGATGTCTTTGCGTATGCCAGTGAATACTGATAGCTCGCCTGGACAGAGGAATCAGTTAATCAGTTTACACCAAGATTGCGGTGATTCGTTTTTCGGGACCCCTTAAAGCACATTCGGATTTTCGCGCAGACCAGTGCATGATCTCCGTCAACAAATGTGGATTAAATGACTTGAGGTCCAGTACGCTGCCACGCCATCTGAAGCTGATTGCAATGTGATCAAGTTGAGACCACGGTTGTGTTGGCGAAGTGGGACGCCGTGTTACGGAACACTTCTTCGTACGCCTGACTCAGTGATCGAGAGAAACAGTTGGTTGTCTTCGCACAATGTCAGGAGCCTCTCTCCGTTATCAGAGCGGTTCTCATCGAGCACGTGACCACCTAAGTGGCGTTCGTATGGTGACACGCGGTTAAGCCGTGCATTAATATCCCCAGCAAGGATAACGACATCCGACTTTTTAGCATTAGTCAAGAGCTGATGTAGCTCCCGATAGAACTAGTCCTTCACCGAACCACCACTACAGTCATTTGGAGTGTACGCGGAGATCATGAACAAGTTGCATCTCTCTTCACGTCGTTTGTTGATTCTACCTGAACCCCGAAGCCGTACTGCACCCAGTCGGCTGTTAATCGGGAACAAGTCCAGTAGTGCCGCCTCGGCCATGCCACTTAGTGTTATGCCTACACCAGCCAAATCTGCTGAGGCTGCTTCTGGATCTCCAGAAAGACGCAAGTGATATCTAGATTCATGGTCAGTGGGGGATGTCAATACAAGCACAATGCTGGGTTTTGCAATCGGGTTTCTGAAAAGCATCAGATGTCAATATCGAGGGACCTTATGGTGCGCGCTAGACCGGCTTGCTGTCCTATCTGCATGAGTGTCCGCACATTGAAGCACGCTAAAAGGAACGAGGATCGGGGCAGAAGGAGAGCCATAGGTTGAACTCCATGGTTCGCGGAGCAACGGGAATCACAGCCAGATTTTTGAATACATGAATCGGGTAACGGGAAGTAAGGATTGTTAGCAAACAAACAATTGGCATGTGATGCAGTTGCGTAAATGTAAGAAGCAGAAACGGTAGTCGATGAGCATCCTGTAGAACAGTCCACGGTTTTGTGAGAGGGCATAATACTACCTGGTTGTCCAAGCCGAAGTAGGGAGTTGACTTAGAGGACCCCACTCTGAGCCATTTTTTAAATAGTATGCCCGCAAGGCAGCGAGGCGAATTCCCGCCCATTTGGAGTCGCTGACTGAATGTTCATTTTATGCGTCTTTCGTTTAGTAGATCACCAAACAGGGGCCCAATCGTCCTCGTGAAACCTGCAAAATTGCTGGAGTACAATGCTCCACCTAGGTGGAAAGTTGTCGCCGAACACTTCGCTGAAACGGTGTACACCCGAACCACCCAGCTGGCGCCACGAGGAGGTAGTTCGGCAAGCCAGCCCAAAAAGGTGGAGTGGCAAACTCTACGACACTAACCACGTGCGGGGATGGTTTACTCTCTAGTCCGTTCATTACTAATGGTGAACAAGGATGTAAGGTAAACGAGAAAACAAAATGATAGCGAGTCACATACAAGAAGTCAGTGGAACGAGTTCACCAAAATGAAGATTCAAAATGGCACGCGGTGTATTTTGGACTGGAGTCACTAGTTGTTGGGTGGCGCCTAGGATACTAGTCGTTAGCAATGATATTTAAAGAACGTGCCAAATACGGTACGGTGAAAAAATTAGAAGCAGTTGGGCTCAATTTATTTCGTTCAGGCTACAAGGAACGGGAAGCGAATCAGAAAGAAAGAGGGACGCGCGGCGTGGAATTCATGAGAGCAATTCGTGAATACGGATGCGGAGGTTCAAATAAAGTAAAATAGACAGAGAATTTTAGAAACCTAAACCGCCCACTACACACAACTGCACCCATTTCAGCATTGGCCCAGTCAGCGTATGACGCGGATTGCTCACCGCTATCTCCAACAGAAGTTGCAGATATCGTTCGTCGCCTGAAGCCGAAGAAAGCTCCTGGAGCGGACGGGATTCCATCCGAAATCTACACGCGTTGTCTACCAGCCTACCTCGGCCATTTCCACCAGCTGTTCTGCTCGAGATGAAAGACCGAAATCTGTCCTTTCTCGTGGAGTACCTCATTACTATTCCCATTTCCCAAGAAAGATGACCGTACTATGTGCAGTAATTATCACGTGCTTAGCCTAAACGATGTGTCTTCCAAAATCTTCGCACGAATCTTACTTTCCTGCTTTGCCAATGAGAGGAACCTGCGAACTCATCATAACCAAGGTGGCTTTCGTCCAGGCAGAGGCTGCATTGACCAAATCCACTCTATTTCGAGTACTCAAACACTGCTCCACTTACTAGCAGCCAACGTTTGTTTGCGTCGTTGGTTTTCGAGGTGCCTTTGACTCAGTTGACCGTAAGGCACTGTGGAAAATTCTACTTGCTGATTACGTTTCGGTTAAACTCGCTAACTTGATGTGACCACACTACCGTTGCACGAGAGCCCAGATTCGGGTCTATGAAAAAGAAACAAAGGAGCTCGACATAATTACTGGAACCCGACATGGTTGTCCATTTTCTCTAGTGCTATTATGCTTCGCGGTCGACTGGGTTATGCATCAGGCCGTTGAGCATTATCGCAGTGTTCAAGTTAGCCCTGACTTCTGATTGTCAGACCTGGAATTTGCTGATCATATCGCTATCCTTGCAGAAGATCCTACATTACTACAGTCACTGCTACATCGGGTCAACCAATCAGCCTCTATGATCGGCCTCAAAATTAACATCAGCAATACGAAGTACTTCACATCTTCAATCACCCAGTCCGCCCCGTCGCTCACATTATATGGGCAACTCATCGGGTCTGTTCCTGAATTCAATTACCTTGGTACCACTATTCTCCCCAATGATCAGAAAACATCCAAAATCGGATCTTATTGACAGCGCCAGAACAGCCTTCTAACAACTGAGAAACACATTGTGGCGAAGGACGGAAATTAGTATGAGAACGAAAATTCGAGTATTCTCAGCAACCATTCGAGCCATTTTACTGTATGGTTGCGAAACATGGTTGCTGCGATCCGAGGACACCGGGAACCTGGAGGTTTTCGACCATTGGTGTCTAAGGTTTATCTTGCAAATGCAGCGACATGAGCGTATTACCAATCACGAAATTCGTAAGCGCTGTTACGATCTTCTGAAGATCTCTTCGCTTATCCAACGCCGCCGAGTTAAGTGCTTTCAGGGTGAGTAATATCTCCCAGAAAAAATCATTAATTCAATGGGAAAACGTTTCGAACCAATGAGGTACAAAAGAAACATGAAGACGTTTCAGGAATGTTCAAATCAGGAACATTCAGGTTTAGCCGACACGATTGCCAATCGATGACAGACGCTCGTGGTACTATTTTATCAAAGAGTTTTCGGGGCGAGTTGGAAAGGATTGAGCGGGTAGAGCATGTGGCCATCATGCTCATTTCTACTTTTTACGAGGTGTGCCGTACGAAGTCCGGTGCAACAGACTAGGGCTTTACACACTGTCTTACCGTCGATTGCGGGTTGATCTCATCATGACGCACCGGATATTACATCTTGGTGATTACCCCCTGTGGAGGTCGCTGCTGCATATGCGTACACCAACCAGCACACGAAGACACCGCTACACGCTTGTAGTATTGCATTTAAAGCGAGTCGCTCATCAACTCTATTTCTAACGAAGAGGTGAATGGATGGAACAACCTACCGCCGCATGTAATTGAGGCAAAGTCGGTGTCGGAATCCAAGAAATTCCTGGACAAACACTGCGAATATGAAACATCGCGACTGCTCTCCAACATAACAGGTCATTGCACTCAAAGGATTTTAGATGCAGCTACACAGAGCCATCTCATCTTACTGCTTTCATACAGTATCCGCTTCTCCATATACTCAGCCTGTGTGCTGTCTCGCTGACTCATTTCGCTTGACCTAGCAGCGGACCCTCTTGTCTAGGGAATTTTTTTCTACCTCTTTGTTGTAAGACTATCTTTGCGCACCGTGGTCTCCATCGGTTTCTACTCTTGATCGTTGACACGTTCCGAGTTTTGTCGATTAGTTTCCGGTGGTTAGCGCTTATTTCTGGTGTTGTCTCGTTAGATTTCCCGGTACCATACGCATCACTCTAAGTATTCTTGAGCGTTTTGCTGCTTACAGTATCTATTTTCTTTGTATATTGTGCAGGCCTACCGCGGTTGTGCAATCGGAAAAGCAAAACAGAATGCGACCACCGAGATTGAGAAGCTAAAGCTCACTGAGTTGTCTCCTGAAGAAATTGTGAAAGAAGCAGCAAAAGTGTAAGTTCCATTTTCGATAAAATTTTGTTGTGTTAATCCAAACATTTAGGAATGTATACTCTTTTATCTTGTAGATGGTGGCTGGAGATTAGACAAATTTGTATGCTATCAGTTTACTTATTTATACCTGTTTGCTGCTCTCCCTTAGAGCAGTAGATAATGTATCAGGAGGCACTCGAGTCCGAACCTCATCACTGATGGACAGCGTTCCTAGATGATAGTCCAGTGTTTGGGAAGTCTTGAATGACATCTAAAGCGCTCTAGAGATACATCTTCATTGAGTGATCATTGTCACCAACGTCAGTAGCAGCAGCAGCAGTGCATCAGCAATCTGTACTGGTGATTCGTTGCCGGACTACTACAATGACCTAAGGAGGGACAAATAATAAGGGGACCCAGAGAAAAACCAAAATGCACTAAGCGAACATCCAGCATCTAGGCGCCTACATATTATCAACAGCATGCTATCACAAACAGCTGACTATCGTGTAAAGATAATGTGGGATCGGCGAGACAGATTCCTTACAGTTTTCACTGTTCCGCATCAGACACAATTTAAATATGCCATTTAAGAGGCGTCACCAAACATTCCGAAAGTGCACATTGATCCACTTAATCGAAGGCAACTTCGGTGTCGAGTAACACAACTAGGGTGAGTCGCCAATCTAATTGCCGGTGCTGCAATAAGTAGCGCAAAGTTAAGATGTGACCAATGAAGCCTCCATTTCGCCGATGCCCGGCTTGCTCTTCACGAATCTGGCCCAACGGGACCACCTAGGGAGCAAAACCATCAATGGAAAGCGACGAAACGGAGGATTCTGGCCAATTAAGTTGCATTTCGAAACGCTTAGCCCAACGTCCCAGTAGTTGTGACAAGCATATAGTATCGCTAGCCCCAAGTCTGTTGCTACCCGTTTCCCTTATCAAGCGGAATAATTTGCAGTGGTGGCAAGAAGCACCAGCCATTCCCATCTCCGACGCACAATGAGATCACCAGGCTTTGCGGCCTCACTTCATGCTAGCACAAAGTTTCGCCCTGAGGTGTTTACAAGTCTCATTTTGTATGATTTCAGCCGGAATGTGTTGGCGAGCATCCAGAAGTTCTAGAGACTGTGTAGAGAGCTTTAGTTCGTGTTGGCAGTCGAATTCGCCGCTTCATGACATACCTGTTGGTAATAACCTCCAGTGAACATGTTGTGCCAGTGGTCATAATTTGTGTTCAGTTTACTCTGATATGCGTTTAGAACATCCGGCTTCACCAGTTGGCAAGTTCTATGCACTCGCAGCGTCGCCGCGGAGGTTCACTGAAACGTATCTGTAGATCAGCACATACAAGTGCATGGTCCGAGACTTGCTTGTACTCTAACGGTAACTGATCGCGAACTGATCGATTTGCGTCCGAGGCTGATAAGTGCCACGCCACTCTCTACTGGGTACTACGTCAGAAGTTAGTGTTCGCGAGAAACAGGATAGCATTTTCGCAGCCGCCCACTGTTATCATAACAGGAGCCCACACTGTTGGCCACCCATATGCAGGCTATCTGTAAACAGTTTTCCAACTTGAGTGTTCAGATCACCAGTCCATACCACAGTATCCGTATTCTTTCTAATGATGAAGGAGCTCGTTCAGTTTGTGGTAGAATTCATCTTTCACCGAGTAAGCGCTGCAGTTTCTGTGGGCTTATACAGCAATTGCAAACAGGCACCTTGTAAAGACTATACGAAGACTGGATTAAATAATCGCACTAGACGGGATAGGGAAACAGTAGGCTAGTGAACCTATACTGTACGCACGGTCTGGGAAGAGAAAGTAAAACAGAAATTCCTGTTACCATGGTCCTATATAATTCAAGTTAAAGATAGTACACAACCTACGATTAAGTTTGCAATCGTAATGAGAATGGGCGGAAACTGGAAGACATGCGGCGGTGTGTGGAAGCGGTACAGTAGTAGTTTGCTAATCGGCAGTCTGTCAAGGGTGGAACATTTGGCCTTGAGGAGTCAACTATATGCCAGTAGTGCGAAGTGAAAACGTAGTGTTTCATAATGCAAGCGTTAGAAACAAACATGTATAAATTTCTGAAAGGATATAAGTGAAGGGGTTCGGAGTATGGATATCATGCCTTCAAACAGGTGGTGCAGTTTGGCTGAGTAATCAAAGTTTTCTTTAGACTTTACACACCTGTTGCTCTCGCGCGACGTCAAAACTTTGAACGAGCCAGTCAATCTGGCAGCATACTTCCGGCTATTGATTGGGATCCAGTCGACCAAGGTAACTACAGTCCGGGGCTCCGAGCAACGCCCACACCTATTTGGCCAACATTGGAGGCTTCATTTCCGGCTGGATGCAGAGAAAAAGTGCCGTCAGCGTCATAGGAAGTCGATTGCATGAGCACAGGGCAGATATCGAGTCTCTTATGTTCGTGCTTTTTCTACGGTTGTCATTATTTATTTATGAAAACGATGTCAGTATTGGCATTTCCATCGCCTCCAAGTTACTTGCCTCTGTCATACTTCACAGATTGACTAGCACTCGTGAAAGTCAGATTTGTAAGGAGCGAGCTGGGTTTCGTCGAGGTTGCGGCTGCATCGGTCACATCCTCACTTTGTGCCAATTGTTGGAGCACCGTCACATATATTCCCGGACCACCGCTTTCGGGTTCCTCAACATCAAAAGTGCCTTTATATCTGTGAATCAGTGTGTTGGGTCTGTCTACCCAGGAAAGGTGTGCCCGAGAAATATGTAAATATTATCCGAGCATCATATGGGCGTAGCTCGGATAGTCTCCGCCCTACAATATCTTCAGCGGTGTAAGACAAGGATGTTCGCTGTCACCTTTCCTCTTTAACTTCGCTATTGATTAAGTTATGGAGATCGCGTTCACTGGACACGACTTAAAAGGTGTGGAGCTGCTCCGAGGTGAGCGACTTCTTGAGTTGGAATATGCTGACGATATTGCCCGCATCTGCGACAGCTCACAATCCTGCCAAGCAGCACTAGACAGATTAGTACTGGCTGTCAGCTGCTTTGGGCTTTACTTTGCACCTTTAAAGTGTAAAGCTTTCCTCAAAGATTGATGGGGACCGCCCCCTGCGCTGACCCTTGGCGGGGATCAGCTAGACGTCGTTCAGAAATTCAACTACTTGGATAGTTGCATCAGAGCTTGTGAAATCGAGGACGAGGCCATCAACCTTTCAGCAAAAGCTCGAGGCGCTTTTGCTAACTTTCTCCACCTACGGCGCCGGCGCAGCATCACTCTCACCCTGACGGGGTAGAGTGTACAATGCAGTGGTATGTTCGACCCTACTGTACGGTTGTGAAATCTGGCTCATTAGAACGGCAGACGTAAAGAGGCTAGTTACATTCGATCACCGGTGTCGTCGCAGGTTGGCTCATATCTAGTGGGAACACCGCGTAATCAGTGAGCATGATCGGCGCCTTATTTATGGCATAGGAAAAGGAAGTGAACCGCTCAGACTATTATTTCACGAACCAGGTGAACCGCGTGTTACGCATGTATGTATGTAATCTCAACAGTCTAGTAACTAGATATAGAGCCAACGCATGCTAGCACACAGACTCTCGCATTGTGCTTATTTTGCGTGTCGGGTTGTGGATAAAGAGGAGAGGAGGGCAACCGACAACTTGATCAATAGGAGTGAAGGCCCGTAGTTCGAAATTGGCCTCGGTTGGAGTCTCTCGGCTCCCTGCTTGGGCGCGAAAGACGTTTCGTTGGGTACACTTGTTGACATGGCAAGGAAACGATTTCAATGGCGGTTACGTTGTAAGTTTCTTTCCTCCTTCTAATCCCGATCTCATTTCTGACACAGTATAACTCGCAGCACAATAACTGGCTTCTAGGTCTCAGGAACGATGTCCACTCCTTACTGGTGACTTAGCTGGCGTGCTTCTGTTGCGCTTCCTTTTCCTTTTATCATGTATTGCGGCACATCAGCTGAGGTGTTTCCCGCCTCTAGCTAACGTGTAGAATGATGATGAATGAGTATGGATATCAGCCTGTGAGTGAAGGTTAGGGTGTACAACGCTGCGATAAGGTCGGTGTTATTGCATGAACCAGAGACCTGTCCAGTTCGCAGTGAAGACATTACAGACTGGGCCGTGTTTGACTACTGGTGCTTGCGGAGTACTGCTCACATCTGGTGGGAACACCGAGTGAGTGAGGTCCGCCAGTTGGTTTTTGGCAATAAGCCTTCTGGTCTCTTACTCGAGTGTTTGCTAAATGTTAACCGCTTCCGTTGGCTAAGCTATATTCTCTGCATGTCGGTTGATCGGCTTCCTCGGCATGCATTATACGCTGTTGCTGCAACAAGTTGGGCGAAACCTCGAGGTGGTCAGTCCATGAAATGGCATAGAAGCTTGAATAAGTTGACTGAGTGACTTGGTCAAGCCGGTGCCTTCCGTTTCTATGGATGGGGGCCTCGGGATCGTCCTCACCAACGGCTGGAGACCCTTTCACACATGGCGCAGTCAGTGACGTTCCTGCATTCGGTTTCTTACATCTAGTTGTTAACTTTCGTACCATTCTGATTAGTCTAATGCAATTTCTTCTTGCTTCTATTTTGTCTACATTCTGTTTGTATTCAATCCCACTATCGTGCCGTCGTTATTTATTGTTATCAATGTGACGTGAGTCGTTGCAACTGGATCCACCGCACTTCGGTGCTTGGGTCATAGTCGTTCAACTGTACTAAACTGAACTGATTTAAATCCACTGCGTTTCATTTTCAGGATATACACTGTGCATGATGAAATAAAGGACAAAAATTTCGAACTGGACTTGAGTTGGGTCGGCGAATGTAGACTTTTTGTCAGTTTCAAACTTAATTTACACTTTCTAGGTAGCAGAGGAGTACACGAGATGGTTCCGCAGTCCTTATTCCAAGATGCAGAAACATTCGCTAAACAGGCCTTGGAAGACACAGATGACCTCGACGATGAAGTGGAATAAATGCAATTGTTTTCGAATAAACAAACCTTTGTACTCATTCGCTGGAAAATTTTCCTATGTATCCTACTGCATTAATGCACCTGAACACATTACTGGTCTAGGATATATCCAGTAACATTCGTAATTAATCCCATTCTTCCCGGATGAATCCGCAACGGGCCGCGATACAAATGACTTATGTTGTGCAGTCTTGTTCAACATTGCATCTGAGGTGCATCTAAGTAGGTTGTTACCAACTTCCGTCGCCATCCTAATTGAAACGTGGCTAATCGTAGCATCGATTTAGTGTATTTCCCTTAGTATGCTGTAGCCTAGAAGTCATTGGAAAGGACTATACTCCTACCTATTTTTGAATAGCAGAGATTAGTGTTGTTTAGCTACTTCAAGGCAACACATGGAGACATACTTCGGATCTGTTGCTAGTGCAGACGCGTGAGCAATATGTAGATATGGAATACATTTTCGATAATTCATCTTCAAGCTTACACAATTATATGCAACTCAAAATGGGTAGACGGACGTTACAAGTTGTTTCTCCAAGAGAGTGTTAATTGGATGTTGACAATGGCTGGCCATTAGATTAGGACAGCCAACTGCCTATGATCTTGCGGGTCGGAGGTCACCAGCCGTTTGAGCCCAGGTAGTCCCAATCCTCTAGTTAGCTTCTTCTGAACACACGGTTCTTGCTTGTACACTTGGATCGCAATCGCCTCAAAACCTATTATTCGTTTCCGCACGTAGTTAGATCGGTTCGCCGGGGCCTGATGGATGATTTTGGAAGGATCAGCTGATTTGGTGGCAAGCCCTGTGTCGGACCATGCAAGCTCTCGTAGGTGATAACTCTCCGGAAAATCCATCTTTTAACAACTTTTCGTATTGGCTCCACATTCATGTACAAGAGAGTGGTTAACGCTCATCAGGTTACCGAACTAAAAGACTTAGCCCTTATGGCGGATAAAATAATGAGGATACAAGCACCAACGATCCCGACCTTATCGCCTCGTGCGACTGATGGCCCACACGTACAAGCCGCGCGCTCTATAGAAGGACAACTGGCTCCCATTGCCATCGCCAGGCAAAGGAGCAAATCTCCATCTAGTCAACTGTGCGCTCGGAGTGTTAGTCGTTCACGTGACATTTGCTGGTATCACCGTAAGTTCCGTAACCGGGTTCAAATGCATAAGCCCGTATCGATTTTCCGACTCGCGAAATGAACACGCCAGCTCGTAATGACGACGATGCAAGCTTGCATATGCGAGCCAAGTCACCTCTTCTGTTTGTGGGACGTTGAATCTAGCATGTGATACCTCGTAGACACTGGAGTTCAAGTCAGTGTGGTCCGTCCATGTATGGAAGACAAAGCACTGCTCGCTATACAGCCTGCAGGCATTAAACAGTACCCCCATTCATACTTATGAAGGACTCATGACTCACTCAACTTCGGTCTACGTATGCTCTATCCCTGCATACTTATTGTAGCTAAAGTGCCAACTGCTATCCCAGGCTTCAACTTCTTTCAGCATCATGGCATTATCGTTTATCCCAAACGCTGTCAAGTTATCGATGGCGTAACGCAACTAGCACAGGCTGGCTTCAAAAGTCCCATTGTCTAGAGTCCCCAGCCATGACTATTTCTTCAAGCTTCAACCACATCTTGCATCGGTCTTTGCGCAGCTTATTAAGGGTCACCATATCTTCTGTATACAACAGGGTTGATCAGCAAAACCATGATACTGCTGGTGCCCCCTTTCCGCCTGTCTCCTTTACTCCCCCTCCCAATACCCATAACTACCCTTCTTTCTATAATTTCCAACTTAATTGACAGCAGCCGCAATGTCACTACAGTTTTACCATCTGCCGCTATCTTCCCGCACCACCCACTGGACGCCTATCGGCAACAGCCCCTTATATGGTCACGCTGTCCCGTTTCATTGGCAGCGTTAAACGTTCGCTGCACTCGCGCACACGTTGGACACCCTGGGTATTGACGTATGTTGCGTGTCCAAAACTAGGATTAATGGTCGTCACGGGGTTGTTGAATTAACTGCTGCCGGCTTACCTTCTCGCTATTAGTTTCACGCATACGGAAATGCTGATACAGCAACCATAGGTCAAGCTAGGTGGGCATTGTTCTCAGCTCCGAGGCTGAGTCATTGTTGGTTGACTGAATTCCTGTGAGCAGCTGTTTGTGTTCAGCCCGTTTGATGACATCAATTAAGATTGATTCACGGAGTAGTACTACACGATTTATCTGTGGTTTTCGCTTATTCCCCCACCGATTGCAGCTCTGATGCTGCCAAAGACACCTTCACCACAGACTGAACACGCTACTACGCAGTGTTACCAGTTCAAATGGAAAAGTGGTTTTATACGGGTAAAAATGCTAATGCTTAACGAGTCCCGTAGGGTGTTTATGTTGAAACATAAAAAAATATTAGCAAAATTGAGTTTACACCAGTGAACTCACTGTAGTGTACGTAGTATAAACTGTAAATCCAAGGGAAATCCATAAGGAATGACGGCAAATGGGATGTTGGTAAAAATCGTGTCTCCTGATGCACACATACAGAAGGTGAAGAAGTGGAACGAAATTTGCGACCGCCAGTAAAATCTCTTACGGACACTTGTGTTTATCCATGGGTAATGGATCAAGTAAGATGGTACAGCGAAATGAGTGCAAGACCAACTCGAGCTTTGAACTCCGCCAGCTTTGGAACGCATGACAGATTCCGGTAGGTCATTCCACGTTCTGCAAACGCGTACGGAAAAGAAATTCCGACGGCATCACAAACAACTGTGCTGCTCTGTCAGATTGAGACGGTGGCCTCACAGATTACTGTCCAGCAAGTAGCGGCACGTGTGGTTGGGATCTCACAAAATCTGGTAAGTCAAAATGCGATCCCCGCACAATCACCGGTACTGTTCGCTGAAGGTCCCGAGCACTTGCAGTCTACGTTCATACGGCAAATTATACAGACCCTTGACATTTTTGGTTGCCCCGCGTTAGGGTATCTCCAAATTGGTGAGATCTTTCCTCAGCAATAGCTGTCAGACCTGTATTGCGTATTCCACATGCGGCCGTATGTATAAGCTGAGAAGTTGTGGAAAAAGTTCTAATCGTCCGAATGCACGCTTTAGGATGCCCATGTGTTGGATGCACCTTCTTGACGCCGTTCCACTCTGATTCGAGCATCCAAGATCGGCCTGGACCAAAACCCAGATCCTTCTCTCCAAAAGAAGTTTTAAGTTCCTGATTGCCGAGTTTGTAGGAGTACACGCTACATTTGTCCACATTGAATCGAAGTAGATTCCGGATTGACCACGCACATACCTTATCCAGATCAGATTGAAGTACTGTGATATCATCTGGTGTATTGATCGCCCTCCACACCTTGATATCGTCGGCATAAAGCAGGCAGGTCGAGCTTATGAGGCCTGTGATATCGTTAATATACGTCAAAAATAATCGCGGTCCAAATACCGATCCTTGTGATACTTCGCATTCAACTCGGATGGGATCTGATAGCGATTCACGCACTCGTACTTCCAGGCGCTGGTGTGGAAGAAAGCTTCTGATCCATCCTAGGAGAGGATCAATACCAAAGGTCTGGAGTTTGAAGAGCAGAATGTTATGGCCTAACCGGTCGAACGCCTTTGAGAAGTCGAGAAAAACTACAACTCTTGTGCCAGTCTAATGCTTCACTCCAGCTGGATCGTGCTAGTAATAGATTTGTAGTGTACGATCGATTTCGTCGAGAGCCATGCTATTCCGGTGCGAGGTATATTCTTCCAAGTAGGCCGTTAGCGCATCATAAATGGTAGTTTCCATGGCCTTTGAAAGAACCGGTAGTAAGATTATGGGACGATAGTTGGCTGGATTGGAACGACTACCTCCCTTGTGAATAGGAGTAATCATCCCGTGTTTCCACATGTCGGGCACATACATTTCGTCAAAAGTGTTGGGAGAATCGAGCCAGTCTCAGTGAAACTCTCCTACCGCCGCTAGCGATTTCGTGTATATTATCAACTTCAAGGGAGCTGTGCTTGCGTATATTCAACAGCTTTTTTAGCCCGGCTTCTGCCGTGAAGGATATGTGAGTGAGTTTTGTGGGTGAAACAACCATTTTTCATTGGGTTATGTGGCCAGTGATCGCACTGAAATTTTGAAGCATATTGTAGGCGCAAGCTATACGCCGCCTCCTTCGGTGTCCGTGTGTGCGAAGAGGAGGAATTCCCCATTTCACCTGTTGACGTGTTGATACAGAAGCCTGTGATTTGAACCATACGCGCTGGTAACTTCTGCTGGTACGTTATTCTATCCTCGCGAACAAGCTGAGCACAGTGGTTACCTTGGGTCACATAGGCCATCCAGTTCTAGGGGAGAGTTTGTAGATATGCCAGGCTGTGTTTCACACCGCTATATACTTGCGTGTCCTTCGCAGAAATGAGACCACGTTTCTCGGGTGGAAGGTTTTAGTCGCTGACGCTTCGGTAACCAGAGAATTAAACTGGCTGAAGAAGTGTTCCCATGCACTAGCTGGTGTCTCGTCTGTCAGAAAGGTCCAGTTGGCTGTCTCACCTGGTCGAGCTAATATGTCGTAGTGTATAATCGTTTTTTGTTGCGTCGTAAATTTCCACGGGATATTCTGCGTAGCAAATGTATACGAAAAGTAGGACTACATGATTGCTGCGACTCAAGGGGACGTCGATGATCACCCTCTCGACCATTAGTTTTTCGTTGGTGAACGAAGGTTTATTTTTTCGCGATCGGGTGGGATTGTTGATGTGGCCATACTGCGGGTAACTGGAGACAAACCCTTGTACATCGATCTTAAACTGTTCTCTTGGAGCTGCTTGAGACTCTAGATAGTGGATGTTGAAATCGCCAGTAATGTGAATGTGACTGTACGTTGTGTTTATCACCCTCCTTATTGCGGATGCCAGATAGAAGTCCATCTCGGGCGTGGAGGAAGGAGGACGGTAAATGACCGCCACTAAGTAAGTGTTGTCGCCGTTTAAACGTAGACGGCACCAAAGGGAATCTTTATCTTGCTGACCGGATCTTCTATGAGCTCACATAGGAGGTCATTGCGGAAGTACAGAGCCACCCTTCCACCTTTGCTGAGTCTGTCGTGCCGAACAATGTACATGCCTGGCAGTGCGATCTCCATGTCAATTATGTCAGGGCGTAACCATGTTATAGCGATGAGATCGAAAGCTTTTGATCCTTGACGCAGCCGCATTTTGGAAATTTTACTCAGTAAGTCTTGAACCTTAGTGTACATACAGGAATGCTTCTCGGATGTCAAAAGCTGTTGGCTAGGAGCAGATGAATTATGTGTATTTGTGCCGACCGATGAGAGGCCGGCACCTAATGGTTTTTTGGGTGAATTGCCAGATTTTGATAGAAATGTAATCTGTTTTTGGTCTCACTTGCACCTGCGGTATGTAGTCCACCGGCAGCCTTCTCAACATCTATGGGTCTTAACGCACAGGTTTCTGAATCGCTGTTGTAGTTATATTGAGTCGCGCGTGATGTCGTTTTCGCGAGGACAGCGAGTGGCTGCGGCTCTCTAACTGCTGTCTTCAGTTGTTGTTTCGAAAGAAGTGTTGCGTAGTAACTGCCCGCTACTGATTAAGTCCACAGCCATCTGTTGTGACTGCACCGTTAGTTTCGGTATCCTCGGACCACTGCCTCTGTAGTTTGGTGAGAAGGGTAACCGTGTAATCGACTGAGGTATGACGTCGCCCGCACAGAGATCTTCACGGATGTAACGCTATTCTTCAAGGTCACGAGCGTGGGCTTCTTCGTCGCTGGTTTCCTGTAGCTCGAACGCACGAAACTAATTCTTTTGATACTCTCCGTGTGGTTGTCGTTTGTATTATTTTTCATAGTTCTTGCGGGTGATGTGAATGCGCAAGTAGGTCGTCTGAGCTTTTCAGAAGCTCAGCTAGGTGTTCAGTATAGACTTAACTCCGACCGCACAGTCAGTGGCGAGTGTCCATTGCAACTGTGCGTGGTACACCATCTATTTCTTAGTAGTACGGCTTTTAGACATAGTGAGCACCGAAGTTCCAGTTGGCGTCTCCCCAGAGCTGGCCAGCGATGGACCCATATAGATCGCGTTGCCATAATTTATAGGTGGCGCAGTTCTATCCTGGATTGTTGCTCTTCATGGAGCACTTGCGTCGACTCTGATCATGTCTTGCTACCATCGTTTTTCCATGAACTTTACCGGGAGACGTATCAAGTGCTCTCCTCGCTTGGCGACTGTGGGGTTATCTTAGTACCTGGTCAGACAAACCTACTAGGATGCCCTGCGTACAAAACGTTCGCTCGTCTCGTCTTAAATGATACTGAGCTTCAGTGGAATAGGGTTTCCGCCCCCATGCATGATGCGGGAGCCCGTGCTCGCGTCACTATCAATCATCACTGCAACAGTCACTGGATATCCGAGGTTTGTGAACCTGTTAGAATCAAGAAGAAAACTCCCGGCTGACTTTCAGCACAATGTGGCCAGACAGACTATTAGACGCGAACTGATCACAGATTGACGAGCACTTGTGAAAGCCAATTTCGTGAGAAACAAGCCAGGTTTCGTCGAGGTCGTGGCTCCATCATCAGCTTCACTATGCGTCAGCTGTTCGAGCCCCGTCACATATACTGGCGGCCCACTGTTGTCGTGTTCGTCGACATCAAAGGTGCCTTCGATTCGGTTTATAGATGTGCCCTTTGGGACTGTCTACTCAGGAAAGGTATTCCCGAGAAATATGTCAATATTTTCCGGGCGTTATACTCGCGTAGCTCGGGCAGAGTGAGCGCTTACAGCAAGCTGTCGTCTACCCTCAATATCTCCAGCGGTGTAGACAAGAATGCCCACTGTCACCTTTTCTTTTCAACTTTGCTGTTGACCAAGTCATGGAGAACGCGCTTACACGATATGAATTAGGTGTGGAGTTCCTCCCGGGTTAGCGACTTCTCTAGTTGGAGTATGCTGACGATATTGCCCTGATCTGTGACAGCTCACAAACGGGCCAGGCTGCACTGGACAGATTAGCACGAGCTGTCAACCTTTTCAGGCTTTACTTTACATTCTCGAAGTGCAAAGCTTTCCTCTAAGATTGACAGGGACCGCACCCTGCGCTGACCCTTGGTGGGGATAAGCTAGACGTCGTCCAAAAATTCAACTACCTGGGAAGTTGTATCAGCGCCCGTGAGCTCGACGATGAGATCACGAGCAGTATAGATAGAGCTTCAGGCACTTTTGTAACATTCGCTACTTATGGCGCCGGCGCGACATCAGTCTCACCCTGAAGGGTAGAGTGTACAATGCAGCGGTATGTTCGAACCTACTGTACGGTTGTGAAACCTGGCCCCTTAGATCAGCCGACATAAAGAGGATAGTTACGTTCGACCACCAGTGCCTTCGCAGTTTGGCTCACTCCTGGTGAGAACACCGCGTGAGTAACGAGCGTGTACGACGCCTTGTTCACGGCGCAGGAAAAGGAAATAAACCACTCAGACCGTTATTTCACAAACCAGGCTCCGATGGCTCGGCCACGTGTTACGGCTGACAGCCCACTTGCTCCCGCGACGTGCATTGTTTGCGCGCCGAGGGTGTGGATGGAAGAAGAGGCCTCCAAGTGATGACTTGGTTGAGGGGAATGAAGGCCCTTACTTTGAAGCTGGCCTCCACTTGGAGCACGCCATCATCCTCGGAAGAGCAAAAAGCCGACAAGTAGGTGAGTTCATTGAAGCCTGGAATTCATAGCAGAACTCGATCAATAAGCACTTGGACCTCGAAGTCGCTTACGAGGCACCGCGAACCAGGCCCCTGAAGCCGCACTGATGATGTTGTCTTGTCTGGCAACGAAACGTCTGCAAAATTCCTATTGCCTTATCGGTCTTGCCAGTCAGTCTTACGCCAAGCTAGTCATTGATCGAATTATGTTCACTTGCTTCCTATCGGCTGGACTCACCGACATCAGTACGCATCAGTTTTACTCCAAACTAACCGTTGATTGCACTATTTTAAATTGTGCGAAGAATCGCATTTGATGCTAAGCAGAACACATTTTGCGATTTGCCAAAGCTGACGAGCAGAATGCTACGTTCTACTGTGAGCTGTAGTTCCGCGCAGGCCAAACTGTAACATTGGTAATGGAGATCCAACTTGAAACCATTTCTATTAACCAGGTTACTCCATGTAATCCGTTTTGGAAGGAAGCGTCTTGGAAACTAATTTTAGCGATTTGGACTCACTGGAATAGGACATTCTGCAATTACCTAAGACTATTCTCAGCTTTAAATCCCCACACCAACTTTCTAAAGCTCAATCTGTCGACTTTCTGGGATAACATCTAGGCACCGATGGTCAAAGGAATTGGATGCACTACGTTTGTACGAAAACTCATCTTTGTCGAACAGCCGTAATGCACTCGACTGCTTTTGGTGGCCGCGGTAACGTCTTTACTGCACGCCTGTTTTTCCCGGTTACGACAAGAGGAGGAAGCAGGTGTTAATAAATTCATCAGCCGTGTACAACAATCCATTTTCCAATGCCGTTATAACAAAATTCCCCACACAAAGGTTGAAGAGACAATGGCTATCCAGTGTCTGTGATGCTAAGCAGAACACATTTTGCGAACTGCCGAAACTGGCGTATTATGCTGTCTTGTGCTACGAACAGAATACTCCGTTCCACTGAGAGCTGTATTTCCGCGCGGGCCAAATTTTAATGTTTGTAATCCGATATTTTTTCGTCAAGTCTTGTTTAATTCACCCTTCAATATAGGTACAGAAAAGAAAAGTGGACGTCGAGTGTCGCGTTTTCCTTATCTTTCTCCCTGAAGTTTTCGTTCTGGCTCGCAAGTATTGTGTGAAACGACTATGCGTCCCGCGCTAGTCATTTTGTCAGTAAAAAGCCCGGCTGTGAAAGAAAATTGGTGAACGCTCATGATCGGAATCCAGCCAAGTGCTTCAAACTGACTGACAGTCCCGGATTGATATACGCCATATGTAGCTGTAGACAATACTGACGACTTGGGTCCAGACAGTTGATGTGAACTTTGCACTTTCCAAATCCAAAGCTCCTCCAAGATTGGTAGGTACCGCCCCTTGCGCCGACTCTTGGCGTGGATCAGCTTGAAGTGGTTCAGAAATACAACTGCTTGAGCAGCTGTATCAGCGCTCGTGGAACATAAGGTGTAGTTACAAACTGCCTAGCAAAATTTGAAGCGTTCTTGCCAATCCTCGACATTTGTGGCGCCGGCGTGACATCACTCTCACCCTTAAGGTAATCTACCATGGTGCTGTCCGTTCAACCCTATTGTACGGTTGTGAATTCTGGACAAGCAGACACAAAAAGGATAGTAAAATTCGATCGTCGCTGCCTTCGTAGCTTAGCTCACATCTAATGAGAACACAACGTGAGCAATGAGTGTTCGGCGTCGTGTATTTGGCGCAGTGTGAGCGAGTGAACCGCTCAGCACCGTTATATCACGCACCAGGATCTGATGGCTGGGCCATGTGTTATGCATGCCACACACCGACTCCCGCGGTGTGCACGATCCGGGGTCTGGATGGAAGAAAAGAAGGCCAGCTGGTAACTTGATCAGTAGAAATGGAAATCTTTACTTCAAATCTGGCGTCTTTTAGTGTTTACCGAGTGCCGGGTTGCGGTCCCAAAAACGATAAATACCTTGGTTGCATACACTTCTTGATGTGGTAAAGATCTAGTTTCAATGATGCCTCTATAACGGGTTTCTTTTATTCCACCTTTTGCTTAAAATCCCCCTCCAATCACAATCTCGTCATCAATACATGCTATGAAACAAAACGAAATGACGTCTTGCCTTTTCCATTCTTTTTTCTTTTATTACTCCTACTTAACTGAGCTGAATTGCTGCACAATAGTTAAGGTTTTTCTCGCACCCAGGTAACGTGTAGAGTGATGATAATGAGCGAAATTGGTCACGGAGACTAATGGGGTGTCGCTTCCGAATCGCTTACTGCCTGATGCTGTAGGTGCTATTACTCCAGACAACCTCAGTCATTTTTATACGGGCCAAAACTGGAACTCGAACGGTATAAGCCTCCTGAGGCTTGGAAAACGAGTGGTCTCCTATGAGACATTTAGGAAAATCCTGCATGTTATTAGTCCAGATTTTTTCTCTGATCACACATGCTCGCCAGGAGATCTTCGACACGCACTCGGCGTATGGTGCGTCAGCCGTGGGACCGATCGCAAAAAGTGAGGTTGCCGTGGTAGAATCAAAGGGATGATCTGCACGAGTAAGGGAGTAACGGCCAAAGTATGGAATTGTTATTTGGAGATGGGTGGAACATAGCTATAAAAAACGAAGAATCAGGTAACCATTGGGTAATCACGCTGTGTGGTTGAAATTCTCATGATTCTGCGCATGTAATCAGGCGAGTCTGTTTGATGTTCTCATAGCGTTGGAATTGATGAGTGTCCAAGATTGCAGCAGACCACAACGTCATACCTTAGTTATTACGTGTGTTTCTTATTCGATCCGTTTCCCCGAGTGCAGAGCGCATGCCCAAGGATATGCGCATTTTGCACAAATCGAGATGTTTTTACGTGACGTAATCGCCCAGCGATTTCTAACTCAGTACACCGAGCTGACAAGCACACCGCATAATTACTTACGACCGCCGAGAAAGGCTGAGCTTCAGCAGAAGCGCTTTTACAGCTCGAGATAAAGGCGATTCACGGTCTTATTTGGAAGGTAGTCGTCAGGGTGACGTAATCGCCACACGGTAACTGCTGACCGATTTGGTAGAGTGACGTACTTGGCATCAATAAACAAAATCACAGAGCACGCAGTATAGGACCTAGAAACTGTGGCTCTGGAAACAGAACGGATGTAATTGTCATCTGGTGACGTTGCCACCGACACAGCGTTGCGTAACAACATCACGCCGACAATATGAGGAAGTTGGAGACTGGAAAGACGTTCGGCGCAAAGTTTATGCAGAAACATGTGGTCTCCCCAACAACCAGGAGTAAACATGCGGCGGACTACTAATGAGTAGTACGGTAGAACGAACTCAACGAATATTGGATCACAGCGGACGACGGGCGCGTAGTGCTCAATTCAACCAGCCACAGAAACAGATGGCGCTGGACTTTCGGGCCTATATCACACCGTCAAGGCAAGCTGAATCGATAGAACATAGCGGAGCGTAGAATCAAATGGCACCACGAATGAAGTGCGCAAATGAGTCCGACTGTTCCATGTTAGAAATGTTATACCATGTATACGTTCGTTGTCCAATTCACCCAAATCGTTCGCACCGCGCCGCCTTTCCCACATTTGGAGCCGTGACCAGCCGGAGGTGGAAGATGAAGATCCTGTGGAAGGAGCCATTTGAAGATGGGGACGCACGGAGATTACTGGAAGACTTCGAAAATGTCGCGGAAGCAGGAGCGGGCGAAGCTCGTTGTGCCTCGGAGTCTACCCAAGGGACGGACGAAGGCGATCTTTGAGGTGGCAAGAAGAGGCCCAGTCAAGTTGGAATGGGTGGGCGCGAAGGAGGCGCTGATCGCGGGGTACGACAGTCCGGCCAAACGCCAGGATGCGATGCGACGATTTAACGCGGCTCGGTTGGACTAGAAGCGGATCCGTTCGTGTTTGCAGTCCATCTCGGCTGTTGTTGGAGCGGGCGCTGCCAGATTTTGTCGACGCATCAAGACAGTAACTGTTATCGGAGCAGTTTCTGGACGGTCTACCTCCAACGATGGCGGATCGTAAACGCCACCCAGTGAACGGGCGTGGTGGAACTTGTTCGAGTGGCAAGTGAGTTGGTACAGGAGCCAGCGGCAGCATCGAGAATCGAAGACCAAAAAGACAGTGAGCGATTGGATTGGTTAGAAGTCGAAGCAGATTACGCAAGACATCAGAGCAGTTCGAATGACCCGTCAGAGGACGCGGCAAAGTGGGCGATGCTTCTTTCGTGGGAAACTGGGACAGGTTCAAGAGATAAATGCGGGTGTAATCGAGGAAGCTCACAGCCCGTATAACGCTCGTCCTTTTGGTGAAGAAGGCCAACGGAAAATACCGCTTTTGCGTGGACTTCAGAAGACTGAACGAAATCTCGCCGAGTCGTTTTGTCTCGGTGCCATCAGTCGCAGACATCTTCGAGAAACTGCAGAATTCAAAGATATTCACGGTACTGGATTTGTGATCTAGCTACTGGCAGCTGGCAATCAAACAGGAGGACCGGGAGAAGACTGCGTTTACAGTTGGCGAAAAGCAGCACCATTTTAAATGGATGCCGTTTGGATTATCTGATGCCCCGTTCACTTCCCTGCGTTTGATGCTCAGCCTGCTAGATAGGTTAGAAAATGTGGCAGTGTATGGAAACGACATCGTGATATACAGTGAATCGGAGACTGAACACTGCTGTCATTTTCAAAGAATCCGACAGTCGGGATTACGGATAAGTAGTTTTAAATCTCAAATCGGGAAAGTGTCCGTGACATTGCTTGATCACAAGGATGAGCTTAAGCCACTGGCGGAGAAATTATTGGCAATTCGAGGAACCCCAGTTCCAACTTCAAAACGCAGTCTTAGGGCATTTTTGGCTGCACAGAATACTACAGTAAATTCGTCAGGAATTTTAACAGTTTGGCGCTACCTTTGTACGACTTGTTAGGAGAGGGGAAGAAATTCACATGGACGCCAGCTCAGCGAGCGTTTGACGACATTCAGAAAGAAATGGAAAGGCAGGATCTTACGTTGAAATAGCCCATCCCCGGGGAAACGTTCATGGTGGCCACAGACGCAAGTGACGTCGGAATCGGACGGTACTGAAGCAAAAGCAGTGGACGGTTGAATGCACTAGCGGAATTTTAGCGCCATCGGAACACAAGTATTCAACAGTAGAGAAGGAGTGTCTGGCAATTGTTTGGGCGCTGGACAAGTGGCGAGCATACTTACTGAGTCAATGCTTTCACGTCGAAACAGATTACATACCGTTGGAATGGATTAGGTTCTCCAAAGACCCCAGAGGCAAGTTGGCTAGATGGGTGTTAACCTTACAAGAATACGACTTGTCGATAAGCTACATATCAGGGAGGGACAACGGGACAGCAGATTTTTTTCGTGCCTGACGAGTGACTAGGATTTGCCGAACGTTGCCTTCGGTTTCAGTGGTTTGGTGCTGCACAGGATCCGGGGAGGTTGGCAGCTGAGCAACGAAAGGATAGGCTCTTGAACAGGCTGATAATAGCACGAATAATGAATCAAACTGTGATAACCAAAAGCCAAAGCTAACAATGCGAGCCATTCGCGCGGAACCTGGGAAACCTGCAAGTCAACGTAGCCGGAATTCTAATGTGGACACAAGGGCTACCTCGATGCCGGTGATCCCACCGAAGTTGAGGAAAAAGTTGTTGGTCTCCTGTCACGAGATGGCCCATGCCGGATGCACCAGAACATATGATTTGCTTAGACAGCGAACTTACTAGCCAGGTATGAAAAAATACGTCGATACATACTCGCTATCGTGTCAGCAGTGCCAGCTCTTGAAGGGTAACAATCGAGAAATACCACAACCTGTGCTCGCGACTCCAGTGTCTGAGATTGGTGAATTGTGGTCAATCGACGTGATGCGGCCGTTCTCGTTAACGATACGGGGCAATCAATACATAATCGTGATGACCGAGCACTTAACACGCTGGATCGAAGCCGCGGCAATTCCAGATCAGCGAGCTAGCACAATAACATGCGGTGATGAGGCACGTGATAGCGGGCCACGGAATTCCGAAGGGCATACTGACGGACCAGGGCCCATGCTTTGAAAGTGACGAATTCCGGACATATCTGGAGAAACTGGGCATCAAGAGGATACGAACTACTCTCTACCATCTCCAGACAAATGCATTGACGGAGAAGAATGATAGGATGAAAGGGGAATATTGGGAAGTAGCTCTATATCACTACTCTTGCTAGCTCACCGGGCGTTCAAGCAAACAAGCACGATGCAATCACCATACAGTTAATGTAGGCCGCGGGCCCCGAATTCTTGTGGATCTTTAGGAGGGAAAGTGGCCGACCTGCCAGTTATCGCTGAGGGAAATACGGAACCATAGGAACGTAGCGAATCGGAACCTGACGATAGCTGAGGCGTGGATGATGGAGAAATCCCGGGTCAACATAAAAACCTTCCGGCGACTTTCTTATCGGTTCGAAGTTAAAGTACAGAGATCATCAACCCGCGACCGCATATGGCCCGGGCGAGAGGAAACTGCTCCCGAAGTGGAAGGGACCATATGACGTAATCCATCGTCGAGGCCCGTATACACCATCACTCGACAGGGAAATGGGCAGCGAGTTCGCGCTAGCGAATTGAGGAAGTGGTACGAGCGAGGAGAAGAGACTATGGCATACATGGGGCAGCCTCGAATGTCCAAGAGACTGCGTGAGAGGTCGACGGCCTCGAACTTTAGAGGGAGTAATGCGGTACACTACTAATGAGTAATATGGTGAAACGGGCCGGCGCGACGAACTCAGCGAATAATGGATCACCGCGGACGACGGACGCATAGTGCTGAATTCAACCATCCACAGAAACAGATAACTCTGGAGTTTCGGGCCTATATCACACCGTCATGGCAAGCTGAGTGGATAGCACATAGCGGAACGTGGAATCAAATAGCATCACGAATGAAGTGCGCAAATGAGTCCGAGTGTTCCATGTTACAAATGTTATACCATGTATACGTTCGTTCTCCAATTCACGCAACTCGTTCGCACCGCGCTGCCTTCTCCACAGACGAATAATTATTTTGCCCTGATTTTGTCTCTCGAGGGACGCAATCGACGCGTCGTCACTGAGTATCACTACCTACGCATGAATCCCACCGAGCCTCAACGGAAAGTATTTGTGACGGCCCATTCGAAAATAGCCTGCAGTTTGCCCCATTGATGTTTGAGGCAGAGAAAACCGATAGCCTGGGAATTGGTCTGGTAATTCGTTGTTCGTTTTTCTACCGCTACCGCGAGACCGATGGCTGAGGTGCCCAGGTGGAACAACTTTCCTTAGATTGAGAAACGCACTGTGATCGCACCATAAGTCAATGATGGAAAATACAGGAAAAACCCCGAGGTTGACCGTTTTCTTTATTGCTTGAACAAGCACCATGTAAACCTTATGGATCCAGACCACTGTATGTTGATCATCTTGGTCTAGCCCCGTAAGCTGTCAACGTACGGAGATTTTAAAGCATATGGTCGTGTGGGCTTAAAATGTTGCAATCCGAGGTGGTGCTCGAGAATAAGAAAAGACCAATCGTACACTAGTGAAACCACTGATGATATATAACTGCCGCCCGACACGTGTTAGAACACCTGAGTAGACCAGTGAACCGTAAATAGACCCAAACACAAACCTTTTTAAAATCTAGTAGAATTATCCCATCGGTCGATGAAAAGAATGTTCTCGGACAAACGAGTAGTATTATTGGTAATTAAATAACAGAAGAGGACAAAGAACTAACGGTAGTCTGCGTCATTGTAATTATCTTGTCTGGTAGCCATTAAACTTGTACCTGCAACCTTTCCTTCTTGATCCGCCAATCGGAGCGGTCAGGTTTTGAGACATCCAATTAGTACGGCTCGGAGCGACCTTGGTGACAGTAACAATACGCTCTAAATGGTTTTTTAATTCGACTGCCTCGATATGGCAGCGATATCAAAACATAACAGCGGGATATGAGATGAAGAGGAAGTGAGAACAATGAAACAGTGAAGCGTCAAATGGCCAATGGACACAAAAAAGCATCAAGAGATGCAAGTGAAGTGAGATCAGTCAAAGGGCGAATGGGCGCTCGTACTCCTGATCGGGGCGTGGAACGCGGCAGATACCATTTCCGCAAAAATGGACACATTTTTCAAATGGTACGCTGATAAACGCTTGTGTATGTGAACAATCCGTCAGAGACATTTGGACGCAGAATCAGCAGTATCTCAGCCCACATACAACTATGACATCTTCTTCAAACATAAACTTCATCCTGCATCGGCCGTCGCGCAGATTATCAAGGGTCGCCTTATCTGCTGCATACAGCAGGGCGGATAAGCGAAAACATGCTACTACTGGCGCCTCCCATCTTTCTTTTCCACCTTTTTCTCTTACTCCCATCCCGACCCCCATTACTAACCTTCCTTCTATAATTTCCAGCTTAATTGACAGCAACTGAAGTGCCACTGGAGTAGAACCATCTGCAGCCACCATCCCACCGCACCCATCGGAGGCCTATCGGCAAAAGTCCCTTATAAGGCCACGCTATCCCGTTTCCAAGGTGACATTCAACGTTCGCACTCTAAGACAAACAGGTCAACAGGCTGCACTCGCACGCACCTTGGACACACTGGGTATTAATGTGTGTTCGAAACTAGGATCAATGACCCTAACGCGGTTATGGAATTAACTGCACCCGGCTTGTCCTCTCGTTATGGTTGCAGGCATCCGGAGACGCCGATGCAGCACTCACAGGTCAAGCTGGTGTAGGTATCATTCCAAGCTCCAAGGCTGAGCCATCGTTGGTTGATTGGATTCCGGTGAACAGCCGTTTATGTGCAGCCCGTTTGACAACATCAGCTAAGGTTGATTCACAAAGTAGTAAAAAACGCTGTTTGTTTGTGATTTCTGCTTATGCTCCCACCGACTGCAGTTCTAATGCTGTAAAGGACACATTCTATCACGAACTGAACGCGCTACTACGCAGTACTACTAGTTCAGATATTACAGTACCGCAGGGGATACGAACGCACAAGTAGGGCGTCTGAGCTCTTCAGAAGCTCAGCTGGGTGGTAATTATGGACTTAACTCCGAACAGACTGACAACGGCGAGCGTCTGCTTCAACTGTGTGCGGAGTACCACTTGTTTCTTACGAGCACTGCTTCTAGGCACGGTGGGCGCCGAAATGTCACTTGGCGTCCTCCTGTAGCTGGCCAGCGATGGGACCAAATTGACCACTTAGCTATAGGTTACGGGTGGCGTGGTTCCGTCCTGGATTGCCGCTGGTACTGGAGTACCTGCCTCGACTCTGATCATGCCTTGGTACACTGTCGTTTCTCCAGTAACTTTACCGGGAGGCGCACCAAGCGTCCCCTCCGATTGGCAACTGAAAAATTCCCTCAGCCCTCGGTCAGGTAAGCATATCAAGACGCACTGCGTTCCGAACTTTCGCTGTCTTGTCCTAATGACACTGAGCTTCAGTGGAATAGGATCTCGGCCGCCATGCACGATGCAGGAGCATCTGCTTGTGGCAGTATCCATCGTCACCGCACCAGTCACTGGATATCCGACAGGTTGGTGAACCTGTTGGAACCTAGAAGACACCTCCCGGCTGGCTCTGAACACAATGTAACCAGACGGGCTATTAGGCGTGAACTAAAGCGGAGCCTACGTGCTGACAAGGAAGCCTGGTGCACCAGTAGGGCTCAAGAAATGGAGGAGGCAGGAGCAGTAGGCAATAACCGAAAGCTCTTCCAGCTAATCCGCACCACTGGTCCCAGAAAACCAGGCGTCAGTGAGACAATCAGAGACAGCGCGGATGCGCTGATACACAATAAGGAGCGCCGTATGGCTCGTTGGGCGGAACACTTTCAAGATCAGTTCAGCTGGCCCCCTACTCCCGGACCTCTCCCTACTCAGGTGATGCAGGACGAGCCATAGGCAGTTAGTTTAGAGCCTCCATCGGAGGCCGAGTACCGAAACGCGATCACAGCCCTTAATCGTTTTCGTGCTGCTGGCCCGGATTCCCTCCCACCTGCACTATTTAAGGATGGAGGTGAGGTCCTATGCAAAGCACTGACCTCCTTATTCGAATGTATCCGGAAGGAAGAGAGTGTCCCGGCTAATTGGAGCGAAACGATTATAGTGGCAATATACAAGAAGGGCAGTCGCACAGACTGGTCTAACCACAGGTGTAGTAGCCTAACGCCAGTTGTGACAAAATTACTGGCCTCGATTCTCATTCGTCGCCTCACTGCGGAACGGGAATCTCGGATTAGGGAAGAGCAGGCCGGTTTCCGCCCAGGACGTGGCCGTATAAACCATATATTCACTTTGCGGCAGGTGCTAGAGCAGAGCAACGCATATCGCAGATCGACAATAGCTGTGTTCCTCGATTTCAAGAGTGCGTTCGATTCAGTCGATCGATCGGTTCTGATCGAAATACTTGCGCGGAAAGGTGTTCCCACGAAATATGTGAACATCCTTCGTGCTCTATACTCGAACACTACAGGCCGCGTCAGGGTTTACGGTGGCCTATCGGATAGCTTTCCGACCACAAGTGGCGTTCGTTAGGGTTGTCCGATTTCCCCATTTTTGTTCAATTTCGCTGTGGATTCTATCATAGCGTGTTCCCTTACGGAATCTCACGATGTAGCCGTTGAGGTCTTGCCTGTTGAAAGGTTAGTTGATCTTGATTATGCGGACGATATTGTCTTGCTTTTCGACGATGTTGGGGCGGCACCATCAACCCTGAATAGCCTGCCCACAGTGGTCCCATTATTTGGTATGCACTTCGCACCTTCAAAGTGCAAAGTGTTGCTGCAGGACCACCAGCCACTCGATGACCCCTTGACCCTTGCTAACGAGGAACTCAAGGTGATTGATCATTTCACTTATCTTGGCAGCTGCATCAGCAATGATGGACGCATAGAAACTGACGTCAGCTCACGCATTGCAAAAGCCAGAGCTACCTTCTTGAATCTGCAGCATCTTTGGCGACAGAAGGGAGTTTCCGTCCGTCTGAAAGACCGCGTATACAAGTCCACAGTGAGGGCCGTTCTGCTCTATTGTAGTGAGACTTGGCCGCTTCGGTCTAAAGATCTGAGGCGCCTTCAAATCTTTGATAATCATGCTAGCTCCCTAGAACAACAGATAGCACTGAATAAGTTGAGTTGGCTCGGGCACGTGCTACGCATGCCTGGTCACCGCTTACCTAGGAGGGCCTTGTTTAGTCTGCCAGGTGTAGGGTGGCGCAAGGCTCGAGGTGGACAGAAGTTGACTTCGCAGCGGGAAATGAAGTCAATGACAACCAAACTGGGTGCCGTTGGTCCGTCTCGCCTTCGGGGCTGGAGTCCACGCGACTCGCTTTTTGCTTGGCTCGAGACTTTACAGGACATGGCTCGCAGTAGACACCAGTGGCGCGTCTGCTGCCGTCTCCTAATCGGATTGCCTGGTTAAATTGTGTTTGGTGCTGAGTTATCTGCGGGGTAATGACGGATTATGACGCGTGGCAGTGAAAGCCACAAGGAAGTTGTCTCGCCGATGCCGCCTTATCTTTGCACGATAGCCAGCTATTTGTGACGGTATGTTGTCTACACAATGTGTAGGCGCCTTGACCCTGAATGTTTGCTGAGGGCATTAAGGTTTTCAGGTAAGCCCCTCTTCTCTCCCTCTTCTTATTCTTTATTTCATAGGTCCTCAAGGTTGTATGGCAGCGAAGCATCAGTTCAAATGGCTGATGTACTGCTGTTGATGATGATGATCGCTTTACTTGGTGACGATCCTTTAGGGTTTGCAACTCATTCTGGATCGTTTGGCGGTTGAAGCATCTAAGTATAGCATGAGCTTCGCCCCATCGAAGTGTAAATTACTGCCCAAGGATTGGCTTTCACCTGCTCCCGTGCTCACTCTCGAAGGTGCACAACTTGAACAGGTAGATAGTTTCGTCTACCTTGTAAGTTGCGTTTCTGTAGACGGCACTATTAACAAAGAAGTTTCTCTTCGCATCGCGAAAGCTCGATCAGCATTTGTCATGCTGAGGGACTTGTTGCGTCGTCGCGACGTCTCATTCTCGCTAAAGGGCCGCGTTTGCAGTGCATCTGTTTACTCAGTGTTGTGGTATGGGTGCGAGTCCTGGCCGATTCGCGTGGAAGACATGCGTCGTATTTCCGCCTTCGATAACGGTTGCTTAAGGAGGATTGCTCGTGTTTGGTGGTAACATCGAGTTAACAGTAATGACGTTCGAGGTCGCATCTTGGGGGATGTGAGTATTCCCTTCAACAAACTGGTTTTGTTGCGCCAATTGAGATGGCTGGGTCACGTCCTACGCATGGCACCTGAGCGTCTACTGCGTGGCACTCTATTCTCTCGTCAAGGACCTGGCTGAAGGAGACCGCGTGGTGGTCAGCCTTCTACATGGCGGCAGCACATGAAATCGCTGACGTCGTGTCTAGCCGCTGTTGGACCCGTACGTCTCCCAGGATGGGGCCCAAAGATGAGGAGTGCCAATGGCTTAACACTCTTGAAGACATGGCCCGCAACCGGAATCAGTGGAAGAATTGTGTACAGTATTGTACTGATTCACATGTTTAATACTTCAAACATTGAAAATGACAAAAAAGAGAAAATCGGTGCGTGAAAAACAAACTAAAAATGTTTTGTTCTACATTTTGTCAAAATGTTCCTTTCTTTCTGCGGCATATTAGCTGAAGTGTGTTGCTCACCTTCAACTACTATGCCACGATGATTATGACGCAATGACTCTCCCTTATCCTCTGATCTCCATGGTTTTCTGTTGGCTCTTTGTCTAGTTGCTAGACTGCGTACTCACTCGTCCCCCCTTGACCAAGTCATCGCTTGGCCTCCTTCCTCCTCTTCAATCCGCACCCCCGGCGCGCAAATAACCCACGTCGAGGGTGTCAGTGTACTGGCATCCACAACATGTGTCCCAGCCATCGCAGCCTGGGGCGTGATATAATGGTGAGATAATTGACGCGGAGTCGGGGAGCAGTAACACAGAATATAAGGTGGACACACCGATACGCAGCCGCGGAAATTCTAGGGACAGGGCAAGCACGAAAACACACTTGCACGTGCAAAGAACATACTGCAATGTCCAGAATCTGAAGAGCCTTAAGGTGTAAGTTGAATGTGGATCAGGAGGATTTCACGCATACTGCAAAGTAGCGCTATAAGGTCATTGTATCTTGAAACTTTGCCTTGGTTCCATGCGTTATTTTCTCTCATTTTCTCCGAAAGTTGCCAGATATTCTTATGACGATGTAAATCGTGGTGATTGGGTCCGCAGCACGGCGCTCGTGCTATAGTTGGTTGATTTAATTGATCAGAAATTATGGGGTAATTAGTGCACAGCCCTCTTGGTGGTGCTAAGCACGTGACTTCGTCATGAAATAGCCGCCACATGGCTGGTACGTATCTTTCCCTCAAGATCATATATGCCACGTGTGCAAAAGTGTGTGGACCGAGTACGGATCGATCGTGACTCCAATTCACATGTGCCTGGTCTTATTTTTACTGGTTCACGCCGTTCAAGAGATTCGTGGGTGTTGATGCGCATCCTGCAGCTGTTCAGAGTCAGCGACAGGCGAACCCCGAAACGGGTGCTGTTGCTACTATTATGATAAAAAATTGGAACAGACATCAAATGATGTTTAACATACACAAATAGAAACTTGAGTAAGTGCTTATCTGCCGATTCGCGAGGCAAAAGTACAATACCAAGCATTCAGCACAAGTACCCTTTACCTACTGTCTATGGTAAATTCAAAAGAGCAAAAGAATTGTGTGGAATATTTGGTCAGTATTGCTATCTTTTTAGTGTTAAAACTGCTTTTTTCACCGCAGACCGCTTGTGACAACGTTCTACTCGTATCACTGATGCGTGTTATGGCTGTGTTCATTCGCATAGGGACGTAAAGCACTTCTGATTCCACTGGTAGTGACTGGTGTCCGCCACATTATCAATCTTATTTCACAGCTACACCTTAAACAAGCAACCAGGCTATGCCACTGCTGGCCGCTGTGTTTTATGCAGTAGCATCACGGGCAACGCACAGAATCAGTCGAACAGACCCCAGTATGAGAGGTGGATTCGACTGATTGCACCAAATCTAGTCGTCAGCGACTTTGACGAATTCGATAAGTTAACAAATTCATCTCCCATTCTGTCTGGCAAGCTGGTTTCAGAACTGTCAGATGCAATATCGAGTAGGTAAACACCTACGACCGCAAGTAAAGGGTCAATGTTAAACTGCACGTTGTGTGATTGGATTGCGACGCGCAGTCTCAATGTGGACCGCGATTCACACTGGAGTGAATCGTGGTCACTGGGACCGTAGCCGTAGCAGATGGAAATTGGGTGTTGCCTCTCTACCCCCCCCCCCCGAAAACATTGCACAATCTATTGCCGTAGTTTTAAAATAGCAGAAGAGCGAGAGTTAGGACCGCGACCACGAGAACCCGAGCCAAACATCACAGTGCGAAATTTTCGTGTCATTCTCTGGGACAATGCACAAAAAGAATATGACGGAAGATGCTCTGCCTATAGACCTGAAGCATGTGGTTTGTAAACCAAACAATTTGATTGTGTAGCTTGAAGCAGCCAATCAATGTAGTCAGTCGGTTGATTTACTAAGTCTTGCACTGCATAACAGATGATGAGTGGAGGAGGGATAACACAGGCAAGATTGACACGTGCGGATGATACACCTTGTACGCAAATTTTGAGTGCAGTGTAGTGTAGTACAGAGGTCATGTATGACTAACACATGACAAGTATGCGACCTAATCACTTTGAGAGGACCTCGGTTACGTTCGGGGTCTTTGCTGGAATTACGCATACGACGCTGCCTATGCCTCAACTTGGATCCAGCCCTAGAGGTTAAATGATGGAATACGGTGGCATCTTCGTCCACAGAAATGGTTACAATTGCAAGTCTGTTACCTCCAGTTCTGTTGTAGGCACTCCATGATAAGATGGGACTCCATCGTGCACTATCAGGAGTACATATTATAAAGTTAACGGAACGTGGAATTTACTTGTAGTGTATATTATTTTCGTGCAATGTGTAACATTTTGTTCGTGAAATCAATCATTGAAACAATTCATGCAGTGGGATTTGCAGTGACAATAATTCTTCGACCGGGTTTGAACAATGTTGCCCGCGGCAACTCACTCGCTTATGATACGCGAAGACAGCACAGGATCTAGTTTGGATTTAACAATGGCCATGATGCACTTGTGAACTTCGTCAACTGTTTTGTTCGTCGCCTGAACAAAATGCCATAGTTGAGGGTTGATCTGTTGATTGATGGGACGGCCGACATCTAGGTCACTGTAGTCTGCATACTGAGCGTCCTTGGATAAACGAACGTAATTCTCGAGAACGCGTTGTTGAAAATCGTCTGTTTCGTACCGTTCGCCGCCGTATCCATCCCGCTCCTTAAGATGCTCGAAACGTTCGGGAGTGAGGCAAATAACAAGATCAGGTTCAACGAGGCCCTTTTCCATATCGCAACACCACTGCCAACTTGGCGTTGGAGGCGGCTTGGCGGCAGTATAGGCTATTCCTGAGTAAGTGTACCGATCAGCGACTACAGGTGTCCCGTGGGAGAGAGCTTGCCGCATTTCGTCCTGTCTTTCCCATCTGTAAATGGAAAGCAAAAATCGGTGAAAGCTCAGGGTATTAGCACAAAAATGAGCAAGAGACGAAAAAAATGCATTACCGGGTTGGAACGGGCTTTAATGCTGGAAATGCAAACCCCTACATCGTGGCTATATAATATTACAAACAAAACCAATAGGTTCTTTGGAGATGGTCGCGGTTCGGTGGTAAGTTGATCTAAAAAAATCCAATGTGATGTTACCTTGTCAATTAAACAAACATTTCACGATGAATGCCCTAAGTTCATGTCAAGTGAGAATGACTCAATATAAACTACGAAGATCCTGATATGATCGATAACAGGACGATCGACCCAGGTAAGGTACAGTAGCCAAGGAATAACGAGCAAAACCACAGTAGACAAGCACCAGTGAGCTAACCTGTTAGCCGTGAAAAGCAAATGAAGCGCGTGTGTGTCAATCTTGTGTGATCCCTTGAGGTAATCGTCCAAACACTGACCAAGTGTGGTTTGCCTGTCTGGAAACTTGACCAATAGCGTTTTAGTTCCTGTCAGCTTTGTGAGTGCATCCCCGAGCATTGACGCCTGTGTGGTTTTTCCCGTACGATCAGCACCTTCAATAGCTATGAAAATACCAGGCCCAGCCTTTGATTCGTTCATAGACTGCTGAAACAAAGCCAGTGTATGCGATATACACATCAGTCGGTATATACAGAGCAAATGAGTTATCTGATTATGATTCAAGAACCAGAACATGATCGGTCAATTTACTTTGCTTCAATTCGTAATAGTAGTTGACGATGATGGAAGACAATTATAGGGATGAACAAACAGACGAAAACACAAACAAAATCGATAGAAGTGAAGCGAGAGGCATCGAATGGAACACTGAAAGTTGGAAAAGAGTACACAGAGTAACACCTTGACTGGGTGTGGAAGAATATGTTTCGGATGGGTTTCAGCCGCCAGAATAATGCATGGAGTAGGAGACTTACTCCGTAAACTAGGCCCATATGAACACTTAAGGACCGCTGATCGTATGCTGTCAAAATAGCAGTCCTCACGTTCGGTGGCACGGTGTCACAACCCAAAGTTTTTGATGAGGCATCACTATTTAGCATTCGTTACCAGAGCCTGAAGAATGTCAAGCGGGACACAGACCATTGTAGGATTCTAGCAGACAGCCAACAAAGAGTATGAGCGCTTTTGGTTAAGATATTTGACGGATCACTAATTTAAATGTCTCCTATTCACTAGTGCTACATGGTGACCGCAAAGTGCTCAGATTCGCACACAGTTCCTCTCCAAGTTAGAGGAAGATCAACACAATACGCTGAATTCTCTCACAGTCAAGAAAGATTCTTCTACGCAGCCATGTGACAAGTACTAAACGAAATGCAGCAAACGAACTCATTCTGAAACCCCAGAACAGAAAACTTACTGCTTACCGGTCATGTAAGGAAGGGAATTTCGCAGGATCCTATTCGTTCACTTAATACACATGTTAGAAGTGCCACATTCGGGGTCGTAAGCAAGTTCGATCAGTGAACAGGGAAAAGTACTGTTCGAAGAATACCACCGCTGCAAAGTGCCTGTCAGTCGTTGGTTTTTGTGGTAGGCTCAAACCCAGTCGACAGATCAGTATCATACCAACGAAATTCCGTCGAGGCTGCGGTTTGACACGGCCTCGAACATAACCATTGTTTTTAACAGTACGTGGAACCGAAGTAAGTAGAAAATTGCTGTTTCTGAAAGCATTTAACAATGTGATTAAGGCGACATTTTCAAACTGCACTCAAGGGAATGGGAAAGACTTGTACTTGCTATCTGACAAACCGACCGAAACTCAGTCTTCCTGAAATGGACCTACTCGGAAAATTAGGACTTTCTGATGTCCCTCTGATACGGATTTACGACCTGGTCCGAATAGACCCAGTTGCTTCATAGAAGCAGGATAATAGCCTCGGTCGAAAATGAGCCCGATGTCAACCTTATCATAGGCGATGCATCACACGATTTGTGTTACTACAGAGACCGTACAGTTCCACTAAACTGTAGCTCTAGTATCAGAAGAGAGATTCGCTCTCCATTGCGATCGACTGTATAATGACAGAATTGTCATCCTGCGCTATGCAAGAGCGCGCACCTCGGTGGTTTTATGAAAATGTCCGGAAGAAAACAATAATTTCCCAAAAAACATTATTTTAGCGATGAAGCGATTGTTACCGACTATCGCACCGATTTCGAACATTCTGGAGCGTTCCAAAGCTGCATGTGACCGAACAACTTCCTGAAGATTGGCCGGATCGGTATGGCATTGTTATATTTACCGGCTGACTTCCTGTTCCAGAAGTCGAAGATCATTAAGTGACTCATGAATACGTCCAAGGCCTGTCTCATTTGTAGAGTGCTCTTGGTAGCGGTTAACAGGGTTATTTGTCAAGGTCGTTTGAGTTCTGATTTTTCCTTCGGTTGGGTTGGAGGCCTTGCGGAGATGGGCTTTCATCCGGAATCACAACAAAGTTGGAAGATCTAACAAATAGCGACGGAGAAAATCGGAAATGTGATGAAATTGTCGTGGAACAATTTCAGACTGCTACTGTAACAACGACCCCAAATGGAAGCTCAAACAAAAATGTATGAAAATTTGACGCAGTGTTTGAGTCTGCAGTCTACAGGAGCAGCTGTGCGGGACACGCACGCCAATTCTGTTGATCTCCTCACAAATGGTATCAGTGAATATATTAAAATGTGCGTCTAAAAAGTTCAGTGAGTGGCTCTACATGGCCAAAGGCGCACTGGTTAGGGTGAAGTACCTGCGTACACACACATCGAAAGATATCTTAACAAGCCCACTACCGTGCAAATCATCGAAACGAAGCAGTGGTTCAAGTCGAGACCAAACTAATGGAGTCAGTGTGAAAAATCATGTCATTGCAAAATGGGGCAACGAGTAAACATGAAATGTTGCTTCATTTTAGGCATAACGGCGACGAAGAGTCATGAAATGTTAGTGCAAATGAACGGAGTTGAAGCAATGAGTAAGTTTGATTGGTTTAAACGCTTTAGAGACGGAAAGGAAGGCGCCGAGGATGAGCCGCATTCGGGTCGGCCGTCAACAAGCGAAATCCCAGACAATATCGAACGAGTGCGAGGGATGCTTGTGGTTGATCGGCGGCTGTCTTCGGGAATAGTAGCAGAAGTGTTGAAGGTAAGCAAAGACGGTGTAAGTAGGACTGTTCGCGAACATTAAAATGCGGAAGATTTGTGCGCAGTTCGTACCGCATACGCTGACAGACGAGCAGAAGCAAACTCGGATGTGAATGTCCGGACGTTGCATCGACATATCTGGTCGGAATCCGCAGTGATCAACTTTCTTGCTCAACGCGTTACTGTACTACAACACCCCGTATTTTGACTATTCTCAAATTTGGCGTCGGCAAACTTCTTTTTGTTTTCCCGCTCTGAAAGGCTTAGGTGTCACAGACATTGCAGATATCTAACAACGCGTGACCACGGTGCTTCGAGCGACTCCACAAGAACGCTTGCTGACAGTTTCCGACAGCTTTACAACCGATGTAGGAAGTGTGCTTTAGCTAGTGGTGACTGCATTGAAGGCCAGTAAAGGTATTCTGTTCTTAACTCTTGTTCCCTTTATTTTCTGAAACCGTTTACTGAACTTTCCAGGCGTACCTAGTGTGACGCTAAATGTAGACACTTTCGAAACGTGATTCAAACGCTGGGAAGATATCTTCCGTGCGGATTTCATTCGTCTGGATGATCCCTGAAAAGTGCGATTGTTACTCCGCAAGCTAGATAAAAATGATTGTTCACGGTTCATCGAGTACATTCAGCTAAACAGGCAAAGTCTCACGTTGGGCGAAGCAGTGTGCTAGCTCCGTGAAATCTTTGGAGTCAGCATATTTGTTTAATATTCGCTACCAATGCATAAAAATTGTCATGGGGATCAACAAGTGGCTGGCGGTCCTGCAGCAATACTTTGCAATTCGAAGGTACGAAGAGCATACCAAATAATGGGACCACTCTAGACAGGCTATTCAGGGTTGACTCGGCCGCCACAACATCGTTAAAAAGCAAGACGATATCGTCCGCATAATCAAGATCAACTAACCTTTCAACAGGCAAGACCTCAACGCCTACATCGTGAGATTCCGTAAGGAAACACGCCATGATAGAGTCCACAACGAAATTGAACAAAAATGGGGGAATCGGACAACCCTAACGAACGCCACTTGTGGTCGGATAGCTATCCGAGAGGTCACCGTAGATGCTGACGCGACCTGTAGTGTTCGAGTATAGAGCACGAAGGATGTTCACATATTTCGTGGGAACACCTTTCCGTGCAAGTATTTCGAACAGAATCGATCGATCGACTGAATCGAACGCACTCTTGAAATCAAGGACCACAGCTGTTGTCGGTCTGCGGCTGCGTTGCTCTGCTCTAGCACCTGCTGCAGAGTGAATATATGGTCTATACAGCTACGTCCTGGGTGGAAACCTGCCCGCTCTTCCCTAATCCAAGATTCCTGTTCCACAGTGAGGCGACGAACGTGCATCAAAGCCAGTAATTCTGTCACAATTGGCGTTAAGCTAATACGCCTGTGGTTAGAACAGTCTGTGCGATTACCCTTCTTGTATATTGCCAGTACAATCGATTCGCTCCAATTAGCCGGGACACTTCCTTCCAGATACATTCAAATAAGGAGGTCAGTGCTTTGCAGAAAACCTCACCTCCATCCTTAAATATTGCAGGTGGGAGGGAATCCGGGCCAGCAGCACGAAAACGATTAAGGACTGTGATTGCGTTTCGGACCTCGGCCTCCCACAAAGGCTCTAAACTAACCGTCCATGGCACGTCCTGCATCACCTGAGTAGGAAGAGGTCCATGCACAGGGGGCCAGCTGAACTGATCATGAAAGTATTCCGCCCAACGAGCCATCCGGCGCTCCTTATTGTGTATCAGTGCACCCGCGCTGTCTATGATTGTCTCACTGACGCCTGGTTTCCTACGTCGTGGTGCGAATCAGCTGAAAGATCTAGTGAGAATTGCCTACTGCTCCTGCTTCCTCCAGTTCTTGACCCCGACTGGTCCATCAGGCTCGCTTGACAGCACGCAGCCTCTGCTTTAGTTTGCGCCTAGTAGTCCGCCTGGTTACACTGTGCTTAGAGCCAGCCGGAAAGTTTCTTTTGGATTCTAATAGTTGCACCGATCTCTCAGATATCCAGTCACTGATGCGGTGACGATTGATAGTGCCAAAAGCGGAGGCTTCTGCGTGTTGCATGGCGGCAGAGACCCTACTCCAAAGAAGCTCAGGGACATTAGGACAAGAGAGTAAAAGTTCGGTAAGCAGTGCATCCAGGTATCCTTGCCTGATCAAGGGTTGGTAACTTCTCAGTTGCTAATAGAGGAAGGTGCTTGGTACACCTCCCGGTAAAGGCCAAGGAAAAACGACAGCGTACCAAGACATGATCAGAGTCGACGCAAGTACTTCAAAACGAGCAACTGTCCAGGATGAAACTACGCCACCTGTAACTTGTGGCAATGTGATCAATTTGGGTCCATTGCTGGCCAGCTACAGGAGAACGCCAAGTGGCACTTCGGCGCCCACTGTGTCTAAAAGCAGTGCTACTAAGAAACAAGTGGTACTCCGCACACAGTTGCAAAAGACGATCGCCGTAGTCAGTGCGTTCGGAGTTAAGCCCATAATTAACACCCGGCTGAGCTTCTAAAGAGCTCAGACGAAGTACTTGCACGTCCATATCCCCTGCAAGAACTGTAATATTCGAACTGGTAACACTGCGTAGTCATCATCACCAACAGCAGTACATCAGCCATTTGAACTGATGCTTCGCTGCCATACAACCATGAGGACCTGGAAACCTTAATACCCTAAGCAAACATTCAGGGTCAAGGCGCCTACACCTTGTGTAGACAACATTCCGTCACAAACAGCTGGCTATCGTGCAAAGATAAGGCGGCATCGGCGAGACAGCTCCCTTGCGTAGTAACGTGTCCAGTACGTGGTAGAAAGCGTCCTTCGCAACATCAGAGTTGCAATCGGTGGGGGCATAAGCGGAAACCACAAAGAAACAGCGTCTAGTGCTACTCCGTGAAGCAACCTTAGCAGATGTCGTCAAACGCACTGAACACAAACGGCTGCTCACTGGAATCCAATCAACCAACGATGACCCGGCCTTGGAGCTGAGAATAATGTCCACCCCAATCTGACCAGTGATTGCCGCATCAGCGCCTCCGGATGCGTGCAACCAATAGCGACAGGATAAACCAAGTTCAGTTAATTCAATAACCACTTGGGCGTCATTGGTCCTAGTTTCAAACACACAACAGACGTCAATAGTCTGCGTGACTAACGTGCGTGCGTGAAGTCTGTTGAGCTATTTGTCATAGAGTGCGAACGTTGAACGCCGCCACGGAAACGGGATAGTGTGTTTATATAAAGAGCTGCTGACGACTAGTGTCCATTGCTTGGTGCGATTAACATAGATGTAGATGGTATGACTCCAGTGACATTGCGATTTCTGCCAATTAAACTGGGAATTACAAAAAGGATGGCTAGTAACGGGGACTGGGAGAGGAGTAAGAGAAATAGTTGCATGTTTTCGCTTATCCACCCTGCTGTATGCAACAGATAAAGCGAATCTTGATAAACTACGCGACGGCCGATGCAGGATATCGTTGAAGTTTGAAGAAGTAGTCATGGTTGTACGTGGGCTAGTACTACCAGGGCGCCCAGACTAGACAGGATGACGATTAAATTCTTCAACCAAAACCTTTGGCTCAAAAGCCTATCCGCAAAGTAGCGGATGTGGCAACGATTCGGTTGTATAGAAACAGATGCTACCTGATATCAACCACCCAACCTGGAGGACCAAGAGACTGAGTTCGTCTGACTTCTAACCATTGACCAACCGGGTAGTCATAGCTTTTAAGAGGCGCAAGGGCCCAACCCAGTATAGCTCAACGGACAGACGAGGTACGCAAACCGTCACATCACGTCATAGTTCAGTCTCTCGTGACGCCACAAGTCAGGACGGTAACAGAGTGTGCACCCGCAAAAACGGCCAACTGCGTGCGGAATTTGGCGACTTTGTACTTTATTATATACAATACAGAATAGCATCTGTCCATACAATAAACCATGGAATGAATGTACATAATAAATATGAAGATTACAAACTGGAAAAAGACAAAGAAGTTTTGTTTTTCGCACGCCGTTGTCTTTTTTGTCAATTAAGCGACCACGGCGTTGATCAGTAGAATCAATGCATGAACTCATGCAAATCTTCCATTGTCCCGGATTACGCGCCATGTCCTCCAGTGTCTCCAACCAGCGATGTTCTTCATCTTTGATTCCCCAGCCCGGAAGATATACGGAGGCGACAACAACTAGGTTGTAAATCAGCGCCTTGACGTTTTGTTGCCATGAGGCAGGATGATTACCGCGCGATTTCTTTCAGACAGGCCCCGCGCAAGCGTATGGAGCGCACCGTGGTAAACGCTCGCACTGCATACGTAGGACTTGACCTAGCTACCTCAGTTGGCGCAGCGGCATTAGCTTGTCGAGAGGGTGACCCGTAGTACCAAAGGCGCGACGTTTCAAACGTGGTGTTCCCATCACCTCCGCAGACAACGGTACACAAATGCCGAAATCCGAGGCGAATCATTTGCACGAATCGGCCAGGACGCACGTAAACAGACTGCGCGAATATAGGCACAAAAGACCATGCCCTATAACGAGAGTGAAAAATCACGACGACTCCACAGATGCCTCAAAGTACCATCGTCATCATTATACACGTTAGCCACAGGTGGAAAATACCTCAGCCATTATGCACGCTAGCTAAGCCACTAGTAACGGATCGGCATCGAACCGGAGCGAACAGCAGGCTGTTGTGCAGCAAAAAAGATATGCTAAGAAAGGTGATCGTGTTGGAGAGGAAGGCTAAGCGGGAGGGGGTGTCCAGGAGAAAGTAAGAATTGCCTGAAAAATCCACTATTTTAGCGATTAATCGATTAACGATTATCGCATCGATTTCGAACGCTCTGGAATGTTCTAAATTCTGCACGTGACTACAAAGCACCTGACATCTCGGCCAAAGCTATGGGGAACCGCTAACCTTGGTAGTTGACTTTTCAGTTCCAGAAGTTTAAGGTCAGTAAGGGACCTATAAATACAGCCAAGGTCCGCGGTAATTGTACAGTGTTTGTTGACGGCGGTTAATACGTTATTTTGCCAAAGTCATTGGCGTTCTACTTTTTCCTTCAGTTGACCTAGAAGTTTTGTGAAGCAGTAAAGTGCCAATTTCGGAATCGTGTCTAGCGAGATTATAACAGGGAGGGACAAACTCACAACACAAACGCCACTGAGGTCGGTTCCTAGCCATGTCAACAAATGTATTCAGCCAAACGTTATCATCGTTTTTCGGACCCCAACCAGGGAGCCGAGGGTTCAACTTCGAAGTGAGGGCCTTCATTCCTCTTGACGAAGTCATCAATTGGTCAACTCTCCTCTTCCTCCATCCACACCCACGGCGAGCAAACAACGCATGTCGTCGGAGTCGGTGTGTTGGCATGTGCAAGCTGTGTCCAAGCCATCGGAGCCTGGTGCGTGGGTGGTTCCCTTCTTCTTCCTGTCATAAACAAGGCGTCGAACACGCTCATTGCTCACACCAAATATGAGCCAAACTGTGAAGGCACCAATGGTCGAACGCAACTAGCCTATTTATGTCTGCCGATCTAATGGACCAGGTTTCACAACCATACGGTAGGGTAGAAGGTACGCTTGCACTGTACACTCTACCCAACAAGGAGAGAGCGATGTCGCGCCGGAGCCATAGTCCTTGAATACAGCGGCCATGAAGCTTGCCGAACTATTAGCTCGGTTCTTCCAACGTTGTCTCGACGAAATTCAGGTTCCGACAATGTGAAAACATGGGCTAGTCACTCCTATTTACAAAAATACTAATCGTTTGGATCCCTCGAATAACCGTCCAATCACTCTCCTCCCTGTTTTATCCAGGGTAATGGAACGGATAACTGCAGAGGCGTTCATGGGTTATCTTGAAAGCAACAACACCCTAGTGTCACAGCAACACGGATTCCGCCGAAATCGATCCTGCACTACAAACTTGTTGCTAACCCGAGAAAGCTGAACAGTGTCAGCCGATGCCAGAGTGGGAGTCGACGTGGTCTACCTGGACTTGTCAAAAGGGTTCGATCGTTTGGACCACCACATTCTCTTTCACAAGCTTCGAAGCTATGGAACCAGTGACCTTATAGTCGGTTGGATCCGTAACTTCCTCACTCAACGTCAGCTAAATGTGAGAGTCCGCAGCTCCATTTCCGACCCAATTGACGTCCAGTGTGACGTGCCCCAAGGATCAGGGTACTGGGGCCACGTTTATTCCTCGCATTCATTAACGATCTTGAAAATGTACTGCAGTCGAATTTCTTACTATTTGTAAATAATATCAAAATTTGGCATGACATCAGGACATCGGATGATCACATAGCATTGCAGAGCGATCTTGACAGAGCTTATGTGTGGTCATCCGACAACCGGCTCCAGTACAACGTGACCAAGTACAAAGTCGTAAGCATACGCCATCAGCTTATCTATGAATATCAACTTGGGGACCAGCAAGTACAACGTGCTTCGCAAGAAAAGGACCTCGGGGTGATCGTGCAGGACAATTTTGGTTGCTCGAGACAGGTTGAAAAGGCATCTAAATGCGCCAGTCAACATCTTGGACTCTTACGCAGGGCTTTCGGCAATTTTGAGCCATCAATCTTTCCGCAAATGCTGAAAGCGTACGTGAGGCTTCACGTGGAATATGCGATCCGGGCCTGGCGTCCGTGGCGCAAGCACGAGATCGACGCACTTGAAGCTCCACAACGTAGAGCGATCAAACTCGTTAGAGAATTGTTTCATCTCTCCTACCAACGCAGACTGCAGTCCCTGAGATTGTACAGTGGTGAATATGGACGTCAGCGAGGAGACCTAATCATGGTTTACTAAATATTGACGAACCCAACTCATCTAGGTCGCAATCTGTTGAATCTGAGCCAAAATACCAACCTGAGAGGCCATCAACCCAAACTGGCTACGCACTACAGTCGACTTGATTGTCGACGCAACGTTTTCTCCCTCCGTGTATCCCGTGCCTGGAATGCCCTTCCCAATCCCGTTATCCTTGCCCCTACATTAACACTTTTCAAAAAAACGCTTTCAAACTTGCATTATTTGATATAGTCCGTTTCACTTGGTCGATGAAACAACGCAAACCTAACCATGTGCTTAACGGCCCTCTCCGCAATGTGGCGGTGAGGATACATGCAGAAGTGTCCATGTGGTTAGCTTGGATGTATCTGAACTGGATTAACATACCACATCTGTCAAATGAAGAGACAAATGTGTGAGCGTTGTCGTTTCCCTTTTTATTTCTCACGCACTTACTGAACCATAACAGCTCTCTATACTATTTTGCGTGTGCACATCCTATTTCCACTTCAAACTATCGTTATGCACTAGTGCATTTAACTCGGTGGACGCTTGAAATAACGATTTACTTATTCGATGATCCTTCAAATTTTAATCTTTACTCCAACCATCCTACGGGACCTGTTAAGTATATGCTTTTTTTACCCGTGATTAATCATTGTTCGTCACTGTTAGAAAAAACCCCTCGAGCTTTTGTTATACACCTATACTGCCTCGGTAGTTAAATTTTTAAACAAGTCCTAGGTGATCATCACCAAGAGTCAGCGCAGGACGGGGTCCCTGCTAACCTTGAAGGAACACTTTGCACTTCGAGGGTGCAAAGCAAAACCCGAAACAGCTGACAGTTAGTGTTAAACTGTCCAATGCTAGTTGATACGTTTGTGAGCTGTCAAAGATGAGGGTATTGTCGTCAGCGTACTCTAAGCCAAGAAGTCGTTCATCTAGGAGCAACTAAACACCTAAGTCGTGTCCGATAAAGGCAATATCCATGACTTTGTCAATAGCAAAGTTAAAGAGGAAAGGTGACAACGAGCATCCTTGTCTCACACCGCTGGAGATAATGAAGGGTGGCGCCAGCTTGTGTAAGCCTTCACTCTGCCCGAACTACGCACGTAAAGCAATCGGAGAATATTTACATATTTCTTGGGCACAGTTTTCCTGATTAGACAGTTTGAAAGGGCAGATCGATCCACCGAACCGAAGACACATTTGATGCCGAGGAACACGACAAAGGGAGGGGCACCAATATGTGTGAGGGTGCTCCAGTAGTTAGAGCAAAGTGAAGACGTGATCGATGCAACCGCGACCTCGACGAAACCCGGTTTGCTCCTCACGAAACTGACTTTCACGAGTGCCAGTCTGTCAAGGATGACAGAGGCGAGCCATTTGGACGCGATGGTGATCAGACGGAATCTTATGTGTTTGCCGAACGTGAGCCTCCCTTGAAAAGTGTAACTATTAACGGAGCGGCTTCAGTCGGTTGGACAGCTTCCTCCTTCCAGTTTCACTAGTAATTCGTGTGAGTCAGCAACAGGAGCAGGGCCACAGATTTTAATGAGGGCCGGACGAAGATCATTTAGTTCCGCGGCCTTACACAACTTCAGCAGTCCGATCTCACGTTTGACTGTTGAGCGAAAGAGTGGATCCAAAGGGACAGCCCAGGGAGCATGGCGATCGCTGACTCGTAAGAAATCTAACGATTCCGATCGATTAAATTGCTTTTCAAAGTGCCCAGCCCAACGCTCCAAGTGTTTTCGACAAGTTGTGGATAGGCTGTCCACTCTCGCCACAAAGTTTCACTAACACTAGGTCTGGTGCCCGTTTCCTTAGATGGTTACCAACGACAACTGTTGTTCCAATTTTCAATGCACGAGGAGACCACCGGGATTCGCGGTTTATCTTCAAGTTAGCAGGGAGTTTTGTCCTGAAGTCTTTGCAAGTCTCGCTGTGTTCTCTTCCAGCCGGAATGTGCCGGCGAGCATCGATAAGTTCCAGAGACTGCAAAGAGACCCAATGTCCATGTTGGCTATTAGATTTAACAAATGAGAAATTCGACCTCATACCGTTGATCTCAGTATCAAATGTTTTTGCGAGCCAGGGAAGCTGTAGAGCCTGGATTAGCTTCTTTTGTGAGTATAGGGACGGTTGAAATAATGGAATGCAAATCGCTTCGGCCATCGCAAGTATACGAAGGTGTTGGCCTTGTTTATGGCACAGGAAAAGGAACTGAACCGCTCAGCACCGTTATTTCACGCACCAGGCTCCGATGGCTCGGCCACCTGTTACGCATGCCAGCCCACCGACTCCCGCGACGTGCGTTGTTTGCGCGCCGGAGGTGTGGATGGAAGAAGAGGAGGGGTGGCCAAGCGATGACTTGGTCCAGAGGAATGAAGGCCCTCACTTCTGAGCTGGCCTCGGCTCCCTGGTTGGGGTCCGAAAGACGATGAACACGTTTGGTTGGACACACTTGCTGATATGGCTAGGAGCCGACCTCAGTGGCGTTCGTGCTGTGAGTTTCTTTGTCCCACCCCATCCCTCTTAGCCTCCCCCTCCAATTACGATCTCATTATTTAATTTTATATAATTTTGCACAGTAAGTTTTTTGATGCACAGTAGCCCGCTGGTAGCTTACCGGAACGATGCCCATCCGTTACCGGCAGCTCAGCCGGTTTGCACCGGTTGCATTCTTTTTTTCCTTTTTTCTATGTATTTCGGCACAGTAGCTGAGGTGTTCCCCACCTCCAGCTAACGTGTATGATGATGATGATGACGATGACGGTGTTGCCCTTTCGATCGGTGCGGTAGAACCTTGTATACAAGTCTAAAGGCACGCTTTAGATCCACCTGATACTCACTGTCAACGACATAGACCAGAATGGAACTGCTAATGGCTCCGATGCCACCTTGATGCAACCAACGTGGGCAATGTTCATTCACGCGTTCGGCCGTGCTGTTCGACCGATATAAGTAGCACCACAGGCGTACTCGATTTCATCATCATCATCATACACATTAGCTAGAGGTGGGGAACACCTCAGCTACTGTGCCGTAATACATTGAAAAAAGGAGAAAAAATGCAACTGGTGCAAGCCGGCTGGGTTACCGGTAACGGATGGGCATCGTTCCGGTAAGTTACCAGCTGGTTACTGTGCATCAAGAAATTACTATGCAAAATTATATAAGGCTAAATAATGAGATCGTACTCGAATTGTTAAATAACCAATCAGGCGATCAGCATGGGCAACCTATTATTGCTTCGTGAACGGACGAGTGGTTCCGTCTAAAACACGCAATTCAGCGGAGCTGCAGCGAAGGTCGACTTAAATACGCCCGAAAAACTTCGAGTTCAACGCTTAAGAATTGCGTAATCTTTGAAAGGTAGTCGTATGAATAGCTCATTGCCGATGTTAAAACTGGCACTTGTATAGGCTTTTACTTAAGGTTTCTTAAAATAAACTTGTCGGGGTATCCATTTTCGCGCTACCTATTCTGTATAAACGTCAGTTCCGCATTTAGGATGTCTTCCGAGCAGAGTCGGCGTACTCTCGTGGTAAGACAGTGAATCAAGTTGAGGTTATATTTCAAAGGGACAAAGCTGTGAAAAAGAAAAGAAAAAGTATGATCTTAACCCCATTCACCCTGCTCGATGCAGCAGATAGGACGCCATTGATTATCTTCTGGGACGGCCACAGCATAAAGAAATGATTTGAAAGACACTGTACTACGTGGGCAGGATACTGCCAGGTAGTTCAGACCTGTAGAAGAGAACGGTTAGGGTTCTCAACCAAAGTCTTTGGTTTAAACATCTGACTGTAAGGCAGCGGGTTTGACGGTGGGCTACAAGGAGTTCGTTTTAAGGAATAAGGAGCCACTCTCACTCCAACCCCCAAGCTGGAACTCGAGACTGGACTCTAACCATTGACTAATCTGGTATAAGTGGCTCTGAAAGTGCAGAAAGCACCACACAGAACAGCTTAATGGATCGCTGAGGCACACAAACCAGCCAAAGTTGATTGCGTTCCAGCGATACGGAGAGAAATCTCCCCACCAACTGTGCAGTCAGAAGAAACGCAGCTCCCAAAGTGGATGAAGTTATGTATTTGTCCAAGCTGCGCGCCTTCAAATATCAGCACGGAGACAGGTGAATGCCGATCCTGGAGTAGGACTTCGCATTTCGATGAGGCGAAGGTCATGTCGTACTTGGTAGCTTCAATCACCAAGCGGTTTAGAATGATCTACATAATCTGTGGGTCGTCGCCGAGCTAGGCAATATCATCAGCATAGTACAAGTATGTCGCGCGGTTGCGTGGAAGAACTTTAACACTAAACAATAGAGAACTACTAGAACGCTAAATAGAACATCCCTAAGTGCATGTTGAAGAGAAACGGGGACATGGGGCATACCTGTAGAACACCTCCATTGTCTGCAAAAGGTGGAGAGTTTACCGTAAGACCACACTCTGCCAGAGACAGTGTATAAAGCTTGAAGTATGGCGGTAGACTTCTCGGGTATCCCATTCTTTTGCAGATAACGCCAAAAAGCAAACCGATCGACCAAGTCGAACGCAGCTCGGATGTCCAAAAAGGCGACGATGGTAGGCTAATGGTAAAGGTAACGCTGCTCGAAGAGAGTGGAACGTGAACACTTGTTGACATGGCAAGGAGCCGACCTCAGTGGCGTTTGTGTTGTGAGTTCTTTGTCCCTCCCCTCCAACTACGTTCTCATTCCTGAAGCATAATATAACTTTTTTTGCAGTACAACGGCCGGCTGCTAGCACTCCGGGACGATGTCTATCCATGACGTTCAGCTGGCGCGCCTGTGTTGCGTCTCTTTAATATTTTGCTTGTGTACTGCGGCACAACAGCTGAGGTGTTTTCTACCTCTTGCTAACCAGTATAATTATGATGGTGTGTAAACATGTGGTCCACACACCCTCGACTGCAGCGAAAATCAGCCTGCTGCTTACGGGAGTGTAATTCTCGGAGCGGGGTTAGCCTGCGGAGTGGAATGTATGTCAGCAATGTGGAGGCGACGAACATTAAACTGTTGCGTGCTAGTGATTTAAACGTGCAAGTTGGAAAGCTGTCCACCGAAGAGCTTCATCTGGGAAGCCAACATGGTGTAGGCTCACGTAATGATAACGGTGAGCGGTTGCTACACCTGTGTGAAGAATATCGTCTCTGTCTCGCAAGTACTAATATCCGACAGCACTCGCAGAAGGGTGAGCATGGCGTGTACCAGCGTTAGGCCATCCATGAACGGAAATCAATCACATCGCGATCAATCACTGCTGGGGATAATGCGTCCAAAACTGTTGCTTAACTTGGAGCACGAGCGTGGACTGTGACCATGCCCTTGTTTGCGCCGATCTGCGGATGCGTTTCAGCGCTGTCAGCGAATCGACACCAGCCAACAGGCGAAGCCAGACGTTCCGTACATATATATATATATATATATATATATATATATATATATATATATATATATTTCACACGCCGTTTTGAGGTTTTTGTTTAAAATTGGGAAGTTGATGAAAGGGAAATGTTCGAACAGCCTTAACACCACTGATTTTGGTTACGAGCCATAGCCTCCAAAACATCCAAACATTTGGTGTCCCCATCGCTTGATCCCAAGCTGGAAGACGGACAGATCCTGATGAAGCCAAGATGCGGTGACATTCTTGAGGTTCATCTTCAACATCAACACAAAGGAAAACCACTATTTTAACAATTAATCGAGTAGCTTCGATCGTGCACTGAGTTCGAAGATTCTGGAACCTTCCGTTCCTTCACGTGATGGCCAGCATACGATGTCTTGGCAGGGAGGCTACTAATATTACCAGTTGACCTTCGTTTTCTAGAAGCCGATCATTGAGCCCCCTATATATTTGGCGTAGGTCTGGCGTAGTGGTACAGCGTTTTTGGCGGCATTTTTGGCTAGGTTGGCAGCGTTTTTGTTAACACGTTTTCTGTGGTCAAGGTGGTTGAACTTTTGATTTTTCTTCGGCTAGGCTAAAATTTTTGCGGATAAATTTTTGAGTGTTTAATTCGAAAAAGCGAGAAAACGTGAAGAACTAACACATTTGGTGTCCCCGTCACGTGGTCCCCAAGCTGAAAGACGGACAGATCCTGATAAAGCCAACATGAGGTGGCATAATTGATGTTCCATTCCCAGGTCAACAGTTGTCCACCCCGGTATTTTTTCCACTTACGCCCAGGATTTGCAAATAATGCCCGACGAGGAAGTCGATTGGTTGGCATGCGCAAAACGTGACCAATCCAACATAAACCGTGTTCGAGAATAATATACTGGAGACTGGGATTTTTCGCCCCGAGTAATCGGTTTCCAACTTCTAATTGCTTACATGGCGCTGCCACCATATCCGAGCGACCGTTTGCAGGCAGCGGTTGTAGTAAGATGCTAGTGGTCTCAGATCTACAAGGACAAGCCAGGTCTCGCAGCCGTACAGCAAGACCGCAAGGACAGTGGCACTGTACATTCTGCCTTCGAGCCTTAAACTGATGTTGCGGCGGCGCAACAAGTGCCTCAGGTTAGCGAACGTCAGGCGGGATTTAGTGATTCGCTGAGACACATCATCCCCAATACCGCCACTCGCCGTGATGCAATTCCCATGCTCCATGCAATCAACTGCAATTGTGAGTGTTGGCACCGGCACTTGTCAATAATGGAGGAGGGTTTTACATTCAGACGGCGCAAAGTACAAACCGTAATTAGATGCTTCGATCGCTAAGCGGTTAAAAACGTTTTGGATGACATGTGGGTCGTCCACCAGCAAAGCAAACGTCATCTGCATAATCCAAGTCCGAAACTCTGTCTCCGGGGAGGAGTTCAACGCCGCAGTTCTCGGCTCCTTCCAGCGCGCAGTGGAGAATATTATCGATGGCAAAGTTGAATAAGAATGGAGATCGGGCTATCTTGTCGTACTCCGCCGGAAACAGCAAAAGACGAAGAAAGCTTTCTATAAGCTTTAACTTTGCCCAATGTGTGTCGAGAGTACTTTCAAGATTCTGAAAAATTTGTCGGGCACACCACTTCTTAACAGACAGTTCCAAGGTGATATTGTATCTTTGGATGTTCAAAAAACACCACTATTGCTGGCCTGCGGTGAATGTGACGATGTTCGAGAAGAAAGATGTTCTGAATGCGTATCGAGGTATGCCGGCATCCGGGTAGAGTAAGCGCGCCCGCTGAATACAGTTGATCACTGGTTGACCAAACGACCAAACGTTATTAGAAGCATGCATGTCTTCATATGGCGTAGCAAATTGCCAACCTGAACATTGGGTCTCTACACAGTCTCTGGAACTAAAGGATGTTCGCCGACGTGTTCCGGCTGGGAGCGAATACAATGAGACTCGCAAAGATCTCAGAGTAAAACTGTGTACTAGTATATATATATATATATATATATATATATATATATATATATATATATATATATATATGTAGCAGCCTATAAGATAGACAGAACCAGCGAAAAGCATGAAATGGAAGGCATAACTACAGAGACGAGAAAGGAGGAAAAGGACTAAGTTACAAAAAAGGCTTGTTTTTGAGTCTTGAATGGGGGGTCTTCTTCTCTGTATGTACTCACACTCGTGCACATCACCTGGTCTGTTGTGATGACTTCAACGTTCGTCCTGACCCGCTCAAACAACATCACGAGGAGGAGGATTTAATGAGAAGATTCTACCAACAGACTGTGGATTGTGTGAAAATCATAAAAGAATGACACATTGCAAGAATCAAAAACAAGCATTTTTTTGTAACTTAGTGTTTCTTTTCCTCCTTTTCTCCTCGGTCTGTAGTTTTTTACTGTTACTGCGTATGCCTTCCCATTTCATGCTTTTTCGCTGGTTTTTCTGTTCTACTTTAGGCTGCTGCAATAGTATATATTTATATAAATATATTTTTTATTTTTTTAAATTATATATATACTATATATATAATAATACTATAACCAGATTTTTATTTCCTGAGATCTTTGCGAGTCTCATTGTATTCTTCGTATTTCCCCATCGGATAATAAAAAATAATAAAACTTACAAAGAAAAGAATAAAAAAAAGAAAGATAGAAACATATGAAAACAATTAAAAAAAAAGAAAATAAGAAAATATCATAAATACATCAGACATAAAAAAAAAAAAAAAAAACAAAACAAGAAATAAAAAAAAAGAAAAAATAAAAAAAAATCAAAATAACACGTCGGCGAACATCCTTGAGTTCCAGAGGCTGTGTAGAGACCCAATGTTCAGGTTGGCAATTTGCTACGCCAAATGAAGACATGCATGCTTCTAATAACGTTTAGTCGTTTGGTCGACCAGTGATCAACTGTATTCAGCGGGCACGCTTACTCAACCCGGATGCCGGCATACCTCGATATGCATTCAGAACATCTTTCTTCTCGAACATCGTCACATTCACCGCAGGCCAGCAATAGTGGTGTTTTTGGACATCCAAAGATACAATATCACCTTGGAACTGTCTGTTAAGAAGCGGTGTGCCCGACAAATTTTTCAGAATCTTGAAAGTACTCTCGACACACATTGGGCAAAGTTAAAGCTTATAGAAAGCTTTCTTCGACTTTTGCTGTTTCCAGAGGAGTACGACAAGGTAGCCCGATCTCCATTCTTATTCAACTTTGCCATCGATAATATTCTCCACCGCGCTCTGGAAGGAGCCGAGAACTGCGGCGTTGAACTCCTCCCCGGAGACAGAGTTTCGGACCTGGATTATGCAGATGACGTTTGCTTTGCTGGTGGACGACCCACAGGTCATCCAAAACGTTTTGAACCGCTTGGCGATCGAAGCATCTAATTACGGTTTGTACTTTGCGCCATCTGAATGTAAAACCCTCCTCCATTATTGACAAGTGCCGGTGCCAACACTCACAATTGCAGTTGATTGCATGGAGCATGGGAATTGCATCACGGCGAGTGGCGGTATTGGGGATGAAGTGTCTCAGCGAATCACTAAATCCCGCCTGACGTTCACTAACCTGAGGCACTTGTTGCGCCGCCGCGACATCAGTTTAAGGCTCAAAGGCAGATTGTACAGTGCCACTGTCCACGCGGTCCTGCTGTACGGCTGCGAGACCTGGCCTGTCTTTGTAGAATCTGAGACCACTAGCATCTTACTACAACCGCTGCCTGCAAACGGTCGCTCGGGATATGGTGGCAGCGCCATGTAAGCAATTAGAAGTTGGAAACCGATTACTCGGGGCGAAAAATCCCAGTCTCCAGTATATTATTCTCGAACACGGTCTATGTTGGATTGGTCACGTTTTGCGCATGCCAACCAATCGACTTCCTCGTCGGGCATTATTTGCAAATCCTGGGCGTAAGTGGAAAAAATACCGGGGTGGACAACTGTTGACCTGGGAATGGAACATCAATTATGCCACCTCATGTTGGCTTCATCAGGATCTGTCCGTCTTTCAGTTTGGGTACCACGTGACGGGGACATCAAATGTGTTAATCCTTACCGTTTTCTCGCTTTTTCGAATTAAACACTCAAAAATTTATCCGCAAAAATTTTAGCCTAGCCGAAGAAAAATCAAAATTTCAACCACCTTGACCACAGAAAACGTGTTAACAAAACGCTGCCAACCTAGTCAAAAATGCCGCCAAAACCGCTGTACCACTACGCCAGACCTACGCCAAATATATAGGGGGCTCAATGATCGGCTTCTAGAAAACGAAGGTCAACTGGTAATATTAGTAGCCTCCCTGCCAAGACACCGTATGCTGGCCATCACGTGAAGGAGCGGAAGATTCCA
>OX104064.1:157074436-157097003 GCA_944474145.2 Dicrocoelium dendriticum | reverse complement strand
CTTTCTATCACGAACTGAACGCGCTACTACGCAGTGTCACTAGTTCAGATACTATGGTACTTGCAGGGGATATGAACGCACAAGTAGGGCGTCTGAGCTCTTCAGAAGCTCAGCTGGATGGTAATTATGGACTTAACTCCGAACAAAGTGACAACGGTGAGCGTCTACTGCAACTATGTGCGGAGCACCATTTGTTTCTTAGTAGCACTGCTTTTAGACACAGTGGGCGCCGAAGTGCCACTTGGCGTTCTCCTGTAGCTGGCCAACGATGGACCCAAGTTGACCACATAGCCATAAGTTACAGGTGGCGTGGTTCCATCCTGGATTGCCGCTTGTACTGGAGTACCTGTGTCGACTCTGATCATGCCTTGGTGCGCTGTCGTTTCTCCATAAACTTTACCGGAAGGCGCACCAAGCGTCGCCTCCGATTGGCAACGGAGAAATTGTCTCAGTCCTCCATCAGGCAAGCCTATCAAGAAGCGCTGCGTATCGAACTTCCGCTGTCTTGTTCTAATGACACTGAGCTTCAGTGGAATAGGAACTCGGCCGCCATGCACGATGCAGGAGCATCTTCTTGTGGCACTATCTATCGTCACCGCACCAGTCACTGGATATCCGAGTGGTCGGTGAACCTGTTGGAATCTAGAAGACATCTCCCGGCTGGTTCTGAACACAATGTGACCAGACGGGCTATTAGGCGTGAACTAAAGCGGAGCCTACTTGCTGACAAGGAAGCCTGGTAGACCAGTAGGGCTCAAGAAATGGAGGAGGCAGGAGCAGTAGAAAATTAGCGCAAGCTCTTCCAGCTATTCCGCAACATTGGTCCCAGAAACCTAGACGTCAGTGAGACAATCAGAGACATCGCGGGTGCGCTGATACACAATAAGGAGCGCCGTATGGCTCGTTGGGCTGAACACTTTGAACATCAGTTCAGCTGGCCCCCTGCTCCTGGACCTCTTCCTACTCAGATGATGCAGGACGAGCCATGGACGGTTAGTTTGGATCCTCCGTCGGACGCCGAGGTCCGAAACGCGATCACAGCCCTCAATGGTTTTGGTGCCGCTGGCCCGGATTCCCTCCCACCTGCACTATTTAAGGATGGAGGTGAGGTCCTCTGCAAAGCACTGACCTCCTTATTCAAATGTATCTGGAAGGAAGTGTCCCGGTTAATTGGAGCGAATCGATTATAGTGGCAATATACAAGAAGGGCAGTCGCACAGACTGTGCGAACCACGGGGGTATTAGCCTAACACCAGTTGTGACAAAATTACTGGCCTCGATAATCGTTCGTCGCCTCACTGCGGAACGGGAATCCCGGATTAGGGAAGAGCAGGCCGGTTTTCGCCCAGGACGTGGCTGTATAGACCATATATTTACATTGCGGCAGGTGCTAGAGCAGCGCCACGCATACCGCAGACCGACAATAGCTGTGTTCCTCGATTTCAAGAGTGCGTTCGATTCAGTCGATCGATCGATTCTGATCGAATTACTTGCGCGGAAAGGTGTTCCCACGAAATATGTGAACATCCTTCGTGCTCTATACTCGAACACTACAGGCCGCGTCAGGGTCTATGGTGTCCTATCGGATAGCTTTTCGACTACAAGTGGCGTTCGTCAGGGTTGTCCGATTTCCCCATTTCTGTTCAACGTCGTCGTGGATTCTATCATGGAGTGTTCCCTGACGGAATCCAACGATGTAGGCGTTGAAGTGCTGCCTGGTGAAAGGTTAGTTGATCTAGATTATGCGGACGATATCGTCTTGCTTTTCGACGATGTTGCGGCGGCACAATCAACCCTGAATACCTGTCCAGAGTGGTCCCATTATTTGGTATGCACTTCGCACCTTCAAAGTGCAAAGTGTTGCTGCAGGACCACCAGCCACTTGATGACCCCTTGACGCTTGCTAACGAGGAACTCGAGGTGGTTTATCATTTCACTTATCTTGGCAGCTGCGTCAGCAATGATGGGCGCATAGAAACTGACGTGAGCTCACGCATTGCAAAGGCCAGAGCTGCCTTCTTGAACCTACGGCATCTTTGGCGACAGAAGGGAGTTTCCCTCCGTCTGAAAGGCCGTGTATACAAGGCCACAGTGAGGGCCGTTCTGCTGTATGGTAGTGAGACTTGGCCCCTTCGGTCTGAAGATCTGAGGCGCCTTCAAGTCTTTGATCATCGTTGTTTGCGAAGCATTGCCGGTGTCGGATGGCACCAGCGTTTCCGCAACGATGATGTGCGTAGGCGAGTACTAGGTAATGATAATCATGCTAGCACCCTAGAACAACAGATAGCACTGAATAAATTGCGTTGGCTCGGGCACGTGCTACGTATGCCTGGTCACCGCTTACCTAGGAGGGCCTTGTTTAGTCTGCCAGGTGTAGGGTGGCGCAAGGCTCGAGGTGGACAGAAGTTGACTTGGCAGCGGGAAATGAAGTCACTGACGATCAAACTGGGTGCCGTTGGTCCGTCTCGCCTTCCGGGTTGGAGTCCACGTGACTCGCCTTATGCTTGGCTCGAGACTTTGCAGGACATGGCTCGCAGTAGACACCAGTGGCGCGTCTGCTGCCGTCTTCTAATCGGATTGTCTGTTTAAAGTGTGTTTGGTGCTGAGTTATCTGCGGGGTAAGGGCTGATTATGACGCGGGGCAGTGAAAGCCGCAAGGAAGCTGTCTCGCCGATGCCGCCTTATCTTTGCACGATAGCCAGCTGTTTGTGACGGTATGTTGTCTACACAAGGTGTAGGCGCCTTGAACCAGAATGTTTGCTTAGGGAATTAAGGTTCTCAGGTAAGTCCCCCTTCTCTCACTCTTCTTATTCTTTATTTCATAGGCCCTCATGGTTGTATGGCAGCGAAGCATCAGTTCAAATGGCTGATGTACTGCCGTTGATGATGATGATGATGATGAACTCCATTTTATGGTCAAAAGATGCGAGGAAAGACCAACTCTGCTGGTTACCCAGCCCAAAGTTGCTTGATGTCTCCTCGGTGACCTCAAAGAGCGTAGATCGACGGCTACGGCATACACAATTGAACAGCACGCTATCACTAGTCGAGAACATTGCGCAGTGGTCAGAGCTCACATCGGGACAGGTCTCATGGTACCAGCAGTCACATACATAGCACTGCATGCCCCCAGACTCGTCCGTCATAGGCTTTGAGCAGCTCATACTACCGCATAAAGTATCAGATACGCTGATCAACACGGCTGAAGACACATTAGCGCCGGCATTCAATGAATCCAACATGTCGCTTTCAGAGACAGTGCAAAATAACAATCAAAACGTGAAACCGAGGAGCTATTACCGACAAAGCAGTCAACTAAAACAGTTACGGGTTAAAACAGGGCGCAAAACGAATTACAAAACAAAAAGGACCAGAAAAATAGCCAGAGGCGGAACCTGAAAAAGATGAACGACGGACTCGAAAACGGGTACGTCGTAATCCGGGGAAAACAGTGATGCAAAACAAATTGGATCATTGTAATCATTGTAATGTAGAGAGCAGAACGAAAGACCTCTGTCAGCTCCATCGCCTCCCAATCATAGCAGGTGTTTGCGCAACAGTAATTAACAAGTTAGATTGTCGGCCGGTGTCCGAGTGGTCTGCACGTTTGCTTTGCAATCATAAGGTCACCGGTTCGAATCCGCCTAGGAGTAGCTGTCCTTGCGGTATACTCAGCGCGCGCGCGACTTGTGGTGGTCCAGTGGCAGCGAAGCGCTTTTACGGCCTGCAGCTGACACATTATTATTATTTTATTTATGATTATTACTGTCACAGTTACATAAGAAACAACAAGATCCCTGCGAATTTAAGGAGTATAAATCCAACAATCGTTTAAAACATTCCTCCGTATGCACGTTGACGACGGAATTAGGCAAGCAGTTCCAGTCGTTCACCACACGAGTCGATAGTGTAAAATCAGAGCGAAGCCTGAGTCTCCTAGGTTTAAACAGTTTCCAGCAGTGGCCCCGAGTCGAACACTCACCTGGAAGAAACCTTGGAGCTCGTTTCCCATCTCGCCTCGCAGAATGCGCCGAGCGTAGATCAGATCGCCTCGGCGACGCCGATATCCCAGGGAGAACATATTCAAGTGCTGGAGACGAATGTGATATGACAGGTGTCGGAACTCAAAGATGTACTTAGAACCGCGTCGCTGAACTTTTTCAGTCAAACCATGTTCAAACTTTGTAAGTGGATTAACTGCGGGTAATTCATATTCGAGGATTGGACGCACATAGGAGGATAAGTCTGAAGATAAGTCTGAAGATCTCCGGCGTCAATCGTGAGAAGGCTCATCGGATAGAACACAGTAAGCTGTTAGCCGCAGCAACATTCTTCAAAGTATCTTGGGTGGCTTTTAGACCACAGCATACAATAACACCAAGGTCTCTTTCCTGTTTCACATTATTAAGCAAATAACCACCAAGGTGGTAAACACCGAATGTTTCGGTAGCACCAATGGGGAGTACAGAACATTTATCGCAATTTATAGGCAATTACCATTTAAGTGACCAATCGTGCAGCCGATCCAGTGTATTTTGGAGGCGGTCAGCATCCTCAGCGCTTGTTACCTCCATCCATAACCACAAATCGTCAGCATCGATCAAGCATTCAGTCCGGAGAGTTGAAGGAAGGTCGTTAATGAAGAATGTGAACAACTCTGGTCCAAGAACAGAGTCTTGAGGAACGCCACTGCTCATATGGACGGAGGGTGAATACGTATCATTGAACTTAACTCGCATAACTCGGTCTGAAAGGAAATCCGAGATCCACGACAAAACCTTCCCAGAGACACCAATTGCTTGAAGTTTGAACAGAAGCCGCTCGTGAGGAACTTTGTCAAACGCTTTGCTGAAATCGACGTAGATAACATCCATACGTTTGCCTGCATCCAGTGAGTTCGCCCATTCCTCTCTGGCAACTGACAAATTGGTGGTACATGAGCGTGACTTACGAAAGCCATGCTGAGCAGTAGAAATCACATTCCGGTCGTCGAAGTAAAGGCTGAGAGCTCCCTTGAGAATCCGTTCCATAATTTTACACATTACTGATGTTAGGCAAACGGGACGATAGTTTGCTGGGTCTTGGCGGTTCCCTCCTTTAAATATGGGCTTGACAATGCCCAGCATCCAGGCTGATGGAAGGCATCCGGATTCAATAGAGCAGCGAAACACACGACAAGTTGGGGCTGAAATGTACTTAGCCACGGTCCTGAGAAACAGTGGGTGCAGGCCAACAAGACCAGGCGAGGTGTTCGGATCTAACTGGAGAAGGAATTGAGCAACAGTTTCCGTATTGAACTCAAGATGATCCAGCAAAGATGAGCACGGAAGTGCTACGTCAGAAAACGGAGTTTGATTTGTAAAAACGGATGAATGGTGTTGAGCTAAGACATCCGCTTTCGCAGCATCCTCCTGAAGTAAGGCAGCGTGTTTACTGGAATACAGAGATGGAATGCCATTACCACCTTTGGTACCCCTTTTCAGATATGAGAAGAACATTTTGGGGGAGCACCTGGACTGCACAGCTAATTTAAATTCGTAGTTTTGGCGATTCTCCCGCTTCTTCAGGATACAAAGCTTCCTAAGCGTTTTGTATTGCAAGTAGTCGGCCGTCGATTGTGTACACCTAAATGGATCCCATAATTTGCGCCTTTTGCTCACCAGAGACCTCAACTATTTGTCAAGCCAAGGAGGACCTCTTATTAGACCTCCACTTTTAGAAATAGGAACAACCTGGTTGTTTAGCGACATCATGTTGGAGTAAAAGTGAGTCCAAGCGTCGTCAACACACAAAAAATGAGAAATGGTCCAATCCATGTTAGAAGCAAAATCCTGCAGACGCTGCGGATCGGCTCGCCAGAAATCACCTTGGTCATTAATAGAAAATCGACGTGCCCATTGGAAGGAAATAGCACAGTGATCACTCTTACCAATAGGTTGCATAACAACCAGGTCGGTGACATCTGACGGCATCGGGAATAACACTAGATCAAGAATGTGCGGCGTGTGGCCTGAGAACAACCGAGTGGGTGAAAATACATGCTGAAACAAGTTACAATCGAGAACGGTCTAAAGGAGAAGGGCATCAAAAAAGTCAGAAGGAAGATCACAATAAACCAGGTCCCACTCAATACTAAGTGCATTGAAGTCTTCAACAATTAAGCAGTCCTTACCTTTGGCGTGCGATTTAATTGAATCCAGCAAAAGAGCTCCCGAACCCAAAGGAGATCTATGGGCGACACAGACCAGGAGAGATCTACACCCGTCATGAATACACCACAGAGCTTCGAAGCCACCATCTATATCACAAGTAGCACCAAGCAAATGTGCCTTGAGGTTCGCCCTCCAATAGAGTATAACGACACCGCCTGACCTCACTCCGTGGCAATCAGCCCTGGAGAAGTGATATTTAGGGATATATACTTCCGAGTCACGGATGTTCGGGGACAGCCACGTCTCAGAGAAAGCCAACAAATCAGGGTGATTATCCATGGCAAGAAGTTGAATCTTGTCCAATTTGTTCCACAAGCTGTGCAAATTAGCGGACAACACACTCAAACCGTTCTTCGACCTTACTGTCCGGGTAGGACAAAGATGGGTCTCCAGCGAGTTCTCGGAGTTTTCGGAACCACTCGAAAATCCACAAGATGGAGGTCCGTCTCACCATTTGCTCGGCGGGTTCGAAGTTCACCAACCGCACTCTTCATTTTTAGCCGATCTTCAGGGGACAGATCTCTCAGAACATAAAACGATTCTCCTTTGAGACGTGAAGTGCGTCGGAGGATGCGCCTGCATTCATCCTGGTTTTGGCATACGATCTTGAGAGGACGAGACTTTGTAGAGCCTTCCTGCTTCCTGCCAATGCGAAACGCAGAAACAACATTTAACCCCGGTTCACCTTCATCAAACAACAGTGAAATCATCCTTATTAAAAATGCTTCATCATCTAGGATCATTTCAGCTGGCGTAGCTTTAGAAGACTCCGGCGCATTTACCACTATAAGGCAGCGGTAACGAGAAGGACGATGGGAGTCCCAAAATGTCTGTTGTTTAGGAGAAATCGATGTGTCCTTAATCAATTTCTCCAACTGAGTAAGTCTATCAAGAACCTTCTTAATCTCCAATTGCGGAGAGAGCTTAACTTTGATACTAGATTTTGCTTTTGGCTTCGCTTCTCGCATATCTGTGTTGCGGCTGCCTGACGGCGCTGCGAGTCCTCTCACCACAGATGCATAGGTCCTGACCGCAGGCTCCGCATACCGAGCAGCAAGATTTACTGAGGGAGACGTGGCACGACTTTGCTTACAGATGGGAATTACGAATCCAGAACAGGGGGAAGATGGACCCACAGTTAAAACTGAGTCCGGGGAAGGCGTCAACGCAGTGTGAGGAAGAGAGGGACGTGGACTAAGCGCTGGTAAACCGGCAAGTACACGTCTGTCACTGGGTGTTACTCTGCAGATGTGTCGTCCAGATGTGTCTCCTGTAGTAAGAGTGTCACTCACCGATCGAACGCCGTACAGTGCTCTTTGTGTGATGGTTGGATTCATGCTGCTTGCTGTGGTATCTGTCCGGGCCTATATGGATATCTACAACGGACACCGTCTCAAGCTATCGCTTTCTTTTTTGACTCATGCAGAGTAACACCCAGTGACAGACGTGTACTTGCCGGTTTACCAGCGCTTAGTCCACGTCCCTCTCTTCCTCACACTGCGTTGATGGCTTCCCCGGACTCAGTTTTACCTGTGGGTCCTTCTTCCCCCTGTTCTGGATTCGTAATTCCCATCTGTAAGCAAAGTCGTGCCACGTCTCCCTCAGTAAATCTTGCTGCTCGGTATGCGGAGCCTGCGGTCAGGACCTATGCATCTGTGGTGAAAGGACTCGCAGCGCCGTCAGGCAGCCGCAACTCAGATATGCGAGAAGCGAAGCCAAAAGCAAAATCTAGTATCAAAGCCAAGCTCTCTCCGCAATTGGAGATTAAAAAGGTTCTTGATAGACTTACTCAGTTGGAGAAATTGATTAAGGACACATCGATTTCTTCTAAGCAACAGACATATAGGGACTCCCATCGTCCCTCTCGTGACCGCTGCCTTATAGTGGTAAATGCGCCGGAGTCTTCTAAAGCTACGCCAGCTGAAATGATCCTAGATGATGAAGCATTTTTAATAAGGATGATTTCACTGTTGTTTGATGAAGGTGAACCGGGGTTAAATGTTGTTTCTGCGTTTCGCATTGGCAGGAAGCAGGAGGACTCTACAAAGTCTCGTCCTCTCAAGATCGTATGCCAAAACCAGGATGAATGCAGGCGCATCCTCCGACGCACTTCACGTCTCAAAGGAGAATCGTTTTATGTTCTGAGAGATCTGTCCCCTGAAGATCGGCTAAAAATGAAGAGTGCGGTTGGTGAACTTCGAACCCGCCGAGCAAATGGTGAGACGGACCTCCATCTTGTGGATTTTCGAGTGGTTCCGAAAACTCCGAGAACTCGCTGGAGACCCATCTTTGTCCTACCCGGACAGTAAGGTCGAAGAACGGTTTGAGTGTGTTGTCCGCTAATTTGCACAGTTTGCGGAACAAATTGGACGAGATTCAACTTCTTGCCATGGATAATCACCCTGATTTGTTGGCTTTCTCTGAGACGTGGCTGTCCCCGAACATCCGTGACTCGGAAGTATATATCCCTAGATATCACTTCTCCCGGGCTGTTCGTCACGGTGTGAGGTCAGGAGATGGCGTTATACTCTATTGGAGGGCGAACCTCAAGGCACATTTGCTTGGTGCTACTTGTGATATAGATGGTGGCTTCGAAGCTCTGTGGTGTATTCATGACGGGTGTAGATCTCTCCTGGTCTGTGTCGCCCATAGATCTCCTTTGGGTTCGGGAGCTCTTTTGCTGGATTCAATTAAATCGCACGCCAAAGGTAAGGACTGCTTAATTGTTGGAGACTTCAATGCACTTAGTATTGAGTGGGACCTGGTTTATTGTGATCTTCCTTCTGACTTTTTTGATGCCCTTTTCCTTTAGACCGTTCTCGATTGTAACTTGTTTCAGCATGTATTTTCACCCACTCGGTTGTTCTCAGGCCACACGCCGCACATTCTTGATCTAGTGTTATTCCCGATGCCGTCAGATGTCACCGACCTGGTTGTTATGCAACCTATTGGTAAGAGTGATCACTGTGCTATTTCCTTCCAATGGGCACGTCGATTTTCTATTAATGACCAAGGTGATTTCTGGCGAGCCGATCCGCAGCGTCTGCAGGATTTTGCTTCTAACATGGATTGGACCATTTCTCATTTTTTGTGTGTTGACGACGCTTGGACTCACTTTTACTCCAACGTGATGTCGCTAAACAACCAGGTTGTTCCTAGTTTATAAAAGTGGAGGTCTAATAAGAGGTCCTCCTTGGATTGACAAATAGTTGAGGTCTCTGGTGAGCAAAAGACGCAAATTATGGGATCCATTTAAGTGTACACAATCGACGGCCGACTACTTGCAATACAAAACGCTTAGGAAGCTTTGTATCCTGAAGAAGCGGGAGAATCGCCAAAACTACGGATTTAAATTAGCTGTGCAGTCCAGGTGCTCCCCCAAAATGTTCTTCTCATATCTGAAAAGGGGTACCAAAGGTGGTAATGGCATTCCATCTCTGTATTCCAGTAAACACACTGCCTTACTTCAGGAGGATGCTGCGAAAGCGGATGTCTTAGTTCAACACTATTCATCCATTTTTACAAATCAAACTCCGTTTTCTGACGCAGTATTTCCGTGCTCATCTTTGCTGGATCATCTTGAGATCAATACGGAACCTGTTGCTCAATTCCTTCTCCAGTTAGATCCGAACACCTCGCCTTGACTTGTTGGCCTGCACCTACTGTTTCTGAAGACCGTGGCTAAGTTCATTTCAGCCGCAACTTGTCTTGTGTTTCGCTGCTCTATTGAATCCGGATGCCTTCCATCAGCCTGGATGCTGGGCATCGTCAAGCCCATATTTAAAGGATGGAACCGCCAAGACCAAGCAAACTATCGTCCCGTTTGCCTAACATCAGTAATGTGTAAAATTATGGAACGGATTCTCAAGGGAGCTCTCAGCCTTTACTTCGACGACCGGAATGTGATTTCTACTGCTCAGCATGGCTTTCGTAAGTCACGCTCATGTACCACCAATTTGTCAGTTGCCAGAGAGAAATGGGCGAACTCACTGGATGCGGGCAAACGTATGGATGTTATCTACGTTGATTTCAGCAAAGCGTTTGACAAAGTTCCTCACGAGCGGCTTCTGTTCAAACTTCAAGCAATTGGTGTCTCTGGGAAGGTTTTGTCGTGGATCTCGGATTTCCTTTCAGACCGAGTTATGCGAGTTAAGTTCAATGATACGTATTCACCCTCCGTCCATATGAGCAGTGGCGTTCCTCAATGCTCTGTTCTTGGACCAGAGTTGTTCACATTCTTCATTAACGACCTTCCTTCAACTCTCCGGACCTAATGCTTGATCTATGCCGATGATTTGTAGTTATGGATGGAGGTAACAAGCGCTGAGGATGCTGACCGCCTCCAAAATACACTGGATCGGCTGCACGATTGGTCACTTAAATGGCGATTGCCTATAAATTGCGATAAATGTTCTGTACTCCCCATTGGTGCTACAGAAACATTCGGTGTTTACCACCTTGGTGGTTATTTGCTTAATAATGTGAAACAGGAAAGAGACCTTGGTGTTATTGTATGCTGTGGTCTAAAAACCACCCAAGATACTTTGAAGAATGTTGCTGCGGCTAACAGCTTACTGTGTTCTATCCGATGAGCCTTCTCACGATTGACGCCGGAGATCTTCAGACTTATCTTCAGACTTATCCTCCTATGTGCGTCCAATCCTCGAATATGAATTACCCGCAGTTAATCCACTTACAAAGTTTGAACATGGTTTGACTGAAAAAGTTCAGCGACGCGGTTCTAAGTACATCTTTGAGTTCCGCCACCTGTCATATCACATTCGTCTCCAGCACTTGAATATGTTCTCCCTGGGATATTGGCGTCGCCGAGGCGATCTGATCTACGCTCGGCGCATTCTGCGAGGCGAGATGGGAAACGAGCTCCAAGGTTTCTTCCAGGTGAGTGTTCGACTCGGGGCCACTGCTGAAAACTGTTTAAACCTAGGAGACTCAGGCTTCGCTCTGATTTTACACTATCGACTCGTGTGGTGAACGACTGGAACTGCCTGTTTAATTCCGTCGTCAACGTGCATACGGAGGAATGTTTTAAACGATTGTTGGATTTATACTCCTTAAATTCGCAGGGATCTTGTTGTTTCTTATGTAACTGTGACAGTAATAATCATAAATAAAATAATAATAATGTGTCAGCTGCAGGCCGTAAAAGCGCTTCGCTGCCACTGGACCACCACAAGTCGCGCGCGCGCTGAGTATACCGCAAGGACAGCTACTCCTAGGCGGATTCGAACCGGTGACCTTATGATTGCAAAGCAAACGTGCAGACCACTCGGACACCGGCCGACAATCTAACTTGTTAATTACTGTTGCGCAAACACCTGCTATGATTGGGAGGCGATGGAGCTGACAGAGGTCTTTCGTTCTGCTCTCTGCAATACATTGATTACAATGACGATAAATCCAAAGAAGGAGGAAGAGTGACCCACAGGTAAAACTGAGTCCGGGGAAGCAATCAACGCAGTGTGAGTAAGAGAGGGACGTGGACTAAGCGCTGGTAAACCGGCAAGTACACGTCTGTCACTGGGTGTTACTCTGCGTGAGTCAAAATGGAAAGCAATAGCTTGTGACGGTGTCCGTTGTAGATATCCATATAAGCCCGGACAGATACGACAGCAAGCAGCAAGAATTTAACCATCACACGATGAGCACTGTACGGCGTTCGATGGGTGAGTGACACTCTTAAAACAGGAGATACATCCGGAAGCCACTGAAACATGATAAAGGACGTAAACCTGTGTTAACACGAAAAATACTCGTCAACCGCGAGCTCTGCAGTACAGGACGACGCTATTTGGATAAAGCCAAATTTGACAAAAGTCAAATTTTTTGCACGGCACTCTGTAAACACTGTTCGAGTGGCTAATTTTTGACATGAAAATTTGGACTGGCTAAACATTGACATGATACATTTGACTGGAGGGACTTTGTGTTCCGGTACACCATGCTAAATGGTAATGCTTTCGTAACTGGATTTGTAAGAGATGTGTATAAGTCGCTTTGTGCCTTGTATATACAAAAAATGCTTGTTAGTAGTAATGGGTAGTAGTTTTATAGTCGTAAATTTTGCTTTCATTCTTCGCGATTTCAAAAAATACCAAAAATACAATAATCAGACAAGAGATTTGTATACGTCTTTTCAAAGCAAGTTAGTTACTGCAAGCATAACTTTTACCAACATGAAACAATTGCATTAAAACTTATTTGATCCATAAAACTGCCGTTCACACTTCAATTATATTTACCAATTGCCTGCTTTTGATTATGCCGTGAACTTCAACTACACCTGTAGTCATCACTTTAATTTATCATAACCGTTTTCACGAAGCAAATCCATATAGCATTATCTTCTATTTCCTACACCTTAATACCACCAAGGTGAAGAATATACTCAGCAGCCACTCAAATTAGCTTAGATGTTACCGAGGCCAACCCTTTCCCGCCAATACATTAATTAGCCCTTCCCTGAAATATTGGTCTGGAGGGACTTTGCGCTCCGGTAGGCCGAACTAAATGGTGATGTTTTCATAACTGAATATAAGAGAGATTTGTATGTGTCGCTTGTGAATAAGTATGCACAAGAAATGGTACTTGATAAGATTTATTAGTTGCGAATTTCGCGCGGTTTTAACTGATGTTAACTAGAGGAGGCCTCATTGGTTAGGGAGCACCATGTTGGATGACACCGTTGCTTCATGCGGTGTGGTCTGCGATCGTTATAAAAGCTGGCGGAAAGTGGAGAATGCGGTCCGCAACTTTCCATTTACGTCTGCCAGTAGCTTATTCAAATATTGTACGCATACTGCAAAGCAAACTAGAGCAGTACTTCGCGGTAACTCAAGTTTTGGCGTGCAATACTGATTGAGCTTTATGCTGCAATATTGTGGAAACCGGTGTTTGCATGAACACTCATAATGGAATTTGCCCATTGTCAAGTTTTCTCTGATCCAAGCGGTTCTTCTCAAAGCGTCCTTTGCGATTAGGGAAATTTTTCCGTTTTTCCACGTTTTACTCCCGTGTTGTACCCAGTTTTCTGTCTTTTTATTGAGGTCTTTTAGCTATTGTATCCGTGTTATAATTGCGCTCTGTTTTCCACTATCTCGGTCTCGCAATGCACCTTGGCTGTTTGCCTTGTTGTCTTGGAATCTAAGGTTATGGCACATTGTGGCAGTCCAAACTGCAATATACCACTAACGGACGATTCCGGAAGTATGCAGTGGGAGGTCCGAAAACAACAGTAACACCAGCTTTGTACGGACCAAAATACCGAGCAGTACACAGTGCTCACCTCCACCCAAAACTTGCTTGTTTTACGAGTCGATTCTGGGTAACTCGAGGGATTACGGGGACTGACGCACCCCGAGCATCCACTTAGTTTGGGAAGGCATTCAATGCACTACCGAAGGCTTAGAGGTGACATAATCATAACCAACCGTATTTTAACTGCAAAGGTTGGTCCGGGTTTATCTGGCATATGCCGTCCCCTTGAGAGCTAACTCTACGCAGTCATTCCTTGAACATAGACAATCCGCGATCCGATGGCATTAGGGCGGAAATCCGGCTGTCACGCTGAGTCATGAAGCGTTGGAACATGCTTCCGAAAATGTTACCAGGGAATCTACGGTTGGGGGGTTTCAACGGCAACTCGACGCGCTTGGGTGGCAACACGAAACCTTTCCATTTTCCCGAGTAACTCGGGCCTTCGTAGTTCGATTTTCTTGTCTCTACGTTTCTTCACGCATTGGTATCATTTCCTTATTGCAAGTGCATTTCCTTATTCTGTGCCTTCGATTTCTCTTCCTATCCTTTGCTTACTTCACGTGAGTGCCACAGCAGGGACTGCGAAAGCAGGAAATATGGGCATTAATTGATTGGCCAAGGTGCGATACGAGTGTTTCGTTTTAGAGCTATCAATAACTGAGCGCATCGGCAATTCCTGGTTCAACGATTTATCAAGATGCAACACTTACAAGATTCTCCTATGGTTGCAGTCTCACCTCAACCTGAACGTTAACAAAGTAGTAGGAAGCTCACTGAAGGCTTTCCGTACCGGTATGTACAATTTCGGTGCGCACCTTGGACACGTGATGGAACAGTGTGGAAGTGGGGGGAAACCGTAAATACCGACTCATGGGTGGAGGACCTATGGCCAACGGATGACGAAGGGGAACTTTTGTTACATGAAGCGGCTACTCATGCTTACAACAGACGGAGAAGGGTTTCAGTTGATTCGTTTGTTTGAACAGCATGGGAAGTGTCCAGTGAATAGGATTGGTGATCCAATAAGGTCGGTGGCTTTTGCGCCCTCGTGCATGGAAGGCTTGGTGCAGCGCTACTGTGATGTGCTGTTGGCGGACGCAACGCACCAAATCAATTGTGGGAGGTACATCCTGTGGCGCTGCATGTTGGTGGACGTCACTGACGTTGCGATGTCTTTTTCTACGCTTTGTTGCCGAATAAGCCATCGGATGGGGACAAGAAAGCGGAGGAAGCGCTGCTTGGAATGATTGCCGCCACATCCAGGGCTCGGACACTAGTCATGGATAAATGAGCTGCTCAAGCGGATGCGTTTCAACCTCTGTACCACCAGCTGCATGTGGTAGTTTGTCGACTTCGTGCGGTGCAACAAATGGCTAGACGTTGCTCAGACACACATGATGCATCACCGGAGGATAGGACACTTCTACGGCGGTGACTGCATAAGTTGATATATACCAGCGCTGAGGAATATTGCGTCAAACTAATGCATGCTATAGTGATGCAAAATGCGGAATGCTATGAGTACTTCATGCGTACTTGGTTACCCTATTCGTCCTCATGGGCGACGTATCGATTGCAAACGGTGTGCACATTTGATTGCTTCAGAACAAAAAAGGTGGAGAACGAGAAGCGGCAAATGCAGTGTGATTATCAGTACGTAGTATGCGCTACCCACGTCCTCGTTAATGACACGTTGTTGCATCAGGCACCAGCAATGCTTTCCAGACAACCATGATCAACGAATTTAGCACCTTAGATCTTCAGACGGAAAGGGCCAAGTCTGACTACAACGAAACAGTACGATCGTCACCGCGGCCTGTATACACGGTCTTTCAAAGGAGAGGAACTTACCTTCTGTTGGCGGGGTAAGCGCATGTTCAGGAAGGCTGCTCTGGCCTTTGTAATACGTGTACCCACATACCTTTCCATGTGCTCATGGTAACTGCAGCAGAGGCCAATATAAGTGCTTCGCTTATATACCTCTAGGAACATGGCTATCGTCCGCCTGCGTTATGCGTAGCGCTGCTGTAGCGCCTGCCGCAGTGAATACACGGTCTATACTGACACGTATAGGGCGCAAACCGGCCTGCTTTTTCCTGGTCAGACAATCCCGTTCCACAGTAAGGCGACAAACGAGAATAGAGGCGCCATTTTCTCACAACCGGCGGTACGCTATTACCCCTGGGGTAAGCCCCCTCTGTGCGACTTCGCTTCTTGTATACTGCTCTCGCCGCTTTATCCAACTTTAAGTCTTATCTCAATTTCGACATCTGAGGATGATTGCTTGTCGAACCTACTGGCCTAGCAAGAAGAGCGACCAATGTCCGAAAATGAAGATGATAACTACTCTTGACTGTATCTCTTTGCATTTCTGCCCAACGGTCAAAGGCTTTTGACAATCTGCTTCCACTGTCGTCTCTTGTCGCGTATGGTTTCGATAACACCGGGCCCCTAACTCCTCCTACTTTCCTGGCTTTACCGGTTGACGTGTCTACTGCTGTCCAGCCGTGCACTTCGTACGCGGCGTGAGACGGAGCCTAAGACCACGGAGGCACCTCATGATTTTGAACGTCTCGGTTAAGTCACTTCCATCTGTCTTCTTATTGAAAACGAATCCAAGTTACCCAACCCGGCTTCACACGATAATCCACGCTGACGTAATATTCGTGTGTCTAGTCTTTGCACATTCTCAATGTAAGTAATACCTTTCCGTGGGTATGGTGCCAATGCATGAACACAGTGTTCCATATGTGGTCTGAGCCGACATATGAACAAGGGGTGAAGGACTCCCGGCTTCGTACGATGCAGAATTCTCCTGCGACGAAAATTCTGAGAGGTTTGTCTTCCGTTGCTATGCGAACGACGTCAGCCATGTGTCCTCCGCCATTCCAATATCTGGGCAGACTCACAGGTCAGTTTGCGTGGCTTTCTTTCTACCTTTCCCTCCATAGACTGGTACGCTACCAACTGCCTGTTCGCCGCTTGTACACCGCCAACGTCATCCCTCAGTTTGCCTGTGACAGAGGTCCTAACTGTTAACTGATGCATATATTTCCTCAGCCGCCTTGAACATTCCGTGGGTAGATCTGGCCTTTCCGTTACTTTTCACTTCGCTCGTTTACCATGTTCACCATACATTAGCACCTTGGTAACCTGCCGAGTTCTCCTTCGTTGCTATATGAGCAACGTCATCCATGTGTCCTCCGCCATTCCTGTATCTAACCAGGCTCATAGGTAAGTTTGCGTGCTTCCTAATACCTTTCACTCCATAGACTGGAACGCAAACGACGTCTTGTTTGCCGCTTGTGTACCGCAACCGTTATCCTCCCGTTTGCCCGTGGCAAAGATCCTCACTGGTAACTGACGTGCAGCTGTCCGCAGCCGCCATAAGTTTTTGGTAGGTGGATATTGCTTCTCTGTTTATTTCACTTCATAGATTTCGTTAGCCGCCCATACATTCGCACCTCGGTTCACTGCCTACCCCGCCCGTTCGCCGCATACACCAGGTGTAAGCGTATCCATGTGTCGAATTCCTTTTCAGTGCCTTATGTGTCCTTGCCTCAGTGACTGTAGGCCCCTCTGCGACATGCGCCGACCGTGAAGAACATGAAACTACCATCCGGTAAGCATGCATACATAAGTACACGTGCATTGATATTCTCTAACGCTGCACAGCATCACTGGGCTACTCTACTCCATCCGCTTCCGTGACATCAAACAAGGGAACGCTACGTTTGCCCTGCTTAGGGCTTACGTCAAATAACGCGAAAATGGCCCTCTTAATGACACACCACTTTTAGTGTCCACGCATTGCGGGTAGAGCGCGTCCATAGACACGCTCCCCACAGTGGCGCGGATATTAAAATTGGTGTGAACGTCGGTCATCTCATCCTCCCTTTCCATGTGGCATCCGTATTCACCTTTCCAAATACCATTCCTATAGCGAACTTACCATCTCACCTCATAGCTAGTTCGGCCTCTCCCAGGTAGGTTGGCGGGTTATGAAGTCCCATGTACAACAACCACCAGTTCTTCCGTACTTGTCTCATTCTTTACTGGGTACTATGTCACATATAATCAGTAAGCATATTCGTTCACGCCTACACTTAACGAAAGCGCCTATACCCCACGACTCAGTGATTCGCTGTGCTTACGTGACGCTTTGCACTCGTCCGCAGCATACACGTAAACACTTTGATTGGGATTGAGCGACGACGTAATGATTAGTTTATGTGCCGTTTTCTTCACCATACTCTTACAAATGCAACCTTCTTCCATTGCCTTTGCAGGTTAGTGGACAGACAGTCGGTTATTTACATGTGCAAAAAGGTCAGGCATCACCACGCTAAAATGTGTAAAGCACGTCAGCAGCATTAAACACGTTAGCTAGAATTGGGAAACACCTCAGCTACTGTGCCGCAATACATAGAAAATAGGAGTAAAAGCAACTAATGCAAGCCGGCTGAGCTACCGGTAACGGTTGGGCATCGTTCTGGTAAGCTACCAGCCGGCTAACTTGCATAAAATAATTGCGATGCAAAATTATATAAGGCCAAATGATAAGATTGTGGTTGGAGGTAGAGGCTAAAAGGGATGTGGTGGTACAAAGAAACTCACAGCACGAACCCCACTGACGTCGCCTCTTTGCCGCGTCAGCAGGCGTGTCCAACTAAACCTGTTCATGGTCCTTCCGACCCCAACCAGGGAGCCGTGACGCTCCAACCGAGGCCAGCTCAGAAGTGAGGGCCTTCATTCCTTTCGACCAAGTCGTCACTTGGCCACCCCTCTTCTTCTTTCATCCACACCCCCGGCGCGTAAACAACACACGTCGCGGGAGTCGGTGGGCTGGCATGCGTAACAGGTGGCCGAACCATCCGAGCCTGGTGCGTGAAATAACGGTGCTAAGCCGTTCAGTTCCTTTCCCTGTGCCGTAAACGAGGCGTCGAACGCACTGGTTGCTCAAGCGGTGTTCCCACCAAATGTGAGCTAAATTACGAAGGCACCGGCGGTCGAACGTAACTAGCCTCTTCAGGTCCGCTGCTTTAAGCGTCCAGGTTTCACAACCGCACAGTAGGGTCGAACGTAACGCTGCATTATGCACTCTACCCTTCAAGGCAAGTGTGATGTCACGCCGCTGCCATAAGTGGCGAAGGTTAGCAAAAGCGCCTCGAGCTTTTGCTATACGGTTCGTTATCTCATCTTCAATCCCACGGGTGCTGATACAACTTCCCAGGTAGTTGAATTTTTGAACGACTTCTAGCTGATCCCCAACAAGTGTCATCGTGGGAGGCTTTCCAGACCAATCTTTTAGAAACGCTTTGCACTTCGCGGGTGCTAAGCAAAGCCCGAAGTGACGGACAGCTAGTGCTAATCTGTCTAGTGCCGCTTGGCACGTCCGGGAGCTCTCACAGACGAGGGCAAAATCATCAGCATACTCTAAATCAAGAAGTCGTTCTCCTGAGATCAAATCCACACCTTCTAAGACGTGTCCTGTAAACTCGATTTCCATGACTTCGTCAACAGCGAAGTTGAAGAGGAAAGGTGACAGCGGGCATCCTTGTCTCACACTGCTGGCGATATTAAAGAGCGACGACAACTTGCCGTAAGCCCTCACTCTGCTCGAGCTACGCGCATATCATGCTCGGATAATATTCACATATTTCTCAGGTACACATTTCCTGAGTAGACAGTCCAAAAGTACAAGTCCATCCACTGAATCGAATGCACCTTTGATATCGAGGAACATGACAACGGTGGGCCGCCAATATATGTGATGGTGCTCCAACAACTGACGCAAGGTGAAGGTGTGGTCAATGCAGCCACGACCTTGACGAAACCCGGCTTGCTCTTCACGAATCTGGCTTTCACGAGTGCCAGTCATTCAGTGAAGAGTGACGGAGGCAAGAAATTTGGAGGCGATGTAGATCAGAACGCTTCCTCTATTGCTGCCGCATTCCAATCGTGAGCCTTCCTTGAAAATTGGGACTATGAGGGACGGCTCCGGTCGGCTGGGACGGTTTCCTGCAACCATGGTTTAACTGGCAATTCGTGTAAATAATCCACAAGAGCAGGTCCCCTGAATTTGAAGAGGGCTGGGGGAAGGTCACCAGGTCCCGAGGCTTTATGTAGCTTCAACAGTCCGATCTCACGTTCGATTTCTGAGCTAGACAGTAGGTCCAAATGGTCAGCCCAGGGAGAGGAGCGATCAGTGGCCGGCGAGAGATCTAATTCCGGCAGATTAAATTGCGTTTCAAAGTATTCAGCCCAACGCTTTAAGCGTTTTGGTAAGTTGTGGATAGGCAGTCTACTCTCGTCACGTAAAGTTTCACTAACAACAGGTCTCCCGCTGCCCATTTTCCGTATCAGACGGGATAACGTACGATGGTTAACAAGGGCAGCCACAATTTCCATATCTGATGCACGATGAGACCATCAAGATACGCGGTCTCTCTCTAGGCTAGCACGGAGTTTTGCCCGGGATGTAAAGCACAACTATTTGGCTAAAAGGTTCCATAACCTAGATATTATAAGCTGGAACGACATTTCTAAATCTGCGTACGATTGTCTTACTCGTACATGTTCATCGATCCACCACCTGTCACTTGCCTCATTCCTTCTTCCAACATGCAGTTGGACTATCACATACGTAAGCATTACTTTTCTGCTCTTTACGGGTTTTCATTCAGTCTGATTTGGTTTGCGGCATGCGCTTACCAATTCCGCCGCTACCGTTGCACCCCACCGCCTATCACAGTAACCCGGTGATCATAAGCCACGCATGCTTGGTTTATAATGTTCCAACTCGGAGTTCCAAACCAGCAGCGCCAACGAAGTGTGAAATCCGAAGAAACCTGACACGATGAAAGTTAAGTGGGAAAACACTCTCAGTAAAATAGAGATGAACTATACACATAGGAACACCATCGCGATGTTTTCAGCTAACCTAACCATACGGCCATTAGCTGAACCACAGTCGTTTGCGAGGTTTTGTATATGAAAGGGTCATGCCATCGCTTCTAGGACAACAGGGCCTATACACAGACCAAACCAACCGAAATCTACAGGCCCTTGTGGCCAGCTTCCACGAGGTATCGCTGCATAGACGTGCACAATGATTATTAACATACGTAGGCAGCGCAAGATAAACAGGCTATCACTTTTATTGAAATTATAAAGTAACCTGCATATGACCAGGCTTTCCGCTGTGCCGATATACCTCCACCTTTAAATAACATAGGAGGTAAGTTACTCAGCAAGCAAAACGCACCTTCTTGAAACCGCCATTAAATTGTTCAAGTTATTTATTCCAAGGGATAAAAGTTCAACAATATCTCTACCATCACTCTATGTTACATAAGCGCTATCATTCCAAACACTTGAACCATCGCCGTGAAAATTTTAGATATATGCCCATTAATCCACTTTGAAACCATCTATGTTATGTATCGGTGGCATTCCGCCAACCAAGATGAAGGCCGCATGGTGTGACCACAGTGACAGGAAAATCCTAAACCGGCTGCGACCAACCAGATAAATATATATATATATATATACATCAACAGAATTACACACATACATGTCCTTGTGCAGGTATACAAGGTTGGTGGTAACCCGTCTCGGATTTGCCTGTCACTGTGCTCAGCCACAGGACGCCTGCGCCTAAAGAGGAATCACGGGTGGCTTGTGCTGCACCACCCACCGCTCCAACCACACACCCCAAATCCAGTGTAAACCCGAAGGAATAAGACCGGGAGGCATGTGGATGGGGCCACGTTTCATCAACGGAGCCGGCTCACACCCACTCACGGGCAAACACAAGCGCACTGTATTTGGGAATCAAGCGCACACAAGGCGGTGGCTGGACCGTAATGCGCCCCACACTGAGTGCATGGAACCACTCTACGAGCCTAATACGGCCACAAGGACTGTGCACCACGTCCCCTCCAGCTACGACCAACTGTCTGCTGTAGGCAGTGTGGATGAGGCAGTGGGTAATAGCAAGGTAGGCACCTTGTCAATATGCACGCCAAGCGTAGCCCCACCGGGGATATCAAGCAACAGCCAATCACTTGAAACGACAAGGTGAAGTAAAATAAATCGAATAATGCATACAGATACGGTGGCATAACTCTTCGCTAAAATAGCGTATGAAGTAAGTGGGTTAGCAACGAAGCCGCGATGTGGAAAAATGTCCAGCTGTTACTTAAAATGCTACAGACGCAACAAAGTTACCGAGGATAAGCGCACTTAGCGTAAGCAACGTGGCCAGTAAATAGAAGATTACTTAGATAGGCAGAACAAACCAAATAAAGTGGAATAAAGTTTATCCAGCTTAAAAGGACTTAGTTTAAGTGTAAGTTGTTTTCGCCTAACTGCGGTAAAGAAGCATAACAATGCTACGTCAGCTTTAGCATAACAGACAGGCATAACAGACATATTTACATATATACCTGAACACTTATGTCCGCACAGTTAACAGTATACATGTCTATATATCTGAATTAGATATTTGGGTGCAAATATCTGATATATACGTCTTCATATATATGGTGTGCTTTAACACATGAGGCCCAATAATCCGTCACAAATGAGAAAGTGCAACCTCTATAAGATGAGGTGATCATGCATAAACAAAGCGGCATTCGTGGTATTTCCCACCTGAATGCATTTCGCTAATTTTTTATACACCTATTTCTCTATTATCAATAGAATACATCTCTAGCTCATTAGCATTGGTGGCACATCCATTAAGATATATAACATAACCTCAAATTGCTGAAACTGATGTTGTTTCTCCAGGGAACGATTGCGTTATTCTGGTACAACACCACAGGCACTTGCATACGACTCTCAGCTAAGAGAACTAGAGCTCTAAACTAGCAACTTAATGCACAGTTGTGTGCTTTAGCACCTGTGGCACACTAATCGGTCATGCTTGTGATGGCGCAACCCCCAAAAGAAGTGGTATTCGTGTCTAACCAAAGCGGAACCCAAGGTGTTTCTCACCTGAACTCATTTTGTGAATTTTCTCACATTAGTTTTTTATTATCACTGGAAGACCACCCTGGCTCATTAGTGCC
>OX104064.1:157055529-157073938 GCA_944474145.2 Dicrocoelium dendriticum | reverse complement strand
ACCAAATACCTAGTCCACTTGGTCTCTTGCGAATACTTATACTTGTGACCCATGAGTCACGTCTACTAAAAACATTTTAACAACATTAAGCCTCATGTGAAATGCCAGGTTCTAGCGTTGTTGCCCTAATTGAAGCTTTTTCATTAAGTCTGAGCACTAGTTACTATAGTCAGCAGTTCCCAAACACTATCAGTAGGTAAGCCGATAAATAAAAAATATATCTTTCTTATAGTTGACAATGAGCGCACTTTAAAAGTTCTAGACCCAAGCATCAGACATTTTGCTCTCCACTTATACTTTCTTGGCCTCATATACTTAGATTTAGCTGGTATACATGTGCCTCTCGCTATTGTCAACAATAGTAGACAGGCATAATGAAAACCAGATCCTCTTCTTCAACTGGTTTTGCTCATGAAACACTCGCATTTCCAGATTTCATTTCACTGGCACGAAAGCTAACCAACGACAGAGAGGCCCCTGTCACGCTGGCTGGCTGGAGCACCAGAAACTTTCCATCACCACTTTTCTTATCTTGGCCGTCCGTGTGTCATTTATCTTTTAGCTGGCTTCAAAGCCTACCATGCGTTATGCGTAATGGCGGGTGAACGATCAGCTCCCACTGGTTTTTGTTACTATTCTACTCCTGATTTACCTTATCGCTCTTTGCTTAGGGTGCTAGAACAGCTATTGCCAGGAAAATCACAAAAGAAATAGTCGGTGTGACATTAGAGTACCAGTTAACATTGCCAACTGGATGAACACCGCCGGCACTATCTTCGGAACTTAAAAATGGAGAGAAATAAACCGAAATTCATCAAAGAGCTGCACAATAGTGTGCATCTACACATGAGGCATAACAATACCTCAGGTATGAGCAAGCTCAACCACCAGAAGTAGGGTTGTTAAAGCCCAACCAATGTAGACCAAAACGGATTTCACGCCCAAATGTAATTAGCTAAATTTTAATAAATTTTCCCATGCTTATTTCTTTATTATTGGTAGCAGGCTCCTATAGCTCACTGACGTTAGAAGCAGAGCCTCATGAATATAGAAAATCGGCTCTAAGGGATAAATCTTGTGATGTTTATCTAACTAATGTGTGTATTTTTAGGCCGAAATCTGTCAACAGATCTGAAAGATCCCCAGGGTTACTCAGGTAGACCTGGCTCATGCGGGCTTGTTGTAAGCTTTATTAAAGCTTACTGGCTTAAAAAATTCTAAACTCTATTTTACTGGTTGTTTATGTGGCTCAGTATCCACTGAAAATGGTATTCTGTGGCCTTCTAACCGTGAGTTAACTACAAGCTCCCCTGAATTCCCATGTAGATATAATATTCCTTGCTGGATTTCTAGCGTTTTCGCGCAAGATCATCCCTTATCTGCATATATTTGTCATGTATGCCTGCAAAGTTTACTTTTCGGCCACCTGCGCAGTCCGTAGTTGTCGCAGGGTATTACGGGCTAATTAGAGCATTTCTGGATAGCTATGCCTATCTAGAACATACGCCGCTTCCCTACTTTTTATATTTTCTTTTCTTTTTTCTGCTATCTGCTTGCAAAGCAGAAAGCCAGTTTTAGCGAAAAATAAAAATGGCCTTATTCGTAGACTATCATTTAATTGCGAATAACTCGCAAACTACTGCACGTATTGTGTTGCTTTTACGTTCAACGTATTCAGGCGCTAAAGTTGGTCCAGACAAGTGTAATTTGTGCCACTTTAAGCGGTATTCTAACTGTAGAAAGGCTTTTTGTTTTATCTGAGAATAACTCAGGTTGAAATTTTGCGCCGGAGAGCAATATCAGCGTAAGAAAAGTAGGGCTGTATTTTTTTGTTAATTGGTATTTTTCTACTGAAGCACGCAGCTTTATTTTCTCTCTTAACAAATTGTTTCTATTTTTGTCCGCATTTATCGGAATTGTTTTCAACTTTTCGTATGCCTTATAATCCCTTCACTCATTTCTTCCATGTGCGCACAATTGGGGCAACTGAGTGGCCAATTAATGTGCGATCAATTTAAAGTGCACTTTCGGCGAATTGGATTCTGTTCCAAGAGAAAGGCACAACTACACCTCCGCGAAGTTTTCACAAAAGAACAAGGAGTTCAATATCGCCCGCAGGAACCAGAAACATGTCAAGGTGTGCGCCTGCGACCCAGTAGCTGTATATCAAACAATGCCAATGCATTTGTAATTGCTGACGATGAACATATACTTATATTTTACCTATTTCCATACAAGAGCATCGGATTTATGTAAGCATTGATCTGAACCCTTTAGGGTGCAGCCTCTAGCAGGTCTAGAAATATACCTATTTATTTATTTATTTATTGATATTCTCTAACGCTGCACAGCATCACTGGGCTACTCTACTCCATCCGCTTCCGTGACATCAAACAAGGGAACGCTACGTTTGCCCTGCTTAGGGCTTACGTCAAATAACGCGAAAATGGCCCTCTTAATGACCCACCACTTTTAGTGTCCACGCATTGCGGGTAGAGCGCGTCCATAGACACGCTCCCCACAGTGGCGCGGATATTAAAATTGGTGTGAACGTCGATCATCTCGTCCTCCCTTTCCATGTGGCATCCGCATTCACCTTTCCAGATACCATTCCTATAGCGAACTTATCACCTCACCTCATAGCTAGTTCGGCCTCTCACAGGTAGGTTGGCGGTTATGAAGTCCCATGTACAACAACCACCAGTTCTTCCGTACTTGTCTCATACTTTACTGGGTACCATGTCACATATAATCAGTAAGCATATTCGTTCACGTCCACACTTAACGAAAGCGTCTATACCCCATGACTCAGTGATCCGCTGTGCTTACGTGACGCTTTGCGCTCGTCCGCAGCATACACGTGAACACTTTGATTGGGTCTGAGCGACGACGTAATGAATAGTTTATGTGCCGTTTTCTTCACCATACTCCTACAAATGCAAGATTCTTCCATCGCCTTTGCATGTCAGTTGGCAGACACTCGGTTATTTACATGTGCAAAAAGGTTAGGCATTATTTCACTGATATATGTAAAGCGCAACTATTTGGCTAAAATTTTCCATAACCTAGATATTATAAACTGGGGCGACATTTCCAAATCTGCGTACCATTACCTTACACGTACATGTTCATCGATCCACCGCCTGTCCATTGTCTCATTCCTTCTTCAAACATGCAGTTCGACTATCACATATGTAAGCATTACTTTTCAGCTCTTTACGGGGTTTCATTCAGTCTGATTTGGTTTGCGGCATGCGCTTACCCATTCCGCCGCTACCGTTGCACCCCACCGCCTATCACAGTAACCCGGTGATCATAAGCCACGCATGCTTGGTTTATAATGTTCCCACTCGGCGTTCCAAACACGCAACGCCAACGAAGTGTGAAATCCGAAGAAATATGACACGATAAAAGTTAAGCGGGAAAACACTCTCCGTAAAAATGGAATAAACTATACACATAGGCACAACATTGCGATGTTTTCAGATAACCTAACCATACGGCCATTAGCTGAACCACAGTCGTTTGCAAAGTTTTGGATATGAGAGCGTCATACCATCGCTTCTAGGACAACAGGGCATTTACACAGACCGAACCAACAGAAATCTACAGGCCCTTGTGGCCAGCTTCCACGAGGTATGGCTGCATAGACGTGCACTAACATTATCAACATAAATAAATAAATAAATAAAGCTTTTATGCTCAACAAGGTGAGACACGCCTTTACAGGCATGATCATTTTGGCATAACGATGCATGATCAAGAATGTGCAAAAATCCGATATGTTTGACATAGCAGTTTGTGTAGCGGGTATGTATGTCATTGTGTGTGTATGTGTATGTAGCTGTGTATTTTGTGCTTGTAGTTGTGCTGCTCCAATCTTTAATGTTTGATATCGTCATCAATAAGCGAGTAGGAGCTTGGTGTCCGTGGGTTAGATGGAATTATCCGGATATCTAAGGGGCAGTGACTTTATTTTGTGGCGAGTCAGGACCGCCAAGTTACAGTGTTGTTAAGCAGCCATGCAGCGCATGATAAACAGGCTATCACTGTTATTGAAATTATAAAGTACCATGTATATGACCAGGCTTTCCGCTATGCCGATATACCTCCACCTTTAAATCGCATAGGAGGTGTTACTCAGCAAGCAAAACGTACCTTCTTGAAACCGCCAATAAAGTGTCCAAATTATTTATTCCAAAGGATAAAAGTTCAACAATGTATCCACCATCACGCTATGTTACATGAACGGTATCATTCCAAACACTTGAACCAACGCCAAGAAAATGTTAGATATACGCCCATTTATCCACATTGAAACCATCTATGTTATGTATCGGTGGCATTCCACCAACCACGGTGAAGAAAAAACATAGTTGCAAAAGTCCCCTCAGCATAGTGCCTCCAGTGGCATATCTATGCGTCTGTACCAATTTACAAATATATGTGTGTGTGGCCACAGTGACAGGAAAATCCGAAACCGGCTGCCACCAACCAGATATATATATATATATATATCAACAGAATTACACATATACATGTCCTTGTGCAGGTATACAAGGTTGGCGGTAACCCGTCTCGGATTCGCCTGTCACTGTGCCCAGCCACAGGACGCCTGCGCCTACAGAGGAATCACGGGTGGCTTGTGCTGCACCACCCACCGCTCCAACCACACACCCCAAATCCAGTGTAAACCCGAAGGAATAAGACCGGGAGGCATGTGGATGGGGCCACGTTTCATCAACGGAGCCGGCTCACAACCACTCACGGGCAAACACAAGCACACTGTATTTGGGAAATCAAGCACACACAAGGCGGTGGCTGGACCGTAGTCCGATCCACAATGAGTGCATGGAACCACTCTCTGATCCTAACACGGCCACAAAGACCGTGCACCTCATCCCTCCAGCAACGACCAACTGTCTGCTGTAGGCGGTGTGGATGAGGCAGTGGGTAATAGCAAGGTAGGCACCTTGTCAACATGCACGCCAAGCGTAGCCACACCGGGGATATCAAGCAACAGCCAATCACTTGAAACGACAAGGTGAAGTAAAATAAATCGAATAATGCATACAGATACGGTGGCATAACTCTTCGCTAAAATGGCATATGAAGTAAGTGGATAAGCAAAGATAGCCGCGAGGTGGAAAAATGTCCAGCTGTTACTTAAAATGCTACAGACGCAACAAAGTTACCGAGGATAAGCGCACTTAGCGTAAGCAACGTGGCCAGTTAATAGAAGATTACTTAGATAGGCAGAACAAACCAAATAAAGTGGAATAAAATTTATCCAGCTTAAAAGGACCAAGTTTAAGTGTAAGTTGGTTTCGCCTAACTGCGGTAAAGAAGCATCAACAATGCTACGTCAGCCTTAGCATAATAGACAGGCATAACAGACATATATACATATATACCTGAACACTTATGTCCGCACAGTTAACAGTATATATGTCTATATATCTGAATTAGATATTTGGGTGCAGATGTCTGATATATACGTCTTCATATATATATATATATATATATATATATATATATATATATATAAATTCCACCCTATATATATTCCACCCTTATTGACCCTGACCACGCAAAATTAGAGACTGTGCGTTTTCGTCCTTTTGCTGCTTATTTTGACATGTAGCTACTATTCATTAGAGTAGTTGGGCGCATAGCCCCGAGATTTTGACGTGTTATACTTTAAGGTACTTAGCTCTGATATACAGCAAAACAGTGGTACTGGAACACGAATTATGAAGCTGTGCTATTCCGTAATGACTAACCAAAATGGAAGGCAAGGTAAAGCCGCCCGAGTCGAAATCCAGGGCAAACGTAGAAGTACTCATTCGAATACCGCAGTTTCCGTCCATCACAGCTCTGCCTCATGCACCGCAAATGCGGATAGGGCAACCAAACGTCCTGCTGCCAAAGACAACCTGAATAAAATGCGCCCGTGCAGTGTTATTCTTATAGACCCACTGAAAGAGGCACTTAACAAAATCAGTGCACTCTCAACTGAAATAGATGCTCTTGAAAAGGAAATGGCCGTTACCGAAACAGACTTAGCAATACGTATGCCATTGCCTTAACGCGCGGGAGTAAGGAAAAATGGCAACGCTGATGAGCTCAATGATGCCGGCGCCCTTCTTATTACCATCACTACTGCGATTAACGAGCGCACTCGTCGTGCCCGGAAAGTGATCGTCTTCAACGTTCCTGACCAACTTCCTTTAGAGCAGGTCACCCGCTTATTTACGTCTATGTGTAACATGCTCCAGACACGTGCGTGAGCAAACGGTTCGGAACATCGAAGATCGGTCGTACTTGCCTTATTCTTATGGCCTCAAAACTGAAGGACTGGCTACACGTTTCATAGCAATAGATTTACCTTTTGGACGAAGGCAAGCATTGGGCCTATTCTTATCAAGCCTGGTCTAACGCCGCTGCAGAGCTTTCCTACCGGATACTATTACCAAAGCAAGACAACCGCCACCCGATTCATCGTGACTGCCAGAGCTACCACTTGCTCTGCGACAAGCACTAATGTGGATCTGGACCTATCCCCTAAGTCACGCGTCCACGACATCATTGCATACCGACTCAAGCCCGCAGCCCTAATACATAAAAATTCGACCAACATTCCGGCGTCGTCCCAGCTAACGATACAAGAAGCTGAGTCAATGCATAAAACCTCCGACATGAGTGACACAGATTCGGAACCGATCAATGTAGACTTCCCGCTGATAAACTCCCTTCCCTCCCCCTCGTGCAAAGCCGAAACCACCCTCGCAACACAACAGACTACCAACAAAGGCCAACAGCGGAAACACGGCACGCCTCGTATTACGAAGCAGTCTCCGCTCATGCGTCACCATAACAATGATAATCGTACCCAACCAATGTCGTCGTGGCACAAGCGGATGGCTGATAAGCACCAATCAGCATCTGTACCAATGGATCGCGTGAAGTCGAAACCATTCCGATCACAAACGTTGCCCTCTACACAGGTTTTGACCCAACCGCCCAATCCCTGCGAAAGCCCTACTTACTCCGCGCGCCCAAAAAGGCTATTAAGCCCCAGAACTATAGCAAATGCTGCGGATTTACAAACTAAGGACGTTCTATTAGTCACCACCGCAAAATGGAAATTTGAGCAGCCCGTGCAGCATCAACAAAGTGATTCCCCTACTAAGTAACTATCCGCCAGGTACGCTATCGCTCAGTCGGCCCTACAAAAGCGCTATGCCGTCCAAACTTCAAGTGCACAACCCCGTTACCAATCCCCACAACCTCTCGAAACAGTGGGGAACAAAGCACCCTCCCAAGAACAACGCCCTTCTAAAAACCTCTACCGCTCCATCAACACTACCCCGCGCTACCTGACCATACGTTCACCTGAACGAAAAACATATCCGGATGACAAGCACTACAATCGGGCCATGTCACCCACCGCCCCCATTTTATGGGATGCAGCAGGACACTACCCACCCCCCATTCCACCAATAATTCTCGCCAGCTCTCTATTACCTACAACAACTCATATGCTCACTGCAACTAACCCCACGGTTGGTTTCCGCCCTCCGGATAGGTTATACAGTTAATACTATTACCACGGCCTCATTAGCGGTCGACTGCCATCAGCTACCTACTCAATCACTTCTGATAACCTTCCTATATCACCCTCCCCACCTTTTCTTACCACTACCATTTACACTGCGCCAGCTGCACCCCATTGTGCAACCTACCTCACACAATCTAACTACTTTAAATCTCCTTGCGTTGAATCCTACAGCATGCCGCTTATTAGCGCGCTATCTATTGCACACAAGATGCACCTCATTGGCACATTTATCCTACTCTCATATCCACAGCTGGTTCTCATCACAGAAACGTGGCACCCCTCAAATGCCTCTGACAGCCTACTACGCATCCCTGGCTACACCACATTCTTTAACGGACGAGAAAACCAGCGGGGTGGTGGTTGCCTTATCTATGCCCGGGACGACTTTGGTGCACCCGAGTTCGGATGGTTATCTATAGGTGACCCTGTAGACTCTATCTGAATCCAGACGATAGGAGGTCAACTTGACCTCCTTATCGGTTGCGTGTACAACCCTCCACACACGTCTAGCGAAAAGATTAATAAACTCATTAGGCTTTTCACTGAAATCTCCCTAATGCTCCCCACGTCACAAGATAGTGGGTGGCGATTTCAATACACCTCTTTTCCTCTGGAAAGACCAGGTTGCCCCACTCAGCTACAGAAGTTTCGTTGACACCATCCACGGAAATAACTGGACCCAACAAGTTCACGATCACATTAGGCTTTCTAACACCCTAGACTTAAGCTGTACGCAAGGTGTCTATGACGCAGTCGCTGGTATACTATATAATATATATGGCTGCGACCACAAGGTAGTCCAACTCCTATTTACACTTTCTAGTCCACACTACGCCACTTCCTCTCCTGTCAAAAAGTTTCGAATGTTCAACCACATTAACTGGGACAGCTTTGCGATATTATTGCGATCTGCGAACTGGGACAACTTCTTTTTAGCCCTGATGTAAAGGCAGCCGCACACGTCCCATATCTAAATCTCTTCAGCTGCTAGGTTGATTGCCCCACTCACTTGCACAAGCCGCTTAAAGATAACAGCGAAATCAGCCAGGGACTACGGTGTACTAAGGAAGAGCCAAAACATGCGCCATCGATACTCCAAAACTAAGGAATTCCACATCCTTGTTCGCATGAACGAAATCTTAACCAACTGGCAAACTGCGCAGGAAGCAGCCAAGATTGCTGAAGAAGATGCTGCCCTTACATCTACCAATAAAACGAAGTCACTCAGTCAACTAAGCCGAGAAAGATGCAATTAATAATCTACGCCTGTTGCCTCACTGAGACTTTATGACACATCCATTATTAGCGATCCATCAAAAATATGTGAGATCCTCAATGGATACTTCTGCAATTTTTTCACTGACGCTAATGGAACCTCACCAGCTATGCCATCTAGGTGCACCAATGGCTCACTCGATACTATTAACTTTGACCTACGTTCTATCACCCGAGTAATCAGCTCAGTCAAATGGTCATCACATCTTGGTCCCGATGGTCTCCCCTCTACGTTGCTGATACTCGGTGGCCAGGACATTCCGGTTCTACTTCTCAACCTATTCACGCTTTCCATGACAAACGGGATTTACCCAACCACATGGAAACATGTGATCGTCATCCCCAAACACAAGAAGGGCAGTCAGCAGAACATGGAAAACTATTGCCCCTTCAGCCACACGCCTGTAGCTTCCAGAGTAATGGAACGAATAGTCAAATAAACTATGCTCATCATCCCGCCTACTAGTAACCTCGTCAATCGACAACAACCTGGATTTCTGCTGTCTAAATCCTGTCAGACCTGCCAATTTAAGTTCCTCAACCAAGTAACTCAACAGATTGACAACGAGCAAGCACTAGCCATCATCTTCCCAGACATGACAAAAGCCTTTGACAGAGCGCCATATACAGAACCCTTGATGAAGCTGGAATCACACGGTACCTCCGGCAAACTGCACAATTGGTTCTCATCATATCTTGCAGCTCGCTCACAGTCAGTAATGGTTGAGGACTTTAAGTCACTTCCAAAACCAGTCAAAAGTGGCGTAATTCAAGGAAGCGTTTTAGGCCCTCTACTTTTCCTGCTCTATATTAATGATGTGTTCCAGGTTTTTATACATGGGGCACCCTACCTCTGAAAACGACATCAAAATTGTCTTCCCATTTCATCCGTCAAACTTCCACACCGCCCTCTCTCACATACAATAGACTTAAGAGCCACCGCTGCATGGTGCGACACATGAAAGTTTGCATTCACACCAGCAAAATACAATGACCTTACATACAGATGCACTATGCCACCCAATGCCTTAATGCTACAAGGCACGCCATTAAAGAACTGCCTAGAGGTGCGGGACTTAGGCGTGCACTAATTTGTTCGTTGAACTTCGCGGAACAAGTCGTTTATTCCGCAGCTAAAGCACGCTCTCTCATCGGATACATCCTCCAAACCATGACAATAGAAGAATTTAGAACGGCGCTCTACAAAACCCGTGCCCGGCCTCTTCTAGAGTACTGCGCTATGGTATTCACCAGCCTAAGAAAATGCGACAGAATAGCCCTCGAAAAGGTTCGGCGTACCTTCAAAAACACCTCCCGTGGCTCTCCGGCCCCAGCTACCGTGATCGATGCAACACACTAAAGCTCTACCGTTTATGGTTGCGCCGAGTGAAAACCAACCTTGCTTTCCTATATTCGCCTATTAACAATCCCAATGGGAGCCCACTAACCCCTGTCTCATACTCATATATCACTTCGTACTCCCTACACGATAGACCCCACTCCATTATCCTACCAAGAGCGCGCAGTGGTATTCGCTCCAATTTCTACCTCTACAGATATGCACATGCATGCCATAGGTTACCACTCAAGATAAGGGCAGCTATGAATATAAGCCAGTTCCCTTTCTCTATTAGCAAATACCTCCTTGTCACACAAGTTTCCAAACTACTGTATATCAATTGTCCTGAAGACGAACTTCTGAAACGGGACCAGACCACTTATAATCGCCTCTTCGTACCTTCCCACAATATCTCCTTCCCGACGCCTAATATTCCTATATGCCTGCTTCCTCCAACAACCCATTATGTCCTCCATCAACTATGCATCAGCCCCCCGGATACCGAATGCCTCTACATTCCCTCAAACCTCGCACATCTGGCTAGCTCGAGACATCCGCCTCTGGCTAATCGCAGCAACTTACCTGGCTACTACCTAGATGGTGAAGCCGGCGTGCGTAGGACCTCAAGTACCAGTTGACGTTGCCCCGATATACCTTAATCGCCAAGCTGACCCCGTTCTCTTATATTGTTACCCTATGAATCACGATATCATTGAATATGCTGTTTTAATCGCGCTTCCATTTACCGTATATTCCTACTACATCTCTTATGTGTTTGGCTTTGCCTTTCCTCTCCCATTACGGAATGTCTGTATCACACTTTCGCTGATATGTTGACGCATTCTGTGACCCTGTAGACATACATTGATGAACAAGCGTGTTATTGGCATGGCTACATCTGGACACTGATAGCTTTTCCTAACGCCACCATCTGTCGATCGTCTTAAATTAAGTCGCTGTTTAGAAGCACCTAGTGGTCGTACGTTCCAAGCATCTCTGCGCATATCCGGAGTTTGCTCAGATCCACTCTCTTTGATCTCCAAACTTTATCCTTTGGGACTGTCAGCGTCAACTACATCTGCTGTTTTTTGATTTATGCTAGGACACTTTAGGTATCCACTAGCTACTAGAAGGCCTCACCTTAATGCCATTGCTAGCTGTCGATACTCTCTCTCCCTTAGTACCATTATCAGTTCTTCGTATTACCTATGTCACCACTCTTCAGCCGCAGCGAGTTGTTGTAGGTAGCATACATCTTTGCGCTAGGAGCCACTCCTTATCTCTTCAACACTTACTCTCTTGATTTGTTTGCACCACATACCTTCGCCAGTTGGTTGACTTCTTCTGTCACTGTAGCTATCCACCGGTAATTAATTGGCTTAATTCGAATGCCTTTGCTGGCTACTGTTTCTCCGTCCCGTAATCTTTTATAATGTCTGTCTCACTTATCTTTGCAGGCTTGCGGATGTATTCTGTGCCACCTTAGGAATCCACTAGTGACCAATCTGCTTAATGGGATGATTACATCTGGCAACCATATATTTTCCTAGCGTAATTACCTGTCGAGCCCATTAACTTCAGCATCTCTATTCATTAACAACCAGTGGTCGTAGGCTCCAAGCCTCTCTGCGCATATCCGGAGCTTGCTCAGAGCCACTCACTTTTATCTCCAACCTTACTTCATTGGGACCGCCTGCGTCACATACACCTGCTGTATGTTGCCTTATTATGGGACACTTTAGGTATCCACTAGCTACTAGGAGTCTTCGCCCCAATGCTATTGCTAGCCGTCGGTACTCTCTCTCCCCCTTAGCACCATTAGCATTTCTTCATATTACTTACGTCACCACTCTTCAGCTGCAGCGAGTCGTTGTAGGTGGCATAGACGTTTGCGCCAGGAGTTACTCCTTAGCTCTCCAACACTTGCTCTCTTGAATTATTTGCACCACACATACGCCAGTTGGTTGACTTCTTCTGTCACTATAGCTATCCACCGGTAATTAATTGGCTTAATTCGAATGCCTTTGCTGGCTACTGTTGCTCACTCTTCTATCACCACTATCTGTTGCCCGTATTATTTTCTTCACCACTTTGCAGCGAGTTGCCTTATGCTCCATGTCCCTTTTGCGCAGAGCTTGAGCTTGTCTTGATACACTCCTTGTCTCTCCATCATACATTCTCTTGGAATGTCTGTATCACTCACATTCGCTGGCTTGTTGTTGCATTCAGTGACCCTATAGGCATACACTAGTGACCAAGCGTCTTATTGGAATGGCAATATCTGGTCACTGTTAGTCTATCCTAGCGCCACTGTCTGTCGAACGTCATAAATTTGGCACCTCTGTTTAGAAGTAGCTAGTGATCATAGGCTCCATGCATATGCGAGTATCCAGTGCTTGTTGAGAGCCACTCCGTGTCTCAATAACCTTGATTCCTTTAGTATATCTGCATCCAATCTTTCCGCTGCCTTACCGCCAATTGATCAGTAGATCTCGCTCGCAGCAACCTATATATTTTCCACCCTTATTCTGCACTCCAAATCATATTACGCTAGCTACTTGTTGTCCATGCACCTTGCAACCACCACCAATATTCTAACGCACTGCTCCCTTCCCATGAAATTTCTGGCTCATACTTAACCGATACTTCGTGGATTATTTACTGATACAACGCTCTTGTCCCTACGCAGGTGTTAGCCATCGGGCCATTCGGCTAATCAACCTATAAGATAGTCACAAGGCACGTTTAGCATAATTATTGTTGCACGGTGTACATAACATTGTCTCGGCTCCAAATGTTGTAATATCAGACGTTAAAATGTTTAACTCTACGCCTGTTCTTGTGGTCTTCTCTCGGTCGTCCCTCACTTTCCATTTTCTCCGTGGTCCGGAACTTCTTGGAGGTCTAAGATTGGACTGAGGAAAAGTTTTCGCCCAAGACGGTCGTTGTAAAGCCCTAAAAGTTAACTGCTATTTTTCATGTACAATTTAATTGTTGACCGATTGTACATTACTCCTTTTTGTTTTAATCTTCCTTACAACTGGCTCGCCACCCGACTGCCTTGTACGTTTACGTGTTCGCGTGTCCGCTCTCTTCTCGCTTCATCCATCCGCTTCGTATTGTAGCCCATCGAATACTGTCCGCTGCGTCCGACTGAAATGGCATCCTGATATCCGCGCATAATTTCGCGCGTCGTCTCGGACTGATATTAACTTGTCCTGCAAATTCGTAAATTCCATTCGCACACGCAAATTTAACTTACTTTCTTGTTTGTACTTTTTGATTAGTTCGTTCGTTTTTCTCACTTATAACCCTGTATGCCTTTTTCTTGCGTAATTTTAATGGTTTCATTGTGTTTTTGTTTATCCTTTATCTTTTCGGCTCGCATTTCGAGAGTGGCATCTGAGTCGTTTCACAGCGTAACCATGCTTACCTTCGCTGTTCCAAGTTTCATGGAACACAGCCCAGAGGTTTGGTTTAAGATATTCGGGATCGAACAGGAAAATAAGGGCATTACGGCGGGCCGTCCGAGGTACAATCAGCTCGCCCCACACCCCTTTCGTCTGTTGTGTCGATGATGGAGGACATTCTACTCTGCCCATCGAATGTGGCAAAGTATGAAACAATGAAGCAAGCGATTTTAAAAGTGTTACAGCCCAGCACACGAGCTTGATTTGAATAGCTCAGTGGTCTCCAGCTTGAAGATTGCAAGCCGTCGGCGTTGCTCTGCGAAGTTCAGCGCATCGCTGGTCCCTTATTCTTGAGCGAAGGTGGAATAAAGGAGCTGTGATTTGCACGTCTCCCAGAGCCACTGCAGGTATCGCTGTCCATGTTTATAGATACACTCCTGAAATAATTAGTTACCAACGCAGACGCTGCGTTCGAACGTTTTCCGCAGCAGATGACCACTAGCTCCGGTGACGTATTCTCACCGATGAAAACCGAATCTCATGTTTGCTCCTAGTCGTTAGGCCGATCTGATTCTAAAGACGAAGAAATTGCGCTACTTCGAAGCAGGATAGCAGCAATGAAGGTTTCGAAACAGCGTGTGCCACGGTCAAATGCTGACCACGTTTTGGCTACCGTTCATTGCGGTTTGTCTGTGCCTGCATCGAGTAGGTATCCTTCGGCACGAAGGCCTAACATTTTCCTACAAGTTCTCAGTCGGTTGATGTCAAACACATGGAAGAAGTATGTTGGCATCACCGACAATACGGTGGAAGAGCTAGAAGTTGTCGGGCTCCCTGCATTAGGCAGGACCCGGCTGCTTCAGAGAAAACGAATAGCCCGCATACTAGTACGACAAGTGCATCATTCAATAACCAAGCAAACCGACTGTTTTACGTTGAGGATCGCCGTTCTTCCATCACATTCGTCATCAATACGGGAGCGGAAGTCAGCGTCATCCCAGCGACCGCTAACGACAAGCACTCAGAGCCTACATACAATTTGCTTGAGGCCAACGGTTCTCCGATAGCTTCCGTCGATCAGTGCATGATGTACCTGGACCTCAGTCATCGCCGAGACTTTCAGTGGGTCTTCATGATTGTGTCTGTACCCTTCGCAATTATCGGTATCGACTTCCTCCGACATTTTGGCTTGCTTGTTGATGTTGGTCGCCACAGACTTTTAGACGACCGCACTAAACTAGGGGTTGAAGGCGTTCCTATGGACGCCCTGATAATCAGTCTCGTTTTTCGAATCGCTCATGTACCAACAAGTTATGCGAATCTACTGTCTGAGTACCCGCGACTGGTACGACCGGCTGCAGATCCTCCGCCAGTCACTACAGAGGTCGCTCACCACATAGTCATGCGCGGTCCACCAGTTAGCGCACGGCCAAGACGGCTTGCTCCTGAAAAAGTATGTGCAGCGCGAGCTGAATTCGACCACATGCTTCAGCTCGGTATCGTTAGACCGTCTAACAGCCCATGGGCGTCACCTCTGCACATGGTCCCGAAGAAGGTCATAGGAGACTGGCGTCCTTGCGGCGACTATCGAACCTTGAATAAAGTTACCACGCTTGTTCACTATCCGATCCCACACAGAGTGGTGCTCACCGCCAGGCTGGCGGATACAATATCTTCAGTAATATCGACTTGGTACGCCCATACAACCAAATTCCGGTAGCCAAAGGAGACATCGCTAAAACTGCCTTGACGACTCCATTTGGTTTGTTCGAGTTTCTGCGCATGTCATTTGATCTAAAGAATGCCGCGCAAACTTTTCAACGCTTCATCGGCCAAATTTGTCGTGGATTAGATTTCGCTTACGCTTATCTGAACGACATTTTAATCGCGAGCTCTTCACAAGAAGTGCACATGCACCACGTACGAACACATTTTGACCGTTTATCTCAACACGGGGTGACGATCAACACTAGAAAGTGTCGCTTTGGTATCGACTCAGTAAACATCCTTGGCCATCGTATCTCTTGTGCAGGCGTCGTGCTACCGCAGGATCAAATTCAAGTCATCGGTGACTACCCCGAGCCGCATTCTTTAAAACAGCTCAGGCTTTTTGACGGCCTCGTCAAATTTTACCGACGGTTCATACCAAACTGCGCCTTGCTGCTGCAACCACTAACGGACATTCTTCGAGGGAAACTCAAGAAATTCGTTTTTCCTGCAGCAGCACGCGCTGCTTGTAAGTCGCTGAAAGAGGCTATCGCCAACATAACTTCTATTGCGCATCACGATCCGGCCGCCCCACTGTCTCTCAGTACTGGCACCTCGGACGTGGCAGTCGGCGCTGTTTTGCAGCAACGAGTAGCTGACACGTGGCAGCCATTAGCGCTTTCCTCCAAACGGCTACAGCCTACCAAATCTTGCTACAGCGCGTTCGGTAGAGAACTACTAGCCGTATATCTAGCGATAGGTCACTTTCGACACGTCTTGGAAGGCCGCTCTTTTGCCGTCTTCTTCGACCGCATACCTCTGACTTACTTGCTCGGTTTGACTACCGACCGATACTCTCCTAGAGAGTAGCGCTACCTTGACTAGATCGCTCAGTTTATGACCAATATACGGCATGTCCCAGGTGTGCACAACGCCGTCGCCGATGCACTTTCTCGCATCCAAACTATCTCCGCTGACGCAGGCACTGCTATTGACTTGGCAGCCATGACCACAGTACAACTCAACGATCCTGAGCTTGATCTACCACGCCGGCCTTCCTCATTGCACATACGACCCGTTCCGCTTACAGCAGCAGACGGCAATATATTCTGCGATTTATCTCTGAGCGCGCCGCGCCCAGTCGTTTCACGCGAGTTTCGGCAGACCGTGTTCGACACGTTACACGGCTTGTCTCATCCAGGGGTTCGTGCATCGTCACCACACGATTCGTTTGACGCAATTTTAATCGGGGCCTCCGTACTTGGGCAGCTGCTTGCCTATTGTGTCAACGCAGAAAGGTGCAAAAAGAACACTGGAAGCCCATTAGACACGTTTTCCGTGCCAGCTGCACGTTTTCATCACGTGCACGTCAATCTCGTTAGTCCTCTGTCGCCTACGAAAGGCTATGTGTACCTGATGACCTATGTCGATCGATTCACTAGTTGGCCGGAAGCTATTCCCATACCTAACTGCTCTTCGGTACCAGAAGCGGAAGCTTTTCTGGAGCGCTGGGTAGCTCAATATGGCTGCCCCGACATCGTGACCACCGATCTAGGGTCACATAACCCGCCAACCATTGCCACTTTGCTTAAAGATTTAAGCTGTCGCCACGTTCAGACGACGGCGTATCAGCCTGCCGCTAACGGCATGGTGGAGCGTTTTCACCGCCAGTTGAAGGCAGCGCTCCGCGCACACGCAGATCCTTCATGGTCTGAAACGCTTCCTCTCGTTCTCCTAGTCTTAAGAAAAAAAACGGTCAAGACCGACTTCGATGCCACTCCACCACAGCTGGTCTACGGTTGCACGCTGCGGTTGCCCGGACAGCTGGTAGCACCAGCCCCATGTACTGCCACATTTGACTACGGAAGCTACACGGATCGATTGGCTCACCAGGTGCGTAAGCTACGTCCATCCGCTCCTCGAGCGCAGCAGACACCAGTGTACGTGCCCGATAAGCTGTCTACGTGCTCACACGTCTTTCTTCGCGCAGACGGTGTTCGACGGCCTCTTCAGTCGCCGTACGTAGGAACTTTAAAGGCACTACATCGTGCGAGTAAGGCGTACACTACTGACCGCGGTGGTCGACACGCAGTCGTCACCATCAAACGTCTAAAACCCGCCTTTATGGAAGAAAATCGCTTGCCTACTTCGTTTAGTTGTGCTTCGTGCTACCTCACAAATCACAGCACCAGCTTACGGCATCCTAGTGCAGTTAAACCAGACCACGATCTCGGGCTACAAGCTGTCTCAACATCTCCCGAGCCTAGCACGCCTCCCCAAGATCAATCGCAGTGGTTGGGATGTGCGTAAGCCCCTTCTTTTTTCCGACCAGTAGATTAGTCTGACATGAAAATCCCTTGCGGAATCAATGTTGCGCAACACTGAGAAGGTTGAATCGATTCAGGTGGTTCTCCACTGAATCCCTTATCAGCTTCTCGAACAACTTGACTACTACGCTTGTCAAACTGACAGGCCGGTAGTTCGCGGGTAGAGCGCTGTCACCGCCCTTAAAAATCGGACAGATGATTGCCTCCTTCCATTCCGAGGGTAGGCTGCAGCTATCCAGTTATATTGAAAACATGCATGTGAGCGGACCACTCAGCTCAGTGGCCAGTTCATGCAGCAGCTTCGGATGAAGTGAATCAGGACCGGAAGCTTTAGAGGGATAAATGCCTTGCAGTAGCTCGAAGACCTGAGTCTCCGTTATGTTAAATTCATCTGAGCAATAATCCCTGGATCTCTTGAAACCAAGTCAACCTGTGGTAAAGAGGTCGCGCGAGCAAAGACCGCAGTATACTGACCACTCAGTATACAAGCCTTGTCATAGTCAGTTTGCGCACGGGTCCCGTCTGCTCGCAATAAAGCTGGTATGGACAGTTTTGCCCCGCTGCGTCTTTTAACGTAAGCAAAAACTTCTTGGGATTAGCTGCGGCCGAGTCCGCTAAACCCTGCTCGTATTGGAGACGAGCATTTCTGAGATGTTGCCTACATTTATTTCTATTCTCTCGATAACTATCATAGGTACTGGCTGATGGAGCTGCTTGGTAGGTTCGCCAG
>OX104064.1:157014075-157055031 GCA_944474145.2 Dicrocoelium dendriticum | reverse complement strand
TCAAACCATTGCCTTCACTAAAATATTTATTTAAATATGAATATATGAATATACGTATAGATGTATATGTATAGATGGGCCCATGCTGAGGCTGCTGTCGCATACATGATGCTCCTTAACCCCAGTTGGGCTAGACCAAATTACACTTAAACTAGGTTTTTTAATGTGGATAAAATTCTTTACATTTTATTTTACTTTTGTTCTGCCCAATTGCTAATCTTTTCCCAACTTACACACGTCGCTCATGCAAATTGTGGTAAACTTGCGTAATTTTAATGTGTGGTATTTTTAAATAGCTTTCGGACATTTTGAACTTATCGCATATTCACATTCAACCAATCTCTTCCATATGATCATTTAGCGAGTATTTAATTCGTCATAGGCGTTTACCTTATTCAATGTCGGTATTTGGAGTGTTTGGCTGTTGTTTGACATCCCAGGTGTGGCTGCGCTTGAGGTGCATGTTGACAAGGTGCCCGCCTCTCTATTACTCACTACCTCGTCCACTTGGCTCCAGGAGACAGTTAGTCGTTGCTGAAGGGGACGGGGTGCACGGTCCTTGTGGACGTGCTAGGCTCGAAGAGTGGTTCCATGCACTCAGAGTGGAGCGGACTACTGTCCAGCCACCGCCTTGTGTGCGATTGATACCCCAAATACAGCGTGCTTGCATTTCCCTGTGAAAGAGTGTGGGCCGGCTCCGTTGATGAAACGTGGCTCGCAACCGCATGCCTCCCGGTCTTATTCTTTCAGGTTTTCACTGGATATGGGGAGTGTGGATGGAGTTGTGTTTGGTGCCGCGCAAGCCATCCATGGACCCTCTGTAGGCGCAGACTTCTTGTGGCTGGCCACAATGACAGACAAATCCGAAACCGGATGCCGCCAACCATATATACAAATATACCGGCCTATATGTTTACATCTGCATCTTCTGTCGTCTTTTCTTTCTACGATTTGTCGCATATACTCTCATCTCCTTTTTTCTACGGTATCACCATTTATCATTGCGTTACCTACGTACGAACTCAGTGTATTGTCACACCTCTCTCGATCTTGCTCTTCAATAAGCTCTTATTTGCTCCTTCAGGATTCTTAACCTGTTATTAACTGACGTGTGACTGCAATATATGGCAGATCGATGTCCTTGCCAACGAACTCCGATCTCGTGACTACCCAACTATTATTTCACATTTCCAGCGTTGTATAGTTCCGTTCATGAACGCATTAACAATTTTCTACTGTCACGGTTACAATTGCCATAAAATATCTGTACAGTTGCACCTACCTGATCATGCCTCCATGGGCGTGCCTTGCGTAATCGGGAATAAAATATCTATTTATTTATTGATGTTTGTTATTTGCATCCTATTTTGCATTTGTATAGTTGGATAAATTCCATCGCATGCCCTCAACTTTAAAAACACATATATCTTAGAGGTGACAGCTCACAGCAACCGGGATTACCCACCAGCACCATACATTTGGTCAATGTATTAAGTGGAGCATTCAGTATTCATTCACAGGACCATCCTTCCTTAACTTTCACTGATTCCCGCAAAGATTTCCGTAAATTTTCACCTTGTTGGACAATTCAAACTTTCAATAAGTTATGCCTTCTAACAACAAATTATCCCTGCAATACAATTCATGATTCCCCGGTTTCAGCATTCGAAATACTACAACTTTGGTGCACAAGTGACGCCGCTTTGAACGTGGTTCAAAACAATACAACATCTACAGAATTCAGGTAGGTGATCTGAATCTCCGTTATCTGTAAGAGTAAATTCCATTTACCAGTCGCATCCTTCAAGCATAACATTTACATACATGAATAAATCACAAAACATTTTATCGCTACATAACTTCTCATTCCAAGGGTCACCTGTATTTTCCGGGCGTGGCTAATTTGCGTAAGGAACATAAGCCTTACAGGGGCGCTGCATTTGGGTACGCCAGCCAACAAGATGGTCATTGTGTGAATAAAGATTAAATACATTGAGGTAGAATGCTGGCTTTAAAAGTAAGCAATTGCAGTTACATGACGTATGCATGCATTTCACCAATATTTCGCATTGTTTGAAATGGCACTCAAGCAATGAAGACTACTTGGTTTACGTGCGACGTGTCGGATGACGATGCTGAGTTTTGCCGTATGGTTGGTGCTAGCTACAAAAGCGCTGAGGAAGTGGAGGATGCGGTGCACAATAATCAGTTCGCAATGTCCTGCAATTTTTTCAAGTATTCGTTGGTGACTGCAACCTGTGAGTTTCCGGTACCAGTTTGTGCAGTTATAAATAAATAAATAAATAGGTATATTTCTAGACCTGCTAGAGGCTTTACCCTAAAGGGTTCAGATCAATGCTTGCATAAATCCGATGCTCTTGCATGGAAGTAGGTAAAATATAAGTACATGTTCATCGTTAACAATTACAAATGCATTGGCATTGTTTGATATACAGCTACTGGGTCGCAGGCGCCCATCTTGACATTTTTCTGGTTCCTTCGGGCGATATTGAGCTCTTTGTGCTTTTGTTGTGAAAACTTCGCGGAGGTGTAGTTGTGCCTTTTCTCTTTGAAACGGGATCCAATTCGCCGAAAGTTCACTTTAAATTGATCGCACATTAATTGGCCACTCAGTTGCCCCAATTGTTGTTGCACACATGGAAGAAATGAGTGAAGGAATTATAAAGTCTACGGAAAGTTGAAAACAATTCAGATTAATACAGACAAAAATAGAAACAATTTGTTAAGAGAGAAAATAAAGCTGCCAATTAACAAAAAATATAGCCCTACTTTTCTTACGCTGATACTGCTCATCCGCCGCTTGTATTCTAAGCGGCGAGAAGCGCTACTTGATATTGCATGCACTGATAGTTTCCAATACTGGAACCCGTGGACAGGCCTTTGGGTACTGGCCTGGACACCGCAAGTGTAATTTCTGGCATGGCATAGCACTGGGTGTTTAGCGGAAATCTCGCGGAAAGCAGGGTGGGCTTGGACACGTGAAACGAACTTTGGCCATTGTCTAATGCTATGTGTTCTAAGGAAATTTGGCCGATGCTAATGATATTGCAAGCAGCGTTTATATGAACCTTGCTAAAGCATAAGGCCTACGCTACCGTTGCTCCAGCGTCGGCTGTTAACGTGCGCCCATTCTCGTTGCCTGCAGCTATGCCGGCTGCTGTTCATCTAAATTCCAAAACTCGTGGATGAATAGACCCAGTCGAGGTGCTTCCTTCATGGACAGCAGAGTGATGCTCCGTAACGCAGTGGAAATCACTGCCGCCCCTCCTGCTGAAATTATGTTGGACGATCTACAGTGGTTTAAGATGTGCGTAACGAAGCTTCCTCTGCATGGGTTTTTCGGCATTACTGTCAGGCTACTGGTTACATTGGGTTACGTCCCAGTTAACCCTCTAAACTCTCGACCAAACATATTTCTTGTGGTCCCTCCCAACCACTAGGATCGCAACGCGCTGTTGCGATGTAGCTTTATACTGTAGAGCACTAATTTTAGCTTTTAGCCAGACTTCCCGCTGGCGGACGGGCTGAAGTTACAAGAAGCGATAGCGGACCTCAAAACCGGGCGAGCGGCCAATGAACAAGTTCCCCAGTTGGTGGGTTTTCAGGTGGGCAGCTGTGCTACAAGTGCCTGTGCTTGTAACACACGACGCCAGGCTAGACATTACAAGTACTGTCAGATAGTGCTAGGCAATGTGCGAAGTCTAAGAAATACGGCGTGTGTGAAGGACCTGCACGGCCGCAGCGGATGCCGAGGAGTGTTTTGCTTTCGTTAAAAGGCGCAGCTGGGCAAAACCGTCTATACCAGCGTTACTGCGAACAGACGGGACCCGTGCGCAAACTGGCCATGACAGGGATTGTATAGTTAGTGATAAGTATACTGGGTCTTTGCTACATAGTTCTCTTTACCACAGGTTGGATTGGTTTCATAAGTTCTAGAGGACTCTTGCGTAGCTATGTGTAACATAACGGAGGCTAAGATCTTTGAGCCACTGCAAGGCAGTAATTCATCTAAGGCTCCCGGACCTGCTTCAGTTCATCCGAGGCTGTTGCATGACTTGGCCACTGAGCTAAGCGCTCCCCCCACATACGTGGTTTCAATGCCGCTGGTCCGCTGCGTCCTACCTTCGGAATGGAGGGAGGCATCCGCTGTCCGGTTGTTCAGGGCTGCGACAGCGCTCTGCCCGCTAACTACCGGCCTGTCAATTTGGCAAGCGTAGTAGTCAAGTTGGTTGAATAGCTAATAAGGGATTCAGCGGAGAACCACCTGCATACACTCTACCATCTCAGTGTTGCGCAACATGGATTCCGCAAGAATTTTCATTTCAGGCTAATCTATTTGGAGCTTGTGAAAGCTGGGCCGAAACGGTAGACAAGGGCCACACTCTATACGTGCTATTCGTGAACATTTCGTAAGCTTTTGGCACAGTTCCTCATCTTCGACTCTCCCTAAAGTTAAGAGCTTACCGTATGTCTAGTCGCGCCCTTCAATGGGTGTCGGCTTTCCTTGCTATGAAGGAACAGTGCGTACGGCTGGGGGGTATCCTTTCACTCAAGCAAGCAGACATTCTGGCGTCTTGCAGAACTCGGTGTTGGAGCCAGTGTTGTTTGTGGTCTATGTAAATACTTCGCCAAGGGAGCTATGAGATTTATCACTGAGGTTTTCTACCAACGTTAAGCTGCTGGGTCTGGCTAAGCACTAGTTAGACGTGCTCGCTTCGTTGGCCGACAATACATGGCGTCGCGCTTTACTTTAGAGGTGGACCTACGTTTTGCATACCTGCATATTTCAGTCGACAGAGGAAACTGTCCATGCTATATTAGTAGTGATTAGCATTTCCACGGCTCGTTGCAGTTCTAATTGTGTATAGAAGCCTTGAGAGTGGGTCCAAAGAGGTAATTGACGGCATTCGCTCCCGGCCAGTAAACAGATACTTGACGTTGGGGAATTCAATCTACCGGAAGAGTGCTGGGCAAATATTTCTCGCAACTCGGCAGGAGGTACTTTTGCTACAGACCTTCTAGAGCTTACGCTACAAGTACAATTGCATACGTACGTAGACCTCCACTAGGTGAATGTATGTCCAATACCGTCTAACTTGGACTTAATTTTGGTCACCAGACTTCGTAAGGGACACCACAGGCACAGGCACAGAATTCCTTGCGAGATGCACAGCCGTCACCTTCACTTCTGCGACACCTAAATAATTGCAGTTTAGCATTCTCCTTAACTTCTCCCGCCTCAGGCTTTCTTAGTTATTTACTATTACATCACCGTCATGATTTGAATATCTGCCCGTCGCCGCGTCTTATCTCCTAATGCACTAAACTATCTAAAAGCTGCAATGTATGCCTGCGCAATCCCCGTTCACTGTCCTCCCATCATGTATACTTTCTTAGCTCGCTTCTCCGTATCAAACATAACTAAACCTAAGCTTCTCTATTATATGACGTTCATTTATTCATTACTCGCTCCCTGCTTGATGCTCAGCCGTCACTTACTCGACTGTGACAGCTAATTACTTGTAGTTCAGCCCTCACCGGCTTCTCCCCGCTCAGGCTTCCCTACTTTTATTACATTAGCACCACGGCATGAATTCATCATAAGCGCGTCGCCGCGTCTTCGCCTATTATTCTCTGAACTATTTATCTACCATATCGTATGCTTGCGCTTCATCCGTTCGCTGTCCTCTCTCCATAGAACCTTTCTTAACTCTTTTCTGTGGATCAAACATCACCCATGTGGCCTGCGCACAGTTGCTCTATCGCCACTCCCTTCTAAACTCCATTTATCTGTTGCATGCTGCAACGTCTGTGACGCCTGCTCATGTAGGATTCCAGATCTTTCACAGGCATTTTCCAGCCCAGTCTACCGTAGCACTAAAATCTTAGCACCATAACAGGAGTCAGTATCTGCGCGCCTCGGACTCATATGCTACGATGTCCTCAGCAGACTTAATGTATGCATGCACTCCGACTGTTTGATGTCCTTCCATATAGACTCTTCAGCTTCCTCTGGCATTCCTTCCAATTCTCCAAGTCGGTGCTCAGCAGCTCCTTAGCCTCTCTTTTCTAGACATCCTCATATCTCTTAGTTGTTGTGACGTCTTCGACTTTTCCACCGGTAAGCGTCCAGCTATTGGACTAGCTTTCCCAGCCTCCTTCCAGTAGTAACATCCCAGCACCATAGCATGAATTGTGAACTTATACACCGCCGTGGTTCAGTAATATATGATATGACTCTCTCAATCTACTCACTGTACACTTGCATTCTTCCTGTCCACTGTTCTTCTTTATTCGACCTTTGCTCTTGTCTGGCGACCTTCTTTACCTCATCCGGTCAATGCACAGCTGCTCCTTGCTAGATGCACAGCTGCTCCTTGCTAGATGCACAGCTGTCACTCGTCTGTGACACCTAATTACTAGTAGTTCTGCATTCTCTGTCTTCTCCCGGCTCATTCTTTCCTACTTTTATTACTTTAGCTCCACTGCATATCATATCATATGCGCTTCGCTGCGTCGTTGCCTATTTTTGCTCTAATCTATTTAAGAGCCCTACCGTATGCCTGGCATTCATCTGTTGGTTGTCCTTTCTTCATGAAGCCTTTGTTTGCTGTCTTCTGTCGTGCAGGCATCTCCATGTATTCAGTGCAAGCCGCTGTTTTACTTCACTCTTCTTACTGTTTATTTATCCCTTACTTGCTGTATTGTCTTAGCTCTTATTACCTGCAGTCATCCGACTCTCGGGCTAGCATTCTCTGGCATTATCCAGCTTGGTACCATTATCTTAGCACCATAGCTGCTGCGGTTAGGTCACACTGCTCTGATACTCCAAGCAACCTTACTCTACGCTTGCATTTCGGCTATTCCCTGCCCTTCCGTCAATTAATTTTTCTTAGCCTCTTAGTTCTTCCCCGCTCTCACTTGGTCAACATACAGACACCCGTCAGCTTTACATTTCTAGGTGTTCATTTCTCACCATTTTCGTAGTACTCTAGTATGACTTGTTTCTATGCGCGACGCTACATATACATTTGTTCTGGACGTTTGCTTTCCTTTAACTAATTTTAACACTTCACTTCTATCCATCAATCCCTTTTCATCTAGTAATCTGGGTCCGTATTCGCAGCAAAGGTTTCGACACTTACCTTTGTAGTAGGTTAGCTTTCATAGGCTTTTCCTATTACAATAGGCTATAGCACTATACTCCTAGTACCCTCGTGTCGTCTTTCTATCTTGATCACCCGATAATTTTTATTCAGCGCTTGATTCCTATCTATCCGCTGACTTACCATCTCTTTCGATGTAGGCTGGCCACCATCCGTCTATCCACCGTTCAAAGGCCGCTGGATACTGAACTCTGCTTTCTATCTTTTCACGCAATAGTCGCATCCTAGTAAACTGATACTGCGTCTCTGCTTCATGGCGCAACGCTCTGTATTCCTTGTAGATAGTAGCAAACAACTTATAGGGCTACTGCTTTTGAAAAAACATTCAAAAGACTTTCAGCACAACCATTGCTGCACATTGTACATCATTTGTCTTCACTCTAAATGTTATACCATAGGAGTTTAAGAATGTTTGTTTCCACGCCTGTATGTTGCGGCCTTGGTTGTCTCTCACCTTCCCTTTTCTCCGAGGTTCGGAACTCCTTGGGGATCTGGGATTGGACCGAGAAACCGCTTTTGTCCGGAAGAGAACAACCAATAAGGACCTACGGAGCACATGGCAGTACAACAAACGGACACAACTGCACTCATTACCATGACCGTTGTCCAATTATGATAACTGGACTCGATAACTTCACACTCCTGAAAAATCCAGACGCAAGTAATTGACGTTTCGCCCACCTGGATACTCACAAAGAGGATTCTTCTTGAAGCCTCATCCTCGATTCGCCTCAGCCATTATGGCGGCCTTGCCCAAGTTACCTGCCCAAATAACAGAGAAAAGTAAAGGTCATTTGACTGCGGATATCTGAGGGTAAAATCAGTCGGAAACCTGGTCTGCCAGTTATATATTAGTGCACCAACAAATTTCTGTCAGTGTTCCAGGACGTGGTGGGTTTTCGCCTGGCATGCGTTCTCCCTATAAAAAGCCACAAATGTCTGCATAACAACACTGCAACGTGGCGGATGTGACTCGCCACTGCATAAAGTCACTGCCCAGAACTACCTACTGGCAAGTCGAGCAGAAGCATTATTCAATATTGCCCTGACACTTTCAATACTAATTTACACCATGCCTATATGTATCTTTTCATTACACATGTAGTGCCCTGACTGTTTACACTACACACTCTAGAATTCAACGTTTCGTCAGTCATTGATGACTCTATCCCTCATGATTACTTACACAGTTTCCGCAGCCTGTACAACCTTCGGCTTACTGCCGACTACACTCATAACAACGTGTATGTTGCGAAGCAATATTGCATGTAAAGATTGATCATGCCTTACTTGGTGTGTCTCGACAAATTCGATAGTTAACAATTTATTTATTTATTTATTTAGTTATTTACTTACAGCTCGCCCGTTGGTGCCAGTGAACATGTCTGTTGTTAGCGTTGCTCTGGCCAGACCTCACCAGAGCATCACTGCGTTGTGTCAAAACATATGGTGTGATATCAGGCCATAAACAGAAGAGCTTCTGGGTTGTGTTGCAAAACCTTGGAGGCCGATAGGTTCAGGCGGCCCGGCATTAACTTGTCTTATCTCACGGAAGTGTCTGCTCCCTACATCCTGCTTGAGAGGAGAAAAGAGACACGGGCAAGGCCACCGTGGTTAAATACCGCTGGCAATTCCCCGCTCCATAAACGTTCTAGGTGCTAGAGGACCTGCCGTGTGGCCTTGTCGATTAGCAACTATGCAAGGTACCGCGAGGTTAGAAATGGTGGCGCGGAACACTGGAGGAAACCGCGGCTGTTGTATGATAAGGAATTAACTTATAGACCTTTGGAAAATCCAAAGAAATACTTTGCTCATGATGCCAGAAGCTGTGGTTCAACTTCGGTAATTCCAGCTTTTATGCAGGTCGATGGAACTAAGGTGTATGTGGATTGCTTGTATGCTTGGTGAGCAGTATGCAGGGATTTTGTATGAAACCGCATTGACTAGCGTTGAACTTGTCCTCAGAGCACCTTAGGGTTCTTACCTAGCTAGATTTACTGTGGTGGTAACGCAATTTCTTAGGCTGCTGCAAGTACTGTGTCCCTCTCAAGCGACTGGGCCTGAGTCATTGCATCCGGGGCTTCTGCATGAGTTAATTGTGGAACTAGGTGGGCCGCTGACGATGGTGTTTCAGAATACACTAGACAGCTATATATTACCTTCTGACTGGAAGAAGGCTGTTAGTTGTCCTAGCTTCAAAAATGGCGAAAGGAGTCTGTCAGCCAATTATAGGCCTGACAGTCTGAGCGCTGGAACACCGTTCCAGAAAATGTAGTCAGTGGACCTACGGCCACTTGTTTTGAGCGTCGGCTGGACCCTATGGGTGGCATCACGAAACCCTTTTCTCCTCTTGACCATATCCAACTTCCAAATTTGATTTCAGATTCTCTCACTCTCCTTGACATTTGGTGTTGTCCTTCATGTAAATGACTTTCCTTCCCCTTTCTCCGTCGTCATTTTACCTTACATCACGTGCCCTACACAGCTGGAGCTGCTAGTGCAGGGAACGTGAACAGTACTTGGTTGACCATAATGTGGTTCAGGTGTTTCCTTTCGCAGCGTAACATCATCAAAGTTCTGTCCAACCTTAATCATGGTCCTCTGCAGTGAAGTGTTCATCGATGGGTCGCAGCGGAGTGCAGCGGTTAAGTACTGTTGGTATCTCCTCTGAACCAAAACAATAGATAGGCTGTTTGACTTTTTCCAAGTGACTTTATAGGCAGTCATACCATCGGGGTTAAGTGTTAAACCAACTCAGTCGCACACCCACACTCTTCAGAGTTCCACACAAGATAGATGGCCTTGTTCCCTTAAAACATCAGGTCTATGGAGCACATGCTCCTCAATGGTCTGGAGTAGAGCACCGGCGCCAGGCATGGTTTTTGACGGTGGGAGTGCACCTTGGGAGGTTCAGTGTTTACTGCGTCCGCCTCAAGCCGAGCAATCTTTGGTCAAATTGGTGTCGGTATTAGCAACATAGTTCATCAACCGAACTGCATTGGGCGTGCCATCCATAATTTTCGCTTAAGACCAAAGGTTGTTGAGCTACAGGGAATGAACCTCTTGTTCCATCGGCAATAAGACGGGCTGTACGTAGATAACGGGAATGTTCTGCTTTCTGGCAGTCACCAATTAATCTGGATGCCCAGGCTACGTTGTCCGTTGTTATTTGACAACTCGTGGTGAAACAGTTGAGTGCCATATAGTCGGCGCACTCCAAGTAAGGCAGTCCATTATCAGGAAGCGATTACATATTTTGCAGGTCGTCTTGTGAACGCTAACTGTAGTGTCCAGGTCATCTAGTTCACCTATGCTAATCGCGCAGTCCCAACATAAGTGGCCTCTAGGCCAGTGGTAGGCATGCGGCCCCTTCAAAGACGCCTCCGTACCATGCAGCCTCCTATTACCATGAACATAACATTTGGTCGCCCGATTCAAATACGGTAAGTGAATAACATACAGTGCTATAAGTTTCAGGCAGTCAGTGCGCATGTGCCACTGTGCTCCGTCAAAGTCCAAGGCCGAATGGCATCCACCTACAATAATCCATTAGGCTTTTCTACCACAGCCACCCTGATCCATGCACAGCATGAACTCAAGTGCATTTAAACCATCAGTGAATATCCGCCGCCCTGATTCATTCTTTGGTAGTACCTTAGTGCCACCACTACTCAAGCGCCGTTGAGTTTCGCTCCAGGTTCACCTCATGTAAGTGACCCATCTTACGTGTGACATGTGGATCGATACTGCGCATGCCCCTCGCACTACATGATTTCACAGTGCCATACCGCTTCTAACTGCCAGGAAGCATGAATTAGTTCTACCTTTCGTCAGTAAGTTGACACCCTGCAGGGCCGTAAATTCCGACACCCGGTTCAAATGCTCCCCTTTGTCATTTGCTTCGCAGTACCATCTTCCATCCTCTTACGGTACCTATTGATAATATCCTCCCATTCAAATCCGGTAACTGAATGGCCTACAGTGATGCAGCATTTAGACAGCCGGCGTGGATGCCACTGTCCGTCCATGCTTTTACATTTACACCTGGCACATATAGAACCCCGGATGCCAATAGCTTTTTCACCGGTGAGTGTGGCACATAGCAAGACTGTCTCGGAGAAAGTGCTACCATTTCTCAGAGTGCACGCTTTTTGGGTTGTTAGCGATTTCCACGCTCACCCGCGAAGTCGGGAAGAATAGTAAATGTTTGGAACGATATTACCCATTGCTTTCTCCTGCCGCTATACCTCGATTGCCCCGTTTCGTCAACCACTGCTTACTTTGCAAACGGTCCGGCCCCACCTGTTTTTCGTAAATGTCACTTGTCCGCTTCGCTCTGATACTTCTACAGCGTCTGTAGACGTCAACCTAGCTTGAAACATTGTTGGAGTTTCAACCGTCATTTAATTGAGGTGAGGGTGCATCGCTGTTGTCCTATGATTTCCTACCTAGACTGCACCCTCCGTTTGCCGCTTGTTTACCTAACGTTGCCTCCAGGTGGTATGTGATCAAGGTACGCCCACCTTAAATCCCGGCTGGCGTTTTAGATGCCGATTACTTCAGATTGGTGTGCACGGCTGTTGTTTTATCGTTGCTTCCGTGTCTTTAAACCTCTGTCCGCCTGTCTACTGCATGCGTCACTTGTCCACCGCGTCCTGATGCCTCTGCCGTGCCTGTGAGCAACGTCAGCCCGCTCTCCGTGATGGTAGTCCACCGAGCCCGAGGCGCCGCTCTGGGTGCACCTACAAGTTGTATATTTTAGCAGCCATTCACTTTCGGTACATGGTCATCTCTTCACGCTTACAATCCATTTCAGAGACTGCGCCTGTTATCCACGCATATCCACTTCTTAACCGCACCCAGTTGTCCCCAGTTGGTATGTGAGCAACGTCTGCCATGTTTCATCATTTGTTCGTCTTTGCGGCTACAGCTTAACGTAGGTACTCATGGCTCTCGTCATAACTTTCCTTTCATAGACTTTATTCTGCTGACACTCAGTTTGCTTTTTGTTCACCTCCACTAAGGGTTCCTTTGGTGGCATGTCAGGAAAGTCCGCCATGGTTCCCTACTCCTTCGTCTTTTAGCCGCTAGTCACTTTCGGTACGTGGTCATTACTTTACTCTTACATTTCAGTACCTAGACTAAATCTGACGTCTACCTCCTTGCCACCTTTTAACCACACTCAATTGCCTTCCGCTGTTATGTCAGCAAAGTCAGCTATGGTTGAGCTCTCCTTTATGGTTCCTTAGTTTTCATTCCATGTTACCTTTATGTCCCTTTCATACTAGAGCTAATCTCAAAGTCCACATCTCACCGCCAACCCGGTTACCGCATTTGCATCCCACAGGTCTCACGATCGCATGTGAGAAACCTCAACCCCGTTTGAGATCCGCCATTTGCTTACGGCTACGCGTTCTTTGAGTAGGTATTCCCATCGCCGTCGTGTGGTAATTAGTTTCCCAGGCTGCATAATCCGTCCACCCTCTACCGCATATTCACCGTTCCTAGTTGTCGCAGATTGGCATGTGAGCTATGTCCACTGGTGTCCATACGTCGTTGGTCTTTTGGACGACTTTTAGTTTACTTAAGTGGACATTCCTTTCGTTTTACTTGCAATTTCATATGGTATACCCGCCAATACCCCGCACGCACAGAGACATGTCAGGCATGCCTTTCCTGTGGCCCACTTCCCCCGTCTCCAGTGAAACCTGTCCACCATGCCCGATGCGCCGCCCGCAATGAGCCTGAAAGTAGCATCAGGTAAGTATGCACACATCTTCTAACCTTCACTAGGCAATACACCGTCACTATATCCAACGGTTCTATCCGGTTCATTGACTACAAACAAGGGAACGCAACCATAGTCCACCTTAGGGCCTACATCAAGGGGACGCGGAAACGGCCCTCTTGAGGGCCGACCATTGTTTAGTGGGTAGAGCGCGTCTCTGGACACCTCCCCAACCATGACGCTGACATTAGGATTAGCGTGGACATCGACCCGTTTATCTTCCGTTCTTATGCTCCATACGTGTGTCGTTTTCAACTTTGTACGCCACAACGCTGCTACCACGTCACCTCCTACATCTTATGGCCTTCCACAAGTAAGTTCAAACATAAAGGAGCGGCACAGTTGATGCCTGACAGTCAAACTTTTTCCCATCATTCCTGCTCATACTCCATTGCCATGGCAACGTGGCACATGTCACCCGTTTCTTTATTCGAATGCACCTGCAGCTGGCCAGTGCACCTATACCTCATTACTCAGTGATCCGCTTTGCTGACGTGACGCTTTACAACCATCCGCGGCATACGCTTGAGCACTTTGATTGTGCCTGAGCGACGATCCAGTTTATATTTTACGTGCATGTTTCCTCCTCCCATAAACCCATGCAAACTAATTTCCCTTCGTTGTTCTCCCTGTATCCTTTTCTTCAACATCTATCAGCATTATGGCACGGGTGCGCTATGAGCATTCAGGTTCCCAGTGCCCTTATACAATAGCAGCATATCATGGTTCTTGCCTAGCAGTGATTCCGAGATATCTATGATTATCGATTATTGGCCGTCTCCCGATGTTTCACTTGTTGGAATCCATATGACTAATGCAATCTCATTTCTTATATTTCCACACCGTTCCCTTTTCTCCACGTATACCATTGAAATTTCCTTGCACCGTCACGTATACATTCAGTAGCAGAGCGATGATTTCCATCACGCTTGCGATTCCATGCGAAATCACCCTAATATCCCGCTTGAGATAACAGCTCCCCTTTCGGTAAATGAAATCACCCATCTAGCCTAGCATGGACCGAACGTCCTGCATCCGCTCCCCCACAGTAAGTTTGAGTAGCAAGTAAACTGCGATAAATAGAAAGTGTCCACCAATCACACAAAATATTCCAGTTAGGTGACAACAGTTAACGAACATCCCTACCATCAGCGTATGCGACGCGTACGTTAATACAAACATATTCTGGAACTGCAAAACAACAAAGATCAATGAAATAAAATGTATGCTGCTTAAAACTACACCCTTTTTGTAAGCTGTTTTCAACCAACTATGGTGAGAAAAAACCCAGAATGCAACATTCGCCCAAGCATGGTCATTAGGTTTGTAGCGCTTGTACATATCTTTCTTCCCAATTGTACTTTCCTATTCTCACTTCCATTATTATTGTACAGTTTTGTTTTAACTGACCAACGACCGATACAACACCTTTTTCGGGTTTCGATTCGCCTTCTGGTTGCCGCTACGCGTGTTGTGCTGTTGGTCGTCGTCTGTCTGCTGGCTTCGTCCATCGGTCATCGGATCTAACGCGTCGATTTATTGTGCCGACTAAGTTCCGTCTTCCGACCAGATTGTGCGACTAACTGACAGCCTAGCGAGGATCGTGCTTTACCTAAGGTCAGCCACAGCATTCTTATTTATAGACTGAGTTCTTATATGTAGTTAAGCCCTTTCCGTTTGGCTTTTCCACTACATATTTGGTGACCCCGTTTTCTTTTTTTGAAAGCTCAGAACTCCTTTTTTTTGTGACTTGACTATGTCGGACCACGATCCCCGCACTGACATTTCAGAAAATTTTGTTGGTTTTTCCTTCCCTACCTTCGATTCTTCTAATCCTCACGTGTGGTTTTTACAGTTGGAAGCTCTTTTTCGCATACGTCGTATTACTTCTCAGTCCTTAATGTTCGCACATGTCACTTCCCAGCTTCCTACCCACATCGCAACTGACCTTATAGACTTGCTCGATCCGATTCCGGCTGACGCACCTTACGATAAACTCAAAGCCGCCGTATTAAAGCGCACTACGGCCTCCGACGAAGCTAGACTTCGACAATTACTTTCCGGTCTTGAACTAGGCGATCGCACGCCGTCACAACTTCTCAGGCACATGCGTACGTTGGTCGGTACCTGTAAGCTCGATGACACGATTCTGCGACAGCTTTGGACGAAATGCCTTCCATCGAACACCTCAGCTCTTCTCGCCGTCTTCGCAGATGATTTGTCTTTGGACAAGCTGGCTGAAACAGCAGACAAAGTTCATGAGCACTTTCATCAACCCTCAGCATGTCACGCAGTTGAGTCGACCACTAACGCGAATCTTAGAACTGACCCGATTGAAACCATTTCTGAGAGGTTATCGAAGCTGGAGCTCGCCATCTCGAGCATTAATCGCTACCGTGGTAGAAGCCCTAGACGCTCCTCTCGAAGCAGACGTAGCCCCGCCAGGAGTTCCAAACGTCATTTCTGTTGGTACCACCACCGTTTTGGCGATGATGCAAGGAATTGCCGACCTGGTTGTAACCATCCGAAGGCATTCCACAAACCGCAGCAGGGAAACTTCCACGCCAGCCAGTGATGGCGACGGCTGCGTCTGGCCAATCTTACAGTCGCCTACTTTACGTCTACGATTCCTCAACCAATTTGAACTTCTTGGTTGACACCGGTGCCGAGGTCAGCGTTATTCCTCGTTCTGCAGAAAAACGCAACCTATTTCCAACCGGACTGACATTGCAGGCGGCGAACAATACCAAGATCCATACATACGGCCAGAAAATGTTGACTCTTAACCTTGGTCTTCGTCGAAGTTTTCCCTTTGTTTTCCTCATCGCTGACGTCCAACGCCCCATCCTTGGTGTTGATTTTCTTACCAAGTTTGGCCTGATCGTGGACCCGCGTAACCGTAAACTATGCGATAGTTTGACATCCTTGTCTGTTTCGGGTAAAGTCACTTCGATCAGTTCGATCGGTCTTCGCTTGGCACTGCCCGCCGACAATGTGTTTACCAAACTATTACTGCAATTTCCTGCTCTTTGTCAATCGCCTAATGACTTTCCTGAGCCTAAGCACGAAGTTACGCACCACATCATAACACATGGACCGCCAGTAACCGCCCGACCTCGACGATTACCTCCAGACAAGCTTACTACTGCCAAGGCAGAGTTCGAACATATGCTTCGTCTCGGTATCGTTCGTCCTTCCAATAGCCCATGGTCCTCCCCGCTTCATATGGTTCCCAAAAAGTCCAGTGGCGACTGGAGACCTTGCGGAGATTACCGTGCATTAAACAATGCCACCGTCCCCGATAGATATCCGATTCCGCACATCCATGATTTTTCAACTGGTTTACATGGAAGAACAGTTTTCTCTAAGATTGACTTGGTGCGTGCATACCACCAAATTCCGGTTGCTCCTGACGATATTCCGAAGACCGCTATAACCACACCATTTGGTCTTTATGAATTCGTTCGCATGCCATTTGGTCTACGAAATGCCGCACAGACTTTCCAAAGGTTTATCGATCAAGTTCTTAGAGGGCTCGACTTCGTCTACGCCTACATTGACGATATTCTTGTGGCCAGTTCCAATCATGATGAGCATCTGTCACATCTCCGATCGATCTTTGAACGCTTTGTTCAGTACGGCGTTACGATCAATGTTGACAAATGTGTTTTTGGCCAAAGTTCTGTTGATTTTTTGGGCCACCGAATTGATTGCAATGGCATCAGTCCACTCCCCGAGAAAACACAAGCGATTGCAGACTATCCCATGCCTCAATCTTTCAAAAGTCTCCGTCGTTTTCTCGGCATGGTGAATTACTACAGCCGTTTCATACCAGATTGCTCTGGGCTACTCCAGCCATTGACCGATTTACTTAAAGGCAAGTCACGGAAATTCGAGCCAACTCAGGAAGCTATCGATGCATTCGACAAGATCAAGCACGCGTTGTCCAACGCTACCGCGCTTAGTCATTTGAGGACTGATGTTGACGCCACTCTGATCCTCAAGACTGATGCATCTCAGACCGCCGTTGGGGCTGTTCTCCAGCAAGTAATCAACGGTCAACCTGAGCCGCTATCCTTTTTCTCCCGCAAACTCCAGCCAGCACAGACGCGATACAGCACATTCGGACGAGAACTTTTAGCTATCTACCTTGCTATCAAACATTTTCGGCATCTGCTTGAAGGTCGCACTTTTACCATTCTTACAGACCATAAACCACTTGCTTTTGCTTTCCGTGGTTCATCCGACCGTTTCTCCCCCAGAGAAATTCGTCATTTGGATTACATTTCACAGTTTTCTACCGACATTCGCCATGTCGATGCTGCCAATAATGTTGTCGCCGATGCCATGTCGCGTGTATGTCTTCACGAAGTTTCACGGCAGAAGATTAACTTAGAAGACATAGCAGCTCATCAGGAAGGAGATCCTGAGTTTGTGCAACTAAGATCAAATCCGTCGATCAAAATCTCACAGTTGCCAATTCTTAACTCAGACTCCAAAATTTACTGTGATATTTCCACTGGCAAGCCCCGGCCTTTTGTCCCTCAGCAGTACCGCCGAATCGTCTTTGACCACCTGCATGGAATCTCACACCCGAGCATCCGAGCCACCGTCAAGCTAATCACCGATCGCTTCATTTGGCACAACATGCGCTCCGAGATCCAGCAGTGGGCCAAACATTGTATCACTTGCCAAACCAGCAAGATCCACCGTCACACGATTACCGTCCCCGGCACGTTTGCCCTTCCCGACGCTCGTTTCAAACATGTTCATCTTGACATCGTTGGACCCTTGCCTCCATCCAACGGTTTTGTCTACTTATTGACATGTGTTGATCGTTATACGCGTTGGCCACTTGCCGTGCCTTTACGTGATGCTTCTACAGAAACGGTGGCGCGAACATTCATTGAGAATTGGATTTCCGTCTTTGGCACACCAGCCACTATTACTACCGATAGGGGCTCCCAATTCAATTCGGCCTTGTTTCGTGACATGAACCGCTTGCTCGGTTGTTCCCACCTACGGACAACCGCCTATCACCCAGCTGCTAATGGCATCGTTGAACGTTTCCATCGTCAACTTAAAGCTGCGCTTACTGCTTCACAGTCGAATTCACAATGGTCAGAACGTCTACCGATTATCTTGCTTGGTATTCGTAACACCATTAAAGAAGACATTGGTTGTTGTCCCGCTGAGTTGGTCTTTGGCACTACTCTCAGGCTTCCTGGAGAAATGGTGCTAGACTCAAGGGTTACTGGAGAAGTTGATCCGACTTCATACGTCACACGCCTGAGGCAGCACTTCAGTACAATTCGTCCAACGCCACCTCGAATCAGTCCTCGGAGTCAACAGGTACACCCGGATTTACGCACTTGCCCCTTCGTTCTCGTGCGTGTCGATTCCGTCCGTAAACCTCTGACACCGCCTTACGAGGGCCCCTTCAAGGTTGTTGCCCGGAAAGAGAAGTACTTCGTGCTGGATAGAAATGGTTATCAGGATACAGTGTCTATTGACCGCCTGAAGCCGGCGTACATCGAGTCGCGATCTATACCGAAACCCACAGACATTCCTGTCACCGACCAGCCCACCTTCCCAAGTACGCCTCCTACTCAGCCCATGTCTGACACCTCTGTTACCTCTTCTGCACCCCAAGCACCTCACGACACAAACTCGAAATCGCATCATCGAACACGCTTCGGACGTACAGTTGTTCTCCCTTCCAGACTACGGTAAATGACACCCAAGTATCGAGCTTTCGTCTCAGTGACTCACGCTCTAGGGGGGGAGTTCTGTAGCGCTTGTACATATCTTTCTTCCCAATTGTACTTTCCTATTCTCACTTCCATTATTATTGTACAGTTTTGTTTTAACTGACCAACGACCGATACAACACCTTTTTTCGGGTTTCGATTCGCCTTCTGGTTGCCGCTACGCGTGTTGTGCTGTTGGTCGTCGTCTGTCTGCTGGCTTCGTCCATCGGTCATCGGATCTAACGCGTCGATTTATTGTGCCGACTAAGTTCCGTCTTCCGACCAGATTGTGCGACTAACTGACAGCCTAGCGAGGATCGTGCTTTACCTAAGGTCAGCCACAGCATTCTTATTTATAGACTGAGTTCTTATATGTAGTTAAGCCCTTTCCGTTTGGCTTTTCCACTACAGGTTACATTAATCTATGTGTACATCCCTATATAAATATATATTCACATGTTCTTATATATATATATATATAACGCGTATCTATCCAGCTTTGGAGAAATATAAAAAGTAACTACATTGTACCTAACTGTAATTCCGAACATGTCAACATTGGCAGTTGGGCTAGACCAACTTACGCTTAAACTAGGTTTTTTAATGTGGATAAAATTCATTACATTTTACTTTACCTTTGTTCTGCCTACTTGCTAATCTTTTCCCAACTTACACACGTCGCTCACGCAAATCGTGGTAAACTTGCGTAATTCTCTTGCGTGGTATTTTTAAATAACTTTCGGACATTTTGTACTTATCGCGTATTCACATGTAACCAATTTCTTCCATATGCTCCTTTAGCGAGTATTTATGTCCTCTTATAGCTTTACTTTATTCGATGTCAGCATTTCGAATGAGTGACTGTTGTTTGACATCCCAAGTGTAGCTGCGCTTGATGGGCATGTTGACAAGGTGCCCACCTGTCTATTACACACTACTTCGTCCATCTGGCTCCAGGAGACAGTTGGTCGTTTCTGGAGGGGACGGGGTGCACGGTCCTTGTGGAAGTTCTTGGCTCGAAGAGTGGTTCCATGCACTCAGTGTTGAGCGGACTACGGTCCAGCCACCGCCTTGTGTGCGCTTGATTCCCCAAATATAGTGTGCTTGTGTTTATCTGTGAAGGAGGGGGAGCCGGCTCAGTTGATGAAACGTGGCTCGCATCCACATGCCTCCCGGTCTTATTCTTTCGAGTTTACACTGGATATGGGGTGTGTGGATGGAGCTGTGGGTGGTGCAGCGCAAGCCATCCATGGACCCTCTGTAGGCGCAGACGTCCTGTGGCTGGTCACAGTGACAGACAAATCCGAAACCGGATGCCGCCAACCATATGTAGTTTTCTTTTGTATGCAGGCTCCTATATAAATGTATATATTCTTATGCTATGCGTGTGCAATTATGTATATACGTTTAAATAACAGCATACGTCAACCCCTACTGTTTATTTTAACCGTACCTTTGGCCGTTTCCTTAACTGAAATATTCAGCACTCATTCCCATTACCATGTTGCGCCAACTTCTATGATACCAGCAAACAGATACGCGAATGGTCACATTATGGTACAATACGGTATTTCTATGAAATCTTGCCATATAACGTCCATTTTCCAGTGGTATGCAAGTTCCAGTTTTCTCCATTTCAGCAGCACAAATAAAATCACTGGAAAACAACTGTTCCTTCTTTGAACGTGAACTCACAGAAATATCACATTTACAATCATCAGAGGGACAATTATTATCACAGATTTCAAAGCACTATGTTCCATTAACTATTAGCTTTACTTCTGTACAACTTTGATAACCACATGTTAACCACAAACCCACTTTCTTCTCTCCATAGCATATGCTCTCACACTTCACCTACACTTCATAAATTCCTGGATTCAACTAGTGTGTGACCATCACATACACTTGTAGTTATCACTTTCATTTATCGTAACCGTTTTCAAGGATCACTCCGAGTTTCTTTACCAATTTAGTATCCATCCTATAATACCATCAGGAATAACAACAAACGGTGTAGCAATTACAATGTTATTTGAAGTCACCGCATACAATCCTTTTACCCGCCCTTACAAAATTTAGTCATACCCGTGTTTACTATTTTCCTGCCTTCAAATAAGCCGTGACCTTCAAAAACACCGTAGTCAGCACTTTAAGTTAGCAGGACGGTTTGCAGGCAATAAAGCCATACACCAATTGCTTTCATTTTCTATCTCATCATAGAAACAGCTTTGGATATCTAATATGCGGACATTCAAACCTCCTTGAATGTCAACGAAGACAATGGCCACAAAACCCTTTCCTGCCCTTACAAATGTTAGCCCCTGCTTACCATGATGATAGTTTCCAATGACATACCACAGCTCATAACTAAACTTTGTTGTCCATTTGAACAAAAACAGTCTTGTTAAAATTCAGAATCATTTTTATTATCACATGCTACGTTTTCATGTACTGCTTTAATCTATGCCTTCCTACTCTTCCAGTCCCACTTGCACTTGCACATGAATAAGCGACACAGCCAACATTTAGCACAGCGTACCATTCCACGCTCACTATATTACGCCCACTACAGATTGGTTAGAATCCCGGCCCGCGTGCCGTCGTTTTGAGGAGTTATTTCAAAGGACAGTTTCGAACAATGTTTTTAAGTGTAGTGCAAAAAAGTTTGACTGTTGTCCAATTTCGCTTGAGCCAAAGAATTTTGGATCATCGTTTACCCCGAATTACATCGTACCCAGTTCCGGGTACTTATCAAACCTCGTCCATCTTTTTCGGGTTCAGCTGCTGGCTACTTCTGGATATTTTTGTGTTTTGTCATCATTTTTGTACCTAGTCTTAACCCGTAACTGTTTCTGTTGACTGCCCTGAAGCTAACTGCTTGTCAGTATTAGATTTTGAAACATGTTTCACACTCTTTGAAAGAGTCATGTCGGATTTACTGAATGCCGGCGCTGGTGTGCCTTCGGATGAATTCATCAGCATATCTAATGCCGTATGCGGCGGCTTGAGCTGCTCAAAGGTCGCGACGGACGAGTCCGGTGGCATGCCATGCTATATATGCGACTGCTGATACCAAGAGCCCTGTACCGCTTTGAGCCTTGATCGGTACGCGAAGCTTTCGACTAGCGATAGCATGCTGTTCATTTGTCTTCTATGCCGTTGCCGTCAATGTACCCGAATTGAGGTCACTGAATGGGCATCGAGCAACGTCGGGCTGGGCAACAAGCAGTTGTGGTCTTTCCACACTTCCCTTGATTGAAACTTGGTTTTACCGATGAGCGGCTGGCTGGCCGAACTACCTCCTCGTGGTGCCAGCTGGGTGGTTCGGGTGTACCCCGTTCCAGCAAAGTGTTCGGCGACAATGTTCCACCTCGGTGGGACATTGTATTCCAGCAGGTGTGCTGACTACATGGGAAGTATTGGGCACCTGTTTGGTAATCTACCAAACAAAGACGCATGAACTGAACATTCAGTCAACGCCGCCCAAGGGGCGCGATTTCCTAAATTCGCCCCGCTGTCTTGCGGGCAGGTTATTTAGCCAAGGGCTCGGGGTGGCGTCCCCTAAGTCAACTCCCTACTTCGGCTTGGGCAACCGGGTAGTATCACGCCCTCTCGCAAAACCATGGACTGTATTACAACTTGCTCATCAGCTGCTGTTTCTGCTAGTCACTTTCACGCGGCTTCATCACACGCCAATTGTTTGTTTGTTAACAATCCTCACTTTCCTTTACCCGATTCATGTGTTCAGCAATCTGGCTGCGATTCCGGTTGCGCCGCAGACCAAGGAATTCAACCTATGGCTCTCCTTCGTCCCCGATCCTCGTTCCGTCTGGCGTGCTTCAACGTTCGGACACTCAACCAAACCGGTCAAAACTGGGGTCGAGCAGAGGGCTCGTGAACTGAATACGTCTCGTCGAGATGATTTCTTACTGATGCTGGCGTTATCTTTCGTAACGTTGGTGAATCCACAACAGCTCTTCCCAAGGCACGCATGCTGAATAATCTCCAGTGGTTCAAGCTCTGCGTCAACAAGATTGTCCCACCTGCTTTCCCTGGGGTCACTATCAGGAAGTTAACCAGATCGGGGAATGTCCCTGTAGATACGCCAAATCCGTATATTTCACTCGCATATTTCACTCAACCTCGGAGGAACGCAAAGCGTTAACGCGCTTTGCATTCAAGCTCAAGAGTACTAACGTCAGCGTTCAGCCGGACCTCCCACTGGCAAATCTACTGAAGTTAAAGGAAGCCCTCTAAAGCCGCAAGAGCAGGCGGCGACTGGTGAGCAAGTCCTTCGTCTTGTGGATTTTCAGTTGGTCAGCCGGAAGTCAAATTCCGTCCTATCAGAACCCCTCCTGGTAGCGTAGGGCCCAGGACTGGTCGTGCCGAGTTCCGTCGCGTAGCGCTTATTGATGTGCGTAGCCTAAGGAACAAGGTACACGTGGTGCGTCCACTCTAGCATCGTCTCTAACGACCGATTACATGTTATGTCAATAGCTTCATGGGTCTCAAACCCGGCGTAGTAACTCCACTGGCTCTCATACATGTTCGAGCGACAAGCTCTACCACTGTCAACCGATCGCTCAATCTATACCTTGAGCGCACATTAAATCACTTAATACGTTCTTGTGATTCCCTCAACTCATTTTCCCGTTAACAGCGCTCGATACCCCGGTTTCCACATGGGACAACGTTTGCGTACGCTAGGTCACTTCGGACAGCATTTGTCTCTCACATTCGACAAATATCGCGTCTCGTGCGTGAACGCAAAAAAGTGAATATGATGTATAACGTATCCAGTCATTCCATTGCTTTTAACCACCACAGCTGGCTAGCCGAACATCCTCCTCGTGGTGCCAGCTGGGTGGTTCGGGTTTAACCCGTTCCAGCAAATAGTTCGGCGGCAGTGTTCCAGGACGTGGTGGGTTTTCGCCCGGCAAGCGTTCTCCCTATAAAAAGCCACAAATGTCTGCTTATCAACACTGTGACGTGGCGGATGTGACTCGCCACAAAATAAAGTCACTAGGCCGTGGACATCCGGAAAATGGTATCCAACTCACGGACATCGATCGCTTATGCTCACAATCCTACCGATAACAAACAGTCAAGAATTCTGCGGCACCTTCAAAAATACAAGCTACATTCCTAAACAATTACATACATATATACACCCATACACTTACATTCACTGTTATGCCAAACATGTACTTTGTACATTTTGATCACACTATGTTAGCTAAACATGATTATGCCTGTACTGGTGTGTCTTGCATTGTCGAGAATAAACGTTTAGTTATTTATTATTTATTTATTTATAACTTTTCTTTTTATACATTAATGTAGTCTTGCTCAATTTCCTTGGAAGGTTGCTCGTTTCGTTTTCTTCTCTCCATTGTTCTATGGGATAACAGTACTTGCACGGAAGACCTTTGAGGACACACCTGCGTCGCTCCCCTGGAGACGGAATTAAAACAGAACAAAGAAATCACCCGCACTTGGCAATCCTGACACACCAAAGAAACCCATAAAAGTAAGCAAATCAATGAAAGTCATCTGAGTCGTACGACTTCAACATCTCCTACCACTTGCGGTCGACTCCGAAGGATACTACACAACCATAGGAAACAAATTGGCGAAATATGACTACGAAAATCCGCGAGGGTAATCGGTCAGATGCAATATTTTCAATACCATGTCACCAGTCGGCAATGTTCCAGGACGTGGCGGGTCTTCGCCTGGCAAGCATTTTCCCTACAAAAAGCCACAAATGTCCGTTTAACCAAACTGCGAGGTGGCGGATGTGAGTCGCCACGCAAACGCTTGGCCCTTTCTCCGGGAACTGAAGAACCCACACATATTTCCAAATGGAGCTCTTTCCGCCATTCTGGAGACGCTACATTCACGGAGCCTAAACAACTGGGTTTAGCTCACCTCGTCCTCAGAGAGAACAATTTACTCACCTGGAGTAATATATTTACGTGGATCCCCCGTTCCACAACCCAAGACAAAAAACTGGCGTGAGTACCTTCACTGCCTCAAACATTCCTATTCCCTAGTCACCTGGAGCTATTCTGATGTCATTTCAGGGACAGCGTTGCGCCTGTATACGTGGCTTCTCCGATTGCCCTTCATGGAATTTTTACTTGCTATGGGGACAGTTAAACTTACATTTGAAGGAATTCCAAATCCACTTTGCGGAGAATGGCATTTTTACCTGTTATGGACATATTCAGCCACAAGAAACAACTTCACTCGCCGACCCCATGACAAGTCCAGCGTGGATAGCTGGACGCGGTTTGCGAGCAGAACAAGAATATAATAGAAAAGCCGGCCTCCATTAACAATATGTTTACTCACCTGCATAATTATCATTCGACTCTTCGAACATTTTGCATCATTGACCGGCTTCAACGACTGCTGCCGTATCAGTACTAAGCCACTCGGCTAACCAACGCAGAATTCTGGCTGTCAACTGTCTGCGAATAATAGAGTGCAAAATCGGTCTAAATGATGCATAGCCGAACTGCACTACTGCTCAACGGAAGCTACGGCAGTGTTCCAGGACGTGGTGGTTTTTCGCCTCGCAGGCGTTCTCCATATAAAAAGCCACAAATGTCCGCTTAACAACACTGCAACGTGGCGGATGTGACTCGCCACAAAATAAAGTCACATCTAACCATTTCACACTGACGCCGTCCTCAGCCTTCTACATTCAACCTGTGCAACTGATATTACTATGAAGAATGCTTTGATGAAGCACAGATCATCCCTAATTCGTAATGGTCATTGATTGCACCAAAACCTTACTTGGGCTCATGTGCTCACGGAGCACTACCTGGCAAAATTACCTCCAACTTGTGTCTTGACGGAATTTTGCGCGTCACAGCGCCATAATGTTCCTTGTTCTGACTATTACCTGACAATATACTCACTCATATGAACTACACCTTTTCTTTTATACCTTTTACTGAAACGAAATAATTTAACATTCCAAAGAAGCTAGGCTTGTATGCATATTTGATCACTCCTTTACAGATGTGTCGTTTTACCGAGAATATACCATTTATTTATTTATTTTATTTATAATAAGGACACCGCCGCAATCACACATTGGCAAGTTGACCGATACCACCTTCACAATTTCTGTGCCTATATACCTGCTCGCGCAAGAACACGCCTACATATTTGATCAGTCACATGCCAATATTCTTAAATATTTTTGCAGCTTTGCCTCATGCTTCACTCACCTGACCCGCACTGAGTGCACAACCTCATCGGGCTAATTCCTCATCAACCCCCTACGCATTAGTGAACTAATTCTTATCTCTACATATCGCATGCTGTGGACATAGACTTCGTACAACCTTTGGGCCATATGCGTTCACACCACTGACCCCGACTGTACTACTCCCGCTCTTGGTGCTGCCAATCATGCTGCCGTGCACAAAATTGCAATATGTTATTCATGCCCAAAAGGCGTGCCTTGCCTTGTCGAGAATATAATATTTATTTATTTATTTGCAGACAGATCTCACCATGACACACTTGCTATGACCGAAACGTGGCTGGCCCCGGATATCACAGACGGTGACATATGGTTGCTTGGCTGTGCACTGCTTGGATGTAATCGTTCCGTCAGCCGCGAATGTGGGGGTCGATCTTTATGTCTGTAGTAAACTTGATGTTCGGAGGACTGATGTTTTTCAGTCGCCGGATCAAACGGTTGATGCTCTGTCGACTATTGTGGCAATTCCACTGCTCGTTTTACCGTTGTAATGGTATATCAAAGCCTTGGAAGTATCTCCAAAGTATTTGAGTTTACTCGTACTCAGACTGCCAATAGGTCTCAAATACTGGGTGTATTCGGGCTCCCTGAGGTCTGCTGGGCTGATCTATCCTGCAGTATGGCGGTGGCCACGTTCTGTTCGGATCTCTTCGAGCTAACATTGCTACTGCCTTTGCATCAATTCGTGGATCTCCCGACTAGATCTATGAACAGCCAAATTCCATCTACCTTAGACCTCATTTTTGTGAAGTCACACGAATTCCTAAGTGATGTTACAGACGGCTGTCCACTGGGAGCCAGTGAGCAGGTCTGAATTGCCTTTCGATGGGCCCTAACCAAGTACAATCAAGCTACCGCTGTGGCAGGCCCACATCTTTGGAGGGCAGCCTTTAACGCAGTGCGAGAAAAGGTTTCAGTTCTGTGTTGCGCGATCACCGTAGCTGACACCGTTGAGATGGCCTGGGAGAATTTTAAGGCATAGCGCACCGAGATCTCTGTTCCCTACATCCAACTCATTAAGAGACGGGTGACTCGGGCATAGCCTCCTTGGATAGTTCCTACAGGTAACTACCTGCTCAGGAAGCGAACTAAGCGCTGGCGAACTTACTAAGTGGCTTCCTCAACTACCACCTGTTCAAGCTATCGAGCGGTTAGAACTAAGTGTAAGCAACATCTTAGCACTCTTCTCTTCAGTAGGATGAAGAATTGCCTAAAGCAGCTGTAACCTATCCAAAGAAATTCCTTGCTTACGTAAAGAGACGCAGCGGTACAAACTCGTCTCTAGCGGCTTTACTACGCGCTGACGGAACCTATGGGCATACCGACCACGTTAATGCTTTTATATATAGCGAACAGTATATTAGTCTCTTTTCATACGAGGCCTCGCTACCTCAGGTTGAGCTGGTCACGGAAGACACAAGGATTCTTGTCTAACTGAAATCAGCATAACGAAGACACAAATATTCGGGCTATTGCGAGGACCAAATCCTTCCAAAGGTTCTGGTCCTGATTCAATTTATCCGAAGCTGATGCATGAATTGGCTGCTGAGCTGCGGCCCGCTGACATGTATTTTACCTATATCGCCCGACAGCTGTGCCTTACCTTCAGAATGGAAGAAGGCAAGCATTTGTCCGATTTGTAAGGGCGGTGACAGAGCTCTGCCCGCCAACTACCGGCATGTCAGGTTGACAACCGTAGTAGGGATGATGTTTGAAAATCGGTCAGGGGTTCGGTGGCGAATCAGCTGATTAAGTTTAACCTTCTCAGGGCGGCAAAGCACAGATTCCGTCAGGAGCTTTCGTGTCTGACAAAGTTACTTGTAGCCGGTAAAAGCTGGACTGAAGCAGTAGCAAACGGTCACGCTATCGACATGCTTAGCATTAGCTTCTCGAAATCCTTAGATACCATCACACATTAACGACTCTCAATGAAGTCGAGACGTCCTGAAATAACCGATTCTACGCTTTCCTAGAAGGGAGAGAACAGTGTGTAGGCCTGAGGCGTAGACTTTTGTTTAAACAAGCGCTTCTTAGCGGCCTTCCACGGGGCTTTGTCCTAGGGCCGTTGCTTTTCGTAATTTAGGTCACTGACCTATCCCAGGAGTTTGAAGTACCGCCGCTATGGTTTGCTGATGCCCTCAATGTCTGGTATGTTGTGGATATCCCTGGTGGCTCTGAGGCAAAGCACAGTGCCTTGGATAGGCTGTGGGTTTGGTCAACCTTATAGTTGATGACTAGAAACCAGGCGAACTATTCTGTCCTCCTCATTGGAGGTGCTAGTCCCCCACGCGCTATGTAGTTGGTGGAAGCGTAATCCCTGCTGTCACTCAGCAGTTTGATCCAGGTGCCATCCACCCATCATTTGCTTCACTCTGGGAACAGTTGAAGGATAGCTGCTTGTAGAAGGTTCGGTATTATATGGCTTATTCGCCTCCTTTCGTTGTCCGAACGGCCAATGTCTTTGTGCAGTTGTTCTCAGCTTTTGTGGGAACTCAGTTATAATACTGATTCCAAGCTTGTCCACCTAGTCTTGTAAGGGACAAAGTGGGTTTTGCTAGTGGGTATTAGGTTAGCGCAACGATAACGGGGCAAATGAATTCCGAACTTTTGCTTGGCTTGGGTACGTAGTCAATGCACTACCGTAGAACTAGAGGAGCCTTGATGCTCACTTACCGTACCTTAACGGGTAAGATTGGTCCAAACTTGTCCCGGCTATTTAGTCTCGCCAAGCCGCCTGGTCTCCGATACCACGCGCGGAAGCTGCACAAACTGCGTCCTGATCGCGTAAGGAAAGAAACTCACTTGTCGCACCGAGTTACCGAACGCTGGAACGCCTCCGGAGCACTTCGTTAGGGTGTCTATGGTTGAGGGTTTTGAGCGTCAGCTAGATGCACTTGGGTGGCAATACCATACCTGCCTCCTCTCTTAACCGACTTGTAGCTTCACCTTCCATACGTATATGGTACTTTCTTCTCACACCTTGGTATTATCATGATTCAGCTGACATCCCTAATCTAGTTTTCCCAGTTTACCCTTCATCATTTTACTTCACCTAAACCAACATGGCAGGGACTGTTGGACAAACAAATTTGAGCACTAATTGGTTGGACAGGGTGTGATGCGGTCTCTGTTTTAGGCTTTTCCACATAACAAACAGACCTATCAATTCCCAATGCGGCGATACACAAAAGAAGGAACGTTCACGGGATTGCCCCATCGTTCCGGTCCCAACTGAACTTGAACTGTTGTTGGTACATAACTAAAATTGGTACGGTAGTTCCCAGTTTTAATCCCGTTTCGTCCCCAGGTTTACCTTTTTATTGAGGTCGCTTAACTATGTTGTACCTTATAAATCCACTCTGTTCTCCACCATGTCGGTCTCGCCCTGCACCGAGGCTGTCATTCCTGGTGGCTTGTATTCTGAGGCTATGGCACTTTGTGGCAGTTTAAGCCACAATATGACAGTAACTGACTATCCAGGCGGTATGCAGTGTGGTGTCTGCAACCGATGGTACCAACAACTTTGCACGGATCTGAATACCAAGCAGTACGCAGCGCTGGCCTCCAACGAAATGTTGCTTTTCCCTTGTGTCAAATGCTGCCGCCGCCGTTAAAGCCGCGCTGCCTTTCGTACGATGGACGTATCTTTTGCTACCCGGCTGCGAAACTTACAGCCTTCATTCTCGATGCTCTCAGATACTCTCCTCAGGACTGCTCTGCTAATGACGACGCTTCCGGTCTCCATCAACGCAGATTTGATCGCTTACACTGAAGATCAACTTGTGGCACCAAGCATTGTGTCACCCGTCCAGATGGCTGGCGAGCACAAAATGAAGCTGCTTCAGACGTCATAGCTAAAGCTAACCAGATCAGCACCGATTCGCTGGTTCAAGGTTCCCTTCGAGTAAAGCGAACTAGAGCCAGGAAACCCGGTAGGCTCTGCTAAACACGAAGTTGTAGTTGTCTCGGCACCGGAAATAAGCCAAGTGTCGTTATTTGTCAAATCGCCTGACGGTGGCGACAAGGCGAAATTTTCCACACACACTACTTTTCAGTCGAAGCTGCCAGATAACTCGGCTCTCACCGTGCAAGCAAGTTCTGACTGTTTTTTAACTCTTCGCAAAGTGACAAAGCGTCGCGGGACCTTGGTCCCGTTATTAAGGAAAAAAGCAGACCAAATATGCCGTAAACCTTTCCGGTGGAGACGCCAACCACAAAAAGTAAGGCATCACCAACGGAGCAAAAAAGATACGCTGCCGTTGCTGCATCGTCTGATGGGTTGAAGACAGTCGCACCACCAGTGGTAAAGCCACCCTCTTCAAGTATCGAAGCAAAGACAAGTGGGGTTACTACAACCCGTCGTGGTGATTCTTGCACGAATAGTAACGTCATATTCCGTAACGCCGCTGAATCCACTGCTGTTCTTCCTGCTGAGCGCATGCTGGACGACCTTCAATGGTTTAAATTTTGCGTACTGAAGCTACTTCCGCCTGGTTTTCCAGGCGTTACTGCCAAGAAGATGATTAGACGAGGAACGTCCCAGTTAATGCACCAAAGTTAGGACCGCGGCGACTTCGCATCACACACATGTGGTTTGATTTTAAGCTGAAGGATACAAATATCATTGTTGTGCGGGGCCATTCGTTGGCCGATAGACTGAAGTTAAGAGAGTCCACTAGGCACCTCAATAGCAGACGAGCGGCCGGTGAATAAGGTATCCGGTTAGTGGGTTTTTGGGTAGTCAGCCGGCGGCTTTTCCGCCCTACCTTTGCCCATTCTGCTAGCACATGAACCAGGTCTAAACCTAACGAATTCCTGCAGATAGTGCTAAGTAATGTGCGCAGCCGAAGGAATAGGGTGTACGAGGTAGGTCTGCTTGTACATACGTGTCGTTCCGATATACTCGGATTCACTGCAACGCGGCTGTCTCAGGACATCACGGATGGGGAAGTACATCTACCTGCCTACGCACTATTTACATGCGATCGCTCCACTGGCCAGCAGAGGGTGGCGTCGCTATCTATATGAGCTGCAAACTCGACGTTTTGAAGACTTGCTTATTTCAGTCGGCAGACAAAACAGTGGAAGCTCTGTCTTCTGTGCTTAGCACATCCTCGGCTCAAGTTGCAGTTGTATTTGTGCACAGAAGCCATAGGAGCGTATCCAAAGGTGTACCTAAATTTATTCGCCCCCACTCCGCAAACAAATGTTTGTGATGGGCGACTTCAACCTTCCGGAGGTTTGCTGGGCTGGTCTATCTTGCGACTCAGCGTCAGGCACATTCGGCGCTGATGTACTTTGGCTTGCGCTCCAAGTACTGTTCACCAGTTCATTGACCACTTCACAAGATACGTGGACGTCCAAGTACCGTCTATTATAGACCGTGTATTGGCTAAAGCGCTCGATTTAGTTGATGGCGTTGCTTACCAACCTCCGATGGATTCCAGTGATCTTGTTTGTTTGGTATTCAGTTGTACTCTGTCTGGACGCTACCAGCATACGGTTGAGTCTCTCCCGAACATAAGGCACGCAGGCTATCAAACAATAAGAGCCAAGACTTCCGGGTTCCATTGGGAGATCTCAGGTGATGATACTGTCCAGGTTGCTCTGATAACTTTAAGTCCCAACTCACAGCGATCTCTGCTGCCTTCATCCCAGTCACAAGGAGAACGGAGGCACGTGCACTGCCGCCGTGGCTTGATTCTACTGGCAGACATGTGCTCATGATGAGGTCCAAAGGTTGGCAGACTTACAGAGAGGCTCTGTCCATCGATATTTATGAAAGGTACCATAAAGCTAGAAATATGTGTAAACAACAACAAAAGAATGTTCGGCTCAATCTCTAGAATGGGTTAGCAGACAAAGTTTTAGAGAATCCAGAAAGCTTATTCGCATATGCCAAAAGGCGCAGCAGTTAAAACACGTCAATTATAGTATTGATGGGAACTATGACAAGACCTGCGTACTTAGTGGGCAATATGCCGCAGCGTTTGTAAAGGAAGCCTGTTCGACAGGCATTGAGCTGGTTTGCATGATCCCAGGCGGTTCAGGACTATCTGAATTTATTGAAGCGGAGACGGAAGTTGGTGGGTTGCTACAAGGGCTGAACCCTTTTTAAACCTCTGGGCCTGCTTTAATTCACCCGAAACTGTTGCATGAGTTGGTGGCGGAACTAAGGGGACGGCTCACTATGTTGTTTGCGAAAGCGCTTGACATCCGTGCGTTACTTTCCGAATAAAATGAAGCTGTCATCTGTCCCAGCTTCAAAAATGGGGGCAGGAGTCTGCCTGCAAATTACAGGCCGGTTATTCGGACGAGTGTAGCAGTCAAACTCATTGAGAAACTGGTAAGATTTTTATTGATGAATCACCTGAGTAGATTTAATCTACTTATCAATGTACAACACGGCTTCCGGCAGGGGTTTTCGGTTCTAGCTATCTACTGGTGGCTCGCGGAAGTTGGGCGAACGCAGGGGATAACGGACATGCGCTGGACGTGCTTTTCGTCGACTTTTCGATGGTGGGTGATAAGGTACCCCATTAGAAGCTCGCGCAGAAGCTGACCTCATACGCGGTATCTGGGCGCGCCCTACATTGGGTGACTGATTGCTTGGATGGTAGAGAACAGTGTGTACTGGTAGGCCGTGGTTTATGGTTTAAGCCAGTCTGTCCTTAGTGGCGTGGCGCCAGACTCGGTCCTTGTACCGCTTCCGTTCTCTGTCTATGTGAATAACCTACCCGCCAAGCTTTAGGTACCATCGCTGCTAGTTGCTGATGATCTAAGGCTGTGAAACATTGTCGATGTTCCTGGGGGTACCGAAGCTATTCAGCGAGCCTTGGATAAGCTCTAGGACTGGGCTACTTTATGGTTACTGTCCATACATCAGGCAACTTGCTCCGTACTTCGCATTGGAGAAGGTTGTCCTCCTGCGAAGTACCTATTTGTGGGGGCGCACTCCCCATGTTCCTAGCCAGGTTGATCTAGGCCCCGTAAGCTCTTCGGCTTCATGCTCCAGCGATAATTGGAAGAAGGCCGCAAGCAGTGGTTTCGTTATGTTGTAGTTAATACGACTTTCTTTCGGAGTCTTGACGGGCGGCAGCTATACGCGGCTGTTCTCGGCTTTCGTTCGGCCTCATCTGGAATATTGCTCCCAAGCTTGTCCGCTGTGCCTCGTCCGGGAGAAACTGAAGCTAGTGAGGGTTTTACGGGTGGGTACGAGGTTAGTTGTGAGAGTGCGGAGACGGACGTACCCCGAGCGTCTGCTTAATTTGGGAAGGCATGCAATGCACTATCGAAGGCTTAGAGGAGACCCAATAATATCCTACCGTATCTTAAATGCGAAGGTTGGTCCAGATTTACCTTGGCTATTCAGCCCCGCTAAATGGTCTGTGCTACCCGATGATTCCTTGAAGTTGAACAAACCGCAGTCCGGTCGGAGTAGGGCGGGTATTCGGCTGTTACACCGAGACATGGAGCATTGGAACATGCTTCCGGAAGGTGATCTCAAGGAAGCTAAAGTTAAAGGGTTTTCGCGGCAACTTGACTCTCTTGGGTGGGAGCACGAAAACTTCCATTTCCTGCCTAACTCGCATCTTCACACTTCGAATTTCTCTACTTTTCTTCATGCCCTGGTATTATTTACTTATTTCAAATGAACTTCCTTATGCTGTACCTTCGCTTTTTCACCCTAGCTTTTGCTTACTTCACCTGACTGCCAGAGCAGGGACTGCTAGTGCAGGAAACGTGGGCACAAACTGGTTGGCTAGGGTGCATGCGGGTGTTCCAAATTAGATCCACCAATAACAATGTGCACTTCAGCAATTCCTGGATGAACGATCCACTCAAAATGGAACACGCATAGGATTCTCCTATCGTTCCAGTCCCACCCGGGCTTGAACTTTAACTTGAACGATGCAGAGAAGAATAGCTCGGCACCTGGCCTTTAAATAAAGCAGTGGTTAGGTCACATCTGAGTATTGTGTTCAGACCTGGTCACCTTACCTCCGGAGTGACAGCACTTGTATAGAAAATATTCAGAAACTTAAGACCAGGATGATCGAAGTTCAACAAGGGAAGTCGTACGAAGATCGTCTAAGTAGCTTTGGATTATTTTCCTTGAAAGGGCTTAAGTTGAGTGGGGAGTTGATAGAGACATTTAAGATCATTAAGGGACTTAGTGGTATTAGTTTCACCCATCTGTTTGAGTTGGCTACGTCAGACCGTCTGCGCGGGCATCGCCTGAAGCTCAAACATCACAGCGCTCGTTTGGACATCAGGGCAAAGGTTTTTACGAATCGAGTAGTTAACTTCTGGAATAAACTTCCTTCCGATTTAGTGGAGTCTGAGACCGTAGAAGCCTTCAAAAGGGGTTTAGACCATTGTTGGTTCATCCTTTTTCCAGGGTTATTGTAGTTGTACTGGTATATGTAGTGTATGTTGATGCTGGCACATGAAAGTGCAGAGATTGCTCTTGTTCTTGCTTCATTCCATTGCAGAATCAAGAAGAGACAATCCAACGTCGAAGTGCCGGGGGCCGCTTCACTTACCGGCAAAGAACTGAAGGCTCGTTAGGCGGAAGCCTCTATCGTCCATCTGACCTGACCTGACCTGCACAGGGACGCTGTGCAAATAGTGAAGCGTTCAATATTACTTGGAGACTCATCAATCCATAGCGCAAAGATCTGCTCAAGAGGTAACACACGGGATTCTTCAGTCGTACCAGTCCCACCCGAACTCTGTTGTCAATCCTCTCGGGGGTCCGTTGGGTTGGCTGTACCTAAGTAACAAAGACGCAAGCGTTGGTTCAAGTTCAACTTCAAGCGGGATTGGAACGATAGGATTAACCCGTGAGTGTTCCTTCTTCTGCGGGTCGTTGAACCAGGATTTGGCGAAATTTGAAATACTGAGGGGCTTAAAACAAAGACCGCATCACACCCTGTCCAACCAACTAAAGCCCACGTATCCTGTCCTAGCACTTCCTGCTGGGTAGGTTACGTGAAGTTAAAAAGAGAAAAAAGTGAACTCAGAAGGCAAAAGAGAGGGTGGAAAGAGCTAAGCAAGTAGAATACCAAGATATTAAGGTCATTAAAAAAAGAACTGAAAAGTGAAGGTGAGTCACCTAGGTAAAAGGGGTTTGCTGTTGCCACCCAAAAGCATCTAGCTGTCGCGCAAAACCCTTAACCGCAGGTTACCTAACCACGTGATCTGGAAGCGAATTCCAGCGATCTATAACTCGGCGCGATAGACGAGTTTCCGTCCTAATCCTATCAGACCGTGGCTTATGCGGTTTCAGTGGGTGACCGCTGAGATTAAGTAAAGTAGCGGGACTAAATAACCCTGAGAAGTCCGGGCCAATCTTACCCGTCAAAATACGATAAGTGAGAATCAGGTCCCCTCTTCTCCTTCGGCAGTGCATGGAGTACATCCCCAAACTCAGCAAGCGTTCAGGACACGTCTAAGCGAGTGCCCACTCGTAACACCCTCTTCAAGTCCATTTTGTCTCGGTTAACACCTGGTGGGCAAGCTTGGATACAGTATTCCAGGTGGGGTAGGACGAATGCCGGAAATAGCTTCACAAACAATTTGGCCGTTAGGATTCCGAATTAGCGGCGGATAAACCATATCATACGAAACCCTCGACAAGCAGCCTTCTTCCAGTTGTCTCCAGAATGCAGTGCTGATGCGTGTGCGACTCCTAAATCAACCTGCTGAGTGACAACGAGGAGTTTACCACCGCGGACACCATATCGGGTGGGAGGATTAGCAGCTCCGATTCGGAAAACAGAGAACTTGTCCTTAGTTATGGGCATCAACCATAAGGTTGACCATTCATAAAGCCTATTCAAGGCACGCTGAATTGCCTTAGTACCCCCGGGATATCCACAGTATACCGGAGCTTAAGGTCGTCAGTAAACGTTAGTGATGACATCCCTAGCTCTCCCGGCAAGTCATTCACATAGATCGCGAACAACAATGGCCCCAATACCGAGCCCTGTGGAACGCCACTAAGGACAGCTTGCCTGAGCGAAAGGCTACGCCCCAACCGTACGCACTGTTCACTCCCCTCAAGTAAGGCAGACACCCATTGAAGGGCGCGACCAGATATACCGTAAGATCTCAACTTTAGTGAGAGCCGAAAATGTGGAACAGTGTCAAAAGCATTCGAAAAATCTACGAATAGCACGTCTACAGCGTGGCCACTGTCTACCGCTTCTGCCCAGCTTGCACGAGCTACAAGTAGGTTAGGCTGACATGAAAATCCTTTGCGAAATCCATGTTGCGCAACACTGAGAAGGTTGAATATATTCAGGTGGTTCTCCACTGAATCCCTTATCAGCTTTCAAACAACTTGATTACTACGCTTGTCAAACTGACAGGCCTGTAGTTCGCGGGTACAGCGCTGTCGCCGCCCTTAAAAATCGGACAGATGATTGCCTCCTTCCATTTCGAAGGTAGGATGCAACTGTCAAGCGATAATGAAAACACGCATGTAAGAGGACCACTCAGCTCAGTGGCCAATTCATGCAACAGCTACGGATGCATTGAATCGGGACCGGAAGCTTTAGAGGGATTAATGCCTTGCAATAACTCGAAGACCTGAGTCTCCGTTATGCTAAATTCAGCTAAGCAAGAATCCTCTGGAACTCTTGAAACCAACTCAACCTGTGGCAAAGAGATCGCCCGAGCAAAGACCCCAGTATAATGATCACTCAGTACATAAATTTACCAATGTTGCGCCATAAACAACCTGTTAGCTAAATAACATTTCTTTTTCTACAAATCATAACTGCCACTACTCGCAGGATGTAGCACTAGAAAGAATTCAGAGGCCTTACTAACTTGTTAACGCTCTGTGAGTACCACGCAGAAGCTCCTCTTTTGACGCCAAGGTCACGGCGTGCTTGTCGTGTTTCTTCACCGAAATCATTTTTCAAATATAAGTGGGACTGAAACAGTAGGATAAATCCCCGCGAATGTTCCTTCTGTGGCGCGCCGTTGATCCAGGGTACTATTCGTCCGCGTCAGTTAGATGCTCTTGCGTTGCAGTACCAAACCTTCCCCTCCTAACCGACCTGTATCTTCAACTTTCCCTTCGTTTGTTTAAATTTTCTTTTCACCTTGGTATTATCACTATTAACTGACATTCCTCTTGTTTTCTTAGCTTATCCTTCACTCTTTTACTTCACATAAACCCGCCTGGCAGGGACTGCTGGGCAGGGAAATGTGGGCAGTAATTTGTTGGACACGGTGTGATGCGTTCTTTGTTTTAGGCTTTTCAACATCTCAAGCAGACCTGTCAATTGCCGATCCGACGATACGCAAAAGAAGGAACATTCACGGGATTATCCTATCGTTCCGGTCCCAAGTGAACTTGAACTTGAATCCAGAAGAGTCAGGTCCGCGCACGCAAATCACCGCACGGCCAAGTTCAAGTGGGACTGGAACGATAGGATGAATCCCGTAAGTGTTCCTTCTTGAGCGGGTCGTCGATCCAGGAGTTGATACGGGTGCTCCGACGTTTTGATGGGTCTAAAATGAAAACACCCTGGTCCACCAATTTAATGCCCACGTTCCTTACATTAGCTGTCCCAGCTATGTCAGTTACGTGAAGTAAGTAAGAGAGGAAAAATAGCGAAGGTAAGAGGGTAGGGGGAATCAGTTAAAAGAAGAGGATAATGCCAATGGCGAAGAAAAGTAAAGAATAATAGAATCGAAGTATAAAGATGGGAATTTGTCAGGGAAAAGGAAAGGTTTCGTGTTGCCACCCAAGAGCGTCTAGTTGACGCTCAAACCCCTTAACCGTAGCTTCCTTGACAACATTTTCTGGAAGCAGGTTCCAGCGCTCGATGACTCGACGTGATAACCGTGTCTCCGCTCTAACTCGATCGGACCGCGGTTTGTCCAGCTTCATACAATGCCCGCGGAGACCAGATAATCTAGCAGGACTAAATAGCATGGACAAATCAGGGCCAACCTTCCCAGTCAAAATACGGTAGGTTAGGATTAGGTCCCCTCTAATCCTTCGATAGTGCATTGACTGCATCCCCAAACTAAGTAGGCGTTCGGGGTACGTTTGCCCTCGTAATCCCTTGACCAACCTAGTACCGACACGCAACACCCTTTCTAGTGCCATTTTGTCCCGGACAAGGCATGGTGGACAGGCCTGGACGCAATATTCTAGGTGGGGTCGCACAAACGCTGAGAAGAGCTTCACAAACACATCAGCGGTTAGGGTCCCAAAAGAACGACGGATAAACCACAACATCCGGAACCCTTTACTAGCCGCCTTCTTCCAGTTGTCTCCAGAGTGTAGTGTGGAACAGTGGACGACACCTAGATCAACCTGATGAGTCACGTGAGGAAGTTCACTCCCATCCAGCACATAACTTGTGGAGGAAGCAGACGCTCCGATACGCAGCACTGAACACTTTGCCCGGTTTATGGGCAGCAACCACAAGACAGACCATTCCCAGAGTCTATCCAGAGCCCGTTGAAGAGCCACAGGACCTCCAGGGATATCAACAATATTCCAGAGCTTTAGGTCATCAGCAAATAAGAGCGATGGTACCTCAAGCTCCTCCGGCAAGTCATTCACGTAGACTGAGAAAAGCAGCGGACCTAGGACAGAGCCTTGCGGAACGCCGCTAAGTACAGCTTGTCGAAACGAAAGACTGCTTCCCACACGAATACACTGTTCCCGTCCATCCAGAAAAGCTGACACCCACTGGAGAGCGCGACCAGCTATTCCATACGACCTCAACTTCAGTGAGAGTCGCGAATGGGGGACAGTGTCAAAGGCCTTGGCGAAGTCAATGAACACCACATCCACCGCATGTCCACTGTCTACGGCTTCAGCCCAGCACTCACGAGCTACCAGCAAGTTCGTCTGACACGAAAATCCTTTGCGAAAACCATGTTGCTCGACACTAAGCAGGTTAAACCTATTTAAATGGTTCTCCACTGTATCTCGTACTAATTTTTCAAGTAACTTAACGACCACGCTAGTCAAGCTGACAGGCCTGTAATTAGCCGGTAGGTCTTTGTCACCGCACTTGAAAATCGGGCAGACAACAGCCTCCTTCCATTCGGTAGGCAAGATACAGCTGTTGAGTGACTTCTGAAACACACAAGTCAGAGGTCCACTGAGTTCCCTGCCAATTCGTGCAACAATTTTGGATGAACAGAATCTGGCCCGGAAGCCTTAGTTGGGTTCACCACTCTTAGCAACCGGAGAACTTGGGACTCAGTTACAGGAATTTCATCCAGACAACAGTCCTCGGAGACACTTGAAGCTAACACTTACATGGCGTATTTGTTTCGCGGACAAAGACGCTTGAGTACTGCTTACCAAGCACGCATGCCTTGTCATAGTCGCTATAGGCATGGGTCCCATCTCCTCGAAGCAATGGTGGTATGGGCGAGTTTGCACCACAGCGTCGTTTAACGTAAGCGAAGAATTTCTTGGGATTTTTCGAGGCAGTATTAGCTAAGCCCTTTTCATACTGAAGCCGGGCCAACCTAAGATGTAGCTTGCACTCATTTCGAACCAACCGATACTTGTCAAACGTGCTGTTCGACGGAGCTGTTCGGTACGCTCGCCAGCATCTAGACCGCTTCTTTAGCAGGCCTTCCCGCGGAATCTATCCACGGAGGCTGCGCTCTCGATTCCCTTCTTTTTACCAGTGGGATGTGAGGTGCAGAAATGTCGACGAGGTGAGCCTTAAGTTTTTCCCAGGCTATGTGAACAGTGTCGGTCTCAGATATCACACAAGGCGATGACCTAGCTTTATCTCGCATCGCTTGGAAGTCCGCGGCCCAAATGTTCGGATACCAACTGGTAGTAGCTTGGCAAGGCCTGATAAGGGTACACTGGAAAGACAAGCAAACGTGATCGCTAGCGCCAAGAGGCGAGTCGTATTTAATGTCATTTACAAAGTCAAGTGACTTAGCAAAAACAAGATCTAAAATGGACGGCTGCTGATTGCTCATGTACCTAGTGGGGAGGTCCACGAACTGGTGTAGTGGTACCTGCAGCGTTAAGTCCAGCAGTTCTGTACCGAACGATTCCAGAGCCGAACTGCAAGATAGATCATCCCAACAAACCTCTGGAGGTTGAAGTCTCCCAGCACCAGACACTTGTTCGCAGAGTGAGTGCGTATAAACTCAATGATTCCATTGGAGGTGCTCATAGGGCTTCTATACACTAACACGACCGTAACCTGAACCGAGGAAGCGCAAATCAAGACTGCGAGAGCCTCAACAGACTTGTCGAGAGACTGAAAAACGCTGGTCTTCAGTACGTCGATGTGATAACTCACATAAAGAGCTACACCACCCCTTGACGGCCAATGAAGCGGTCAGCGCGGAACAATGCGTAGCCAGGCAGATATATTTCGTCATCTGTGATTTCCTCAGACAGCCACGTTTCAGTGAAAGCAAGTATATCTGGACGAGATTTGTCTACGAGCAGACCCACCTCGCACATCTTGTTCCTCAGGCTATGCACGTTACTAAGTACTACTTGGAGAGCTTCGGCACGATCAGCCCTGGGTCGTGCGCAAGTAGTATAGATTCTGGCAGGCCGGAAAAGGAGCGCCGGCTGACCACCTGAAAACCCAACAATCGGAGACCTTGCTCGCCAGCTGCACGCCAGGCTTTTAGGTCTCTGATGGCTTCCTTTAACTTTAACCTATCCGCTAACGGAAGGTCTGGTGGCCCACTAACGTTGGTACCTTTGAGCTTGAAGGCAAATCTCAGTAAGGCCCTGCGCTCTTCTGGGGTGGAGAGGACCACCTTAAGCAGACGGGGTCGAGGATTTGTTTGACCAACCGGAACGTTCCCCAATCTGATGAGCTTCCTAACAGTAACGTCAGGGAAACCTGGTGGTAAAAGCCTGGTCCCGCAAACCTTAAGCCAACCAAGATCAAGCATGCTCTCCGTGAA